>JAQJVL010000257.1:834218-1262392 GCA_035578905.1 Stictocephala bisonia | reverse complement strand
CCAACAAATTTTATGGTGGCTAATAAATACTTTTCATTTAAATGAATAATAACTTCTTGGTAATTTACTATACATTTTTGGCCCACACCAAAAAAGAGTTCTTTTCTGATAGAGTTAAGTTATGAGCTGGAATTTTGAATGAAAATTGTGTTTCATCAAATATGAAAGATAAAAATTTTTAAACTGTCAAATAGATGTTGGTTAGATTTTACTAATTTCAAAAATATATAGACATGGTAAATTATAATTTTTTAAAATAATGGTTTTCAACTTGGACATCTGATGGTTATATTACAAATAGTTCTTATGATTGATTTTTGTTGTTGAAATATAAAGTCAAATGTTTCCCCGAACTCTAAAATAAAATTCTATATTTTAAAATGGATTGTATGCAAGCAAAGTAGACCACTTTTCGTTCATTTCTATAGAAGTAAAATAAGAAATGCTTTTAAATGCAATCCTAAAAGAATTTTTTTGTTTTTAAAGGAAATTTAAATATTCATTCCAATTTAAATGTTGATCTACTGTTACTCCTAAAGCTGTATAAGATTCATTTTAATTTATAGAATCAACAAATAACACGTTTATTGTAACATATCGTGCTTTGAACTGAATTATGTTTGTTTTGGATTCAAAGAGAAAAACCTTTGAATCCAATTTTCTTCACACCAATTTTGTCAATAAATCATGAATCTCCATTTGCAAACCCTAAAGCTTTTTTTACAAAAACGGCTGTATCATGTGCATATAAAAAATGTATTAAAAATAGGTTTAAAGCATTTGTTCATTAAAATATAATTAAAGAAAAGGGGGTTCCTTAAAATCAAGCACATTAATAAATATTATGTTGTTGTGTTCATACAATGGGAATGTAATGACAGCAGCAGCAAGTGCAGTAAAAACCCCACCATCACACCATAGCTAATGGGCTTTTTACCAACATACCAAGCTGTGTTTCCTTCACTCTATACATCAGCTGATGTGTTAAGGGGGTACTCCACCCAAAAATGGTGAAAATATGACATTTTATTTTTATTATTAAAGAACACTTCTATGTAAAAATATTGGTGAAAAATTCTTTATAAATATTTTTTTAGGTTAGGTTTAAGGACACTAGGCCAGGAATTAGTATATTGGAGAAATAGGACATCAGCAAACTTACCTTGAAGACAAGATCACTAACACCAGAGTAGTAGTAACAAAGACTCTCTTTACTCACCTGAAGAAAGTGCCAGTGGCACAGAAAATTTGTGTGATTTTGTGTTTCTTTTGTGTTTGTTACTACTACTCTGGTGTTAGTGAACTTGTCTTCAAGGTAAGTTTGCTGATGTCCTATCTCTCCAATATACTTTATAAATATTTTGTATGAATTTATTACGAAAAGCTTTCACCAACCTATTTTCCCAGTTTCATCATACTATCATTTCATACAGCACTTATCACTGTAGTAACATATTATGATGGACTGCACATGTGTCATTTTGTTGCCTGACGTTGGCAACAATGCATTATTACAAACCAATTTATTATTACAAGTTATAATTGGTAATAACTACTTGTATTATACAGTTGTATTTTATAAGTAAAATAACACGTTTTAGTTTTTCCCATTTTCCGAAAGTTTAATTTTAGCTTGTTTTCAAGTACGGGGACCTTTTATATACCACATAAAACCTTCAAACTTTTATTGTTTTTTAGAGATAAGATGTTCTACAACCTTTAGTATGGGTTTATAAAAATGCAATATACAAAAATTTCAAATAATAAAAACAATAAAATTTAAAATTTTAATGGATATAAATATTTTAACATTGATAATTTCAATATATGAATGCTTATATGAAATCCCTTCCTACAGGTTGTACATACATATGTTACCTTCAAAATATAAAAACAAGGAAATTTATATATAAAGTTATTATTATAAAGATATAAAGTTCTTTTTGCCTTGTCTGTCTTAGTTCTTACAACTTTGCCTTGTCTGTCAAGAAATTCTTTAATTAGCAACCTTAACGTCACGGGATCTATAGGGTACCCCCAATCACCGCAAATTTGTAGCCTATCCACTATTAACCAACCTCTCTTCTTCCACACTTGAGACTGTTTGCCCACCTTTTTTTTTTAAATTGTCACCTTTTTTCAAATGCCTGTACAGAACGCTGTAATGTATTCCTGACTTTACAGCGGCTTTTCTAAGGCTAACCTAACACCATCCTTAATTATACAATACAGTGGTATTGACCCACCCGCCCACCCACACACGTACAGTGATAGTGACCCACCCACCCAGACATGTACAGTGATAGTAGTTTACATGTACCAGTGGTATTGTATGGGTGGGCGGGTATACGAAAAATGGAATTGACCCACCCGCCCACCCATACATGTAAAGTGGTATTGATGAAGCGCTATAAGCATACCGACCTGGTTAGACCTTTGTACTCACAGTGTGGCACTGTTACCTGGGAGGGTGTACGTGACCCACCTACCCACTCCTACACGTACAGAGGTATTGACCCACCCACCCACCCATACACGTACAGTGGTATTAACCCACCCGCCCACCCATACACGTACAGTGGTATTGCCCCACCCACCCACCTATACACGTACAGTAATATTGACCCACCCGCCCACCCATACACGTACAGTGATATTGACCCACCCGCCCACACATACACGTACAGTGGTATTGACCCACCCACTCACCCATACAAGTACAGTGGTATTGACCCACCCACTCACCCATACAAGTACAGTGGTATTGACCCACCCACCCACCCATACACGTACAGTAGCATTGACCCACCCGCCCACCCATACACGTACAGTGGTATTGACCCACCCACCCACCCATACACGTACAGTGGTATTGACCCAACCAGCCACCCATACACGTACAGTAGTATTGACCCAACCCCCTACCCATACACCTACAGTGGTATTGACCCAACCGCCTACCCATACACCTACAGTGGTATTGACCCACTCACCCACCCATACACGTACAGTGGTATTGACCCACCCGCCAGCCCATACACGTACAGTGGTATTGACCCACCCACCCACCCATACACGTACAGTGGTATTGACCCACCCGCCCGCCCATACACGTACAGTGGTATTGACCCACCCGCCCGCCCAAACACGTACAGTGGCATTGACCCACCCGCCCACCCATACACGTTCAGTGGCATTGACCCACCCGCCCGCCCATACACGTACAGTGGCATTGAACCACCCGCCCACCCATACACGTATAGTGGCATTGACCCACCCGCCCGCCCATACACGTACAGTGGTATTGACCCACCCGCCCACCCATACACGTATAGTGGCATTGACCCACCCGCCCGCCCATACACGTACAGTGGTAACATATGTAGGAAGGGATTCCATATAAGCATTCATATTTTGAAGTTATGAATTTAAAAAAATTTCCATCCATATAAATTTGTAATTTTATAACATTTATTAATCAGTGTTTTCTTGGGATAACTGCAACGTTTACCTCTAATCAGTAATAGCTTGCCCAGATTTTATTTTTTTATTAGATATGTTATGAATGGGTAACTTGGATACTTACAACCTGAAATCTTAAACAAGTTTTTTTCTTAACTCTTTTGTTCACATTTTTATACAAACAGTTAAGCTACTCCTTTTGGAATGGAAGACAACAACTCTTAAAAAGACTTAGATATTGAAAGATTTAACATTGAAAAAAAAAAACAAATAAATATAGCATTGCAATGTAAATTACTACAAGACAATAGTGTATTGTTTTAAATATACTTATTATTTATTATTATGTAGTTCATTAGATTGTAACAGAAACTATATTTTTTGAATATCGACAACTTATTTTGATACAATTATTGTTATACCTTTCTCATACAAAAAGGAAAAACAGTCGGTTCTTGTGGCTGTTCACTTAACGCCATAAACATGTTTGGCGCTGATATGTTTTTTGTTAAAAGATTTATGATCTGCATTATAGCCAATGCTCTTTATTTGTAATATCATATTTGTGGAACCATATTCAAAACTAGCCAAGCTGAATTCGACTACATATAAGTTGCAAATAAAAGGGTAAAAAAACTGATAATTTGTGATAGTACAAATTAATATTATAAATTTAAAAATAACTATATTTTTTATATAAAAACTGGAATCCGCAACATTTATTCCTATAAAATGTTTGTGCCTTGTGTTTAATTGCTTTATTTACACTAGTATGGTAAAATTTACCTTCCAACGCAGATACATAGTGTATTTGTTGACTTTTTCACCCTCTGTGTTAATTTTCCTCCATTTATCTGTCATCAGCCCATTGATCATCTCCTGGCCTACCAACTGTAACAAAAATTACAGAATACTTTAAAGCAATTGGTGGAGGTTACCTGAGAGTAAACAAAATTTCTCCTCAAAAGCAATTTTATTTTTTTATATTTTTAAAAAAAGTTTTTCGAAAAAACTTTATGGCACCAATATTAAGAAAAAAATATTTTATTCTATTAGAACACAACACCACATTTATATACAGAGTGAGTTTTATGTCCTGGCACACCTGGATATAATTTAAACGGCCCGAGATATCTATGTGAAACCTTGACCCTACCTATTATAACATATTTTCTTAATTTTTCAAGTTGTTGAAAATTTTGCCTGTTTATCGTAACATGAGTCAACATGCTTTGGAATTTCCCTTGTTCTTATCTTACCGGTTGCAACAATCTACTGTTGACTTTCTCTTTACTACTTACTTGCATTTCATCATAGATATCTCGGGCCGTTTAAATTAGGTATATCCAGGTGTGCCAGAACATAAAAAAGGACAAGACAGTTACTGATTTTATTATTATAAATTTGTCATAAAATATGTTACAATAAACGTATAGACCTCTAGTTTGCATTATTGGATTTCTTTTTTTATTCCCTTTAAAATGAGGGGTCACATGATAGGGGTTTGTATTTGAAAATGTTTAGTTGCCCCCCTTTACCCCCCTTTAGAAAAGGGAGGCAAAATTTTTAACAACTTGAAAAATTAAGAAAATATGTTATAATAGGTAGGGTCAAGGTTTTACATAGATATCTCGGGCCGTTTAAATTATATCCAGGTGTTCCAGGACATAAAAAAGGACAAGACAGTTACTGATTTTATTATTATAAATTTGTCATAAAATCTGTTAAAATAAACGTATAGACCTCTAGTTTGCATTATTGGATTTTTTTCTTTATTCCCTTTAAAATGAGGGGTCACATGATAGGGGTTTGTATTTGAAAATGTTTAGTTGCCCCCCTTTACCCCCCTTTAGAAAAGGGGGGAAAAATTTTCAACAACTTGAAAAATTAAGAAAATATGTTATAATAGGTAGGGTCAAGGTTTCACATAGATATCTCGGGCCGTTTAAATTATATCCAGGTGTGCCAGGACATAAAACTCACTCTGTATATAAACACCTACTAACAACAATACATGAATGAAAATTGATAAACAATGCAGCATACAAACTTCACCATTACGACTTCCTAAAGATTTGTCATAGTACTGACCTGTGATTTCAAAATTAAATTTTACGGATACATAGTAATTTTTTAAGGCAATTAACACACTTTAACAAACTTTTTACCTATTTCTAAAACAATATGTTAAAACATGAACTTCAAATGTTACACAAATATGCAGCTTTGATAGCAATTTATTTGTCTCAATAGTGCCCTTTAACTCTACAGTGCGGATACTGTATTTTTATAGAGTGGCAAGTCTTCTGATGAATGTGGATCTTGTAGTTGTACAGGATTGAAGTTTCAATGATATTAAATTGCACATTCAGTATTAATACAGAGTCTGGTGCTCTATAAGGTCTCTAGAGATGTTAGTGAGATGTTTCACCTCCAGAATACACTATTATTCTGCACGTTTCACAACTTTGATTTAGTGAGTACACTAGCTCCATTTTGCGTTCATGTACATTTTAAACCACATGGATAGCATTAAACCACATTATTTAACACATTTTCTGCGATGGCGCATGGAGTCGCGAAACACAGGTGCGGGGCTGCCTTGCCCGGCTCGGCACCATGAACGCACACTTTGATATTGCAATATATTGACAAGTACAATCAATTCACTAGAATCCATTAATATATTTATTTCATATGTTATGTATTTACTTCCTGGGCAACCAGGACTCCACGGGGAAATACTATCTGAGGACATTGGTCTGGACCCGTTGCTTTCGATGGGAACAGACTCAATGATACCTAGGTACAGAATTGACAGGCAGGTCAGGGCCTTCCTTCCATGCAGAGATAAGTGGATAGGGAGTACCGAGCCTGCACAAGTCAAAGGAAGCGTCTGGTATACAGACGCCTCACTTACAGAAGGAGGCGCGGGTGCTGGGGTGTACGGGAGGGGGCACGGACAGTTCTGTCTGTACCTCTGGGGGCCCATGCTACCGTCTTCCAGGCGGAGGTGATGGCTATCATGACAGCCACACAAGAAGAAATGCGTCTAGGTGGCTTCGGAGGAGTTGTTTCAATCTGCTCAGACAGCCAGGTGGCGATAAAGGCGATCATGGCACCACGTACCAGCTCTAAGTTGGTATGGGAGTGCCAGGGGATCCTGGAGACTCTTTGCCAGCGTAAACAGGTGAGACTCATATAGGTCCCTGGGCATGCTGGTATTCATGGAAATGAGAGAGCCGATACACTGGCTAGGAGAGGGGCAAAGTGCTCTCTGCTGGGGCCGGAGCCGGCTCTTAGCATTCCTTTTCAAAAGGTAAAAAGAAGAATTGACAGGTGGACCTCTGAGGAACACGATGGCAGATGGAGGACTGAGTCCGGGCTCAGGCAGTCTCGTGCACTTATCCAAGGACCGGATCGCAGGTACAGCAGAGATCTGCTGAGCTGTAACCAGGCCAAGGTGAGGGCGGTTACGGGAATGCTGATCGGACATAATCTTCTTCACAGACATATGAAGATAATGGGCCTAACAGAAGACTCCACATGTAGGCTTTGTGAGGAGGATGAGGAGAGCTCCATACACATCTTTTGTCACTGTGGAGCTCTCTCATCTCTTAGGCATAGGACTCTGGGTGCCGCTTTTCTGGAACCAGAGGATATTAGAAGGGCTACACTCGGGGAGATCATGTCCTTCATAAGGGGGACTGGTCTCTTATGACACTGTCGTCAGGCTCGGGGCGCAAAGGGCCATGGAGTCTAAGCGCGGTGGGTTTGGTGACAGGACCACAACCCGGTGTATCTAATCTATGGATTTACTTTATTTAATCCTTTCAACCCACTAGTTTATTCCATGTCAATTTATTCATCATCTAAAGCCATAATAAACAAAACCTGAATTTCCCGTTATGTCTTAAAACTGTAAACCTACTGTCTTCTTATTTAATAATACTCATATTCTGTTCAAAAAGAACCCTTCCGAGGTTAGCCATGTTACAATTGTTTACAATATATTGACCAGCTAACAAAGATCTATAGTTTCCTTTGCAATGCTAACATCACACTGACACGAAATGGCTGCCGCTGTTGAATGACTGATTTATACGTCATCAGCCTGTGTGCGGCGAACGTCAAGATGAAGATATACGTCATCCGTACTATATTATCCGTGTTAAAAAGGATTTAGTTTGTTGAATTAGCCATGAACTTATTTTTTCTTTATCAAAAAACTACTGATTAAAACTGTTACTATATTATTAGAAAAAGTTTACAATTTTTTATTTCTACTGATAAAAAGAACAGTATATTTTTAATAAATTTATAAGGTTTTAATCTAGGGATGGGTTGGCCCCTAATGTCGGTTCTCGATTCTATCGGTTATTTACAAAAGAACCGGAACCGAGAACCAATGGGAAAATCTCGGTTCTGCGGTCCCGGTTCTAGAAAACTGTAAATGGGGAGATAGCTTTTTATCAGAAATGTTTCAGGTGTGAAAAGTGCTGATAAACAGAATAATCAAACAACATCCGGCCACAAGATAAACAATACAGTAGTCCCTCTATAATCGGGCCCTGCGCCAGTCCGGCCCCCCCAGTAATCGGCCAGTTCTATCGTTATTGATAAAAGAATGGTTCTGGTTCCAGAAAACCAAAGGAGGAGATAGCTTTCATATCAGGAATGTTTCAGGAGTGAAAAGTGCTGATAAACAGAACAATGAAACAACAATTTCTGACCAAAATATAAACGAAATAACTTATATTACGAAATAAGGTGTCAGACTGTAAGATAAACAAAATAACTTCTTCAAAAAATATCTGCCCACCTTAAGATAAACAAAATAACTTCTTCAGAAAATATCTGCCCACAGTAAGATAAACAAAATATCTTCTTCAGAAAATATCTGCCCACTATTTACTTATCAGTACTCTCAGCTCTTGAAAAACAGATAACATTAGAATTCCAAAAGCAGTAAAGAGGAAGATCTTCTTGCAGCCTGAGCCCCCACCCTTGTTTGTCCTGACCCTTTCTTATCACTTTCTGTCAGATAAAAACACCTGAAGGCAACATCCATTCTATTTACAATTTATATCACATTATGAATATGATTATGCTTCTAGTTTTATACTGTATAATAATTAAAATGGTTTTAGTGAGTTAAATATATTAGTTTCTTTTTTTAGACATGTTATTAATAATGCTAAACATTGCATTAAAAAAGATGATAGGAAATATTATTGAAAAATACATTTTTAAGATAATATTCTGTCAGCACAAGACAACTCCTAATCATTTTTACTATTTTTTTATTTTTATCAATAGTTACATTTTATTTTAATTATTTTTAATTTTTGGAAAGTTTTTAAAGGATTAATGTTTTCAATTGTTGTAAGCTTTTTAACTTGTTTTTTATGCATATGCAACAGTGTTATTTAACACCGTTTCAACTGGTGTACCATACTTTTCTTACTTTGAAACTATTGTACATCTTTATTGTAAAAATTTACTTTTTTTAGTAACAATGTACATTCTATTATGTAATTTAAGCATGTTTTCCAATTGAACTCCAGTAATCCAGCTTTTCACTAATCCAACACATACCTGGTTTGAATTGTGTCGGATTAATGATGGACTACTGTATATCTTTGTCAGAATATCTACCTGTAGAAGGCCACTTCCTTATCAGTACATGATTTGGCTGAAATAAACAAAATATCTAAGTCAAAAAATATTCGCCCATAGTCTGGCCACTTTCATATCAGCGAGTGAAAAAAGACAGATAACATTAATGAGTAAGAATTCACACGCAAAGACAGTGAATTAAAGCCATTTAACTTTTTTGTTCAAGAATTCATCCTTTACCCTGCCCTTTTTTACTGTTTCTGTTTCGTTACCCTTTCTTATTCCTTCCTGCCTGATAAAAAACATCTTGTGGAAACATTCCATTTTCTTTACAATTCATCTAAAATTCTGAAATTAATTATGCTTTAATTTTATTGTGCATTTTGAAAAATAAAAGGTTTTTATGATGAACTTAAGATATTAGAGTTTATTTATTTAGACTTCTAATGAAAAAACAATCCATACTACAAAACCTAGGGAATTGGATTGAAAAATAAATTTTTAAGATTAATATTGTATCAAAACTAAACGAAAAGTCCTTGGCATTTTTACTTTAAAATAGTTAAATTTTATTTTTATTATTATTTTTTTTACAAAGTCTTAAATTGGATTAATGTTTTAAATTGCATTGACTTAACATTTACTGACCCAAAATAGTTTATTTCTTAAATTAAAAAAAAAAAAAACTAATACTGTAATTTCTAAAAACATTTATAAAATGGTATTATTGGCTGTATAGTTTTTTATGAATGTGAGTAGCATTTATATTTTCTTAATTCAGTAATATTACCAATTTAACACGTTGATTGCGGGCGACGTTGATCAACGATGCGCCGCAGTAGCGCGTGTGGCGGGCAGCGTTGTACAATGATCCTACAGTCCTTGAAATGTATTGACTCCGTGTGAGGTTAGCCATTGCCCGGGAACGTTGTGTCGCTCGTCGCTTGTTGTGCCGGTCTTTGTGAACATTTCGATGTACTTCGTTTTTGGATACCACCATTTTTGTGTTTGTGGTACCAGTTCTACGTTTTAGTGTTTTTTAGGATTGTTATAAGTAATGTTTGTGCAATGGATGATAGTTTTCGACAAGTTCCACGAGAACATTCATGAGTGAAATATAGTGTAGGCCTAACAATGGCTGTGGGAAGTTTTGTAAATAGTTTTTTATTTTTAGTATACCCATTTTTTATATTACCATACATTGTTAGGACTAACTGTACATTCTCATGCCATTCGATAACATTGTGCGCGAACTTATTATTATCGTGACTAAACATTTTTTTTTCGACAGAAGAAGTTTTTTGTTGTTGTAAAACTGTTTATTTATTCTGTTATGCAATTATCAATAATGGGACTGTACAAAATTGTCAACAATCGCCAGCTGAGTAACGCTTACCGGCGCCCCAGGCGGACAACGTTGATCAACGCACCGGAAATGACGTCAATGGAATTGGCCTAATTCCATACCTGGACACCTTCTGCCACTACTCTGGCTACAATGGGACTATTTATAAGTTAAATAAAAAATTATTATATTTCAGCCTGGGGCATGCACAATGTTGGGCAATTTCAGCAATGAACATGTTTTTTTTTTTTTTTTAAAGAACCAATAGTTAAGATTTTTTCAAAAATTTAAAAATAATTTCTTTTAGTAATTATATTATTATTTGATTTTCCTGTTTATTTTTGACGTACTAAAATTACATCAACCTCTTAAATTTAGTAATTTTAATCAATTGTTGAGTTTTGTTTTTGAATAAATTTTATTACTAAATCAGACCTAAAAGCAGGTTATTTTTTAATTTTCTCTAGGCTTATAAGTTTGTAATTTTCTCAAAGTAAATTTAAATTGCATACTAATGTGAGCATTATGTTCCATTTAACTAAATTGTACTCTTTTTTAAATTTAAATTAAATACAGTAGAAGTCCATTAGTCCGGCATCCAACAGTCCGGAATGCCCGATAGTCCGGCATCGCTCCGGAAAATTTAAAATTTTTTGGTTTTCTCGAAAAGTGTGTCTTTAAAGCAAATAAAAACGCTCGAGAGCTATTCGGAAGCGTTCGGGGTAGTTCGGGATCATCCGGAAGCGCTCGGTATTATTCGGAAACCGGCCGGCTAGTCTCAGCCGTCACAACAAATACAGGTGCAGTGCAGCACAGTTAATTAATCACGAAGCGTCTAAGTCATTTTTGTTTGTGTGCGTTGTTGTTGTTTTGTGTCCTTTCACATCGCAGTAAACTGTGTCTCAGTACTCTCTACTGTAATACAGTACATCTGCAGAGACGTACGTAACTTTTGAAAGTGTTTACAAACAAACTGAGTTTCGTTCTAACTAACTGTACAGTGACCATGTTTTCAAAACCTAAGCCTTCGAGTTCAAAAGGAGAGAAACGAAAACACGTAACACTGACTCTCAATCAGAAACTAGACATCATCAAACGGCTAGAAAAAGGTGAGAATAGAAATGTTTTAATGAATGAGTTTAATATTGGCTCATCAACTATTTATGACATTAAAAAACAAAAACATGAACTAATGAAGTTTGCTTCTCAATCGGTAACAACTGAAAAATTGGCTTCTAGACAAACATTAAAAAAACAAAACTGGAACAGCTAGATAGTGTATTGTTCAAATGGTTTAGTGCAGTACGTTCTGAAGGAAAGACGGTAACAGGGCCAATGATTATTGAGAAGGCAAAGAAATTCGGCCAAGATTTGGGAGTTGGTGAAAGTGAATGTAATTATTCTGATGGTTGGCTCAGAAACTTTAAGTTTCGGCATGGAATTCGAAGACTTGATGTAACTGGAGAAACACTTTCAGCAAATCAAAACTCTGCAGAAAAATACAAAGACGAGTTTGAGAAAATCGTGGCTGATTTAACACCTGAACAGATTTATAATGCTGATGAAAGAGGGCTATTGTGGCGATGTTTACCAACATCTACACTAGCTGGGGGAGGAGAGAAAGCAGCCAAGGGTTTAAAAAAAAACAAAGACAGATTAACCGTTTTGCTTTGTGCTAATGCGTCTGGAAACCACAGAGTGACCCCTTTTGTGATAGGTAAATCTAAAAATCCCAGGGCTTTTAAGAATGTTACACACTTGCCTGTCCAATACGATGCTCAATCAAATGCATGGATGACTGCCGCCCTCTTTAAAGACTGGTTTCTTCACCACTTTGTGCGTCAGGTCAAGGAATCCTTCATAAGCATTGGTCTACCAGAAGATACTAAAGCCATCCTTTTGGACAATTGCAAAGCCCACCCGCCAGTAGATGAGTTAGTTTCTAGAAATATTGTTGCTACTCTGCTCCCACCTAACGTAACATCTTTGATTCAACCCATGGACCAAGGGGTTATTCAAAATTTTAAATGCTTTTATAGAAGGTCATTTATTCAAAGCCTGTTAAATGCCGACTGTGACGTAACTGATTTTCAAAAAAGGTTTACCGTAAAAGATGCCGTCTATGCTATTGCACTGTCTTGGAACCAGGTAAAAAATACAACACTACAAAAATGCTGGAGAAAACTTTGGCCAGCTGCAAACCCTGCATCTGACCTAGCTCTACAGACTGATGAGGAAGGAAACCATCAAGAAGCTCTGACCAAAGTTTTGGATGTCGTTAGAAGTGCTGACAATCCCTTGAAAAAACTGCCTGAAGATGAGGTAGAAGAGTGGCTTCTAATCGACGAGAATGAGCCTGTTGAACAAGAACTAACCGATGAGGACATTATCAACAGTGTAGTAAACCCTCAGCCTACTCAAAATCTTGAAGACAGTGACTCAGATGCCGAAAAAGAAGAAAAGGAAAAAATCAGCTGGGCAGAAGCTGCAGAATCACTGAATAAGTTTATCTCTTTTGCTGAGGCTAGTACTAGCTACAGTGCTTCAGAAATTATTAATTTACATATCATTAGAAATGAATTTTATTCTAAACGCCAAAAGTTAAGAAAACAAAAAGACATTCGTGACTTTTTTAAATCTCAGTGAAATATGTTTTACAAAACGTGTACATAATTACAGTATAAATTTGAAATGTAAAATAATCTGTTGTATTTGTTGCATATGTAAAATAAACTTTGTTTTATACTCTATTTGTAGTTTAATTATTAACCTAATTGTTCTTATAATTGCGATTTATGTATGCATGTATGTAAATAATTTACATACATTTGTTTTACGGCAAAGCCTACACTAAAAGAAAGGGGCACCGCCCGATAGACCGGAATTTTCAGTAGTCCGGCACCGAGCCGGTCCCGAACGTGCCGGATTATCGGACTTCTACTGTACTTTTTTGTGCAAAAAGTATAAGCAATCATACCCTGAGAATAATTAAAATATTACCAATTTTCTATTTATTGGAAATATTGTGTCATTTTATAGATTTTTAGGGTGTATTATACTTCACATTGGAGAAATCGCCAAAATACTATGCACTGTTTTTACTGACTGATTCCACATAATTTGTTGATTCACTGGCGTAAAGGTATTAGACAAATTTTCAGAGACTTTCTCAAAAAGTTCTCAGAACTGGGAACTAATCTCAGTAAAAAACCAAACCGGAACCGAAAAAAAAAAAAAAAATGGAACCAACCCATCACTATTTTAATCTATGATTTGCAAACAGTACTTAAAATAGCATTCTTTAAATGTCTAGTGGTTTTAGGGCCAACACTCAATGTGTTAATGGCTAAAATAAATATTTTCACCTATTTACAATAATCAATAAAGAAATGGTTTTGAAAAGTTACTAGTGCCACTTTTAGTTAGTTGCCGCCACCTAAATTAATATCAAAACTAATGTAAAAGCATAAATAATTACTTTGTAATGTATATATTTAATTTTTTATTGTTCCTTTTTCTTTTTTTTTTTTTTTTTTTTGCAATCCCAATTATTAGGAACGTTCGTATTCTTTATTGATTAAGACATATATATATATATATATATATATATATATATATATATATATATATATATATATATATATATATATATAAAACCTATGTGTTATGAAAATGGAATATAGAGTAAGAAAAAAAAGTAATGATGCCGAATTAAAGCCAAAATATTTAAAGCCAATTCTAATTCAAGCCTAAACTTTAACAAAGACAAAGTTGAGCAAACTTTAACTGTAAAACTGAGGTTATTATAAAGGAGGGGAAAGAAATTTGCAAGAGAAGATCAAGGTTGTACAGGGTAGAAAAAAATATGAAAACGCTTTCACAACTTTTGTATAACTTCACTTGTTAAAATGAAATTTAGTACATGATGGTTATAAAGAACATACTTTTTGACGCCATTTCATCTTTACTGGGGACGGCCCACGAGGAATTGAACGAAAATCTTTGTAAGACTAGGTTGAGTTTGGCATCAAATGTAAGGTCTATTCAATAGAAATTAATTGCCGCAAACCGGACTTTGAAAGGTCTATTCTTTCCTGAGAAGAGGTCATTTTAATACAGTAAATAATTTGAACAATATTATTTCTCTGCTATTTAACAGTTTCAGGTAAATTATTCTTATCAAAAATTATACTTTATAGAACACAATTACTCAAAAAATTAAATTATAAAATTATCTATAGAAAAAATAAAGTTGTTGTGAAAGCATTTCCATATTTTTTTCCACCCTGTATATCAAGCTCTGAAGGAATTAACAAAGTATTTATATAATCCAAATTTAAGAGAAAGATGTTACAATGATTCAAACACACAAAGAAGATTAAGATAATAAGGACACAACATTCTGAGAAAATCACTACGGAGAGACGGAAAATTATAGAGGAAGACCAAGAGAAAGATAAAGAAATCAATTATAGATACAAAAGAGAGGTTTCTAGAGAGTGCAATGACTGGTCCCATTTATAAACAAACATAGAATAATAGTCAGTATTGACTACTAAACTTCGTTATTTAGTGGGCCAAGATATTATGTTAGTTTTTTAATTAGCATAATACGTGTTGGTACATATACAGTACAAGTTAACGTCACACAACACAAATATATTTCAATATAAGCACAAAAATATTACAATACAAGTACAAAATGCACAAATATTATGGTGATCAATTTCGGTGAACCACGCTCACCTTCCTCAGACCAGAGGTATTCACAAAAGAATGGAAAATTGTGTTCAACAGTTCAATAGACCTATGATTACATGACCCCAGTGGCTGGAATCGTCAAAATGGTAGCTGATATGATATTATTGGCTAATCCCTATTGGCTGTTACTTCTGTCCTTTTTATCGCTGAAAATACATTATTAAAAACTATTTCAGAATCAAAATTAACCTGTTTATTCGTTAGTTTATCACGATCCTTACATTTTTTCTTTAAAAATAAATAACTCTTTCCAAGCATTCATAATCCTACCCTTCTTACAAACTTTTACAATATCTACATTTTCATCTATTTTATTCAAACTGTAGGTAAATATCAGAAGGTGTTTTTTTTTAAAGCACAGACATGGTTTTTATATTTTTTGCTAAAATGTACAGTCTGACCTATGTAAAACATATTACAATCATTACAGTTAGTGATATATATTCCAGAATTATTGAATTTATCTTCACTTTCAATATTGGGTGTAAAATGTTGGACATAGTATTACAAGTCTTAAAAGCTACTGATAAATTGAATTTCTTAAATCTATTACCAACTCTTTGCGTAAACGGTCTACTGTAATGAAGGGATACATAATTCTTTTGTTCTTTATCAGATTTTTCTTTTTTAAGTGTTGTCGTTTATTGTCTAGAATTTTATTTTCTTTTTTATTCTACTCCCAATTCCATCAATTAATGGTGCTTTGTATCCATTTGCAATAGCTATTGATTTTATTACATTTATTTCCTGTTTTCTATCTGCAACACTTAACTGCATTGAATATCCCTTATATAACATACTTCTGAAGCTATGTTATTAGATTAGATTCGATGTGAACCTTTTAGTTATTCGGTCAATTTAACCTTCTAAAATAAAACCTCCAAGCATGTACGTTTCAAGAAGATAAGAATGGAAGAGAAATTGGTAGATGATCTGTGAAATAATAGCTACAATAAGTCTTCTAAAATTAATATTTCTGTTTGTGTTGAGAGCATTGACGGCATTAAAAAATATGTTACAATACTTAATGTTTTATATACACAAAAAATGAATCATAAAAACTATTTCAGTAGATTACTTGTGAGAAGCAAAGGAAATACAAACAAATATTTTGATGAGCATAAAACAAGATTTTGAGGAAGACATAATAATTCTTATTTTATCTATTTATATCAGATATTTATGTGTATGTTTATATACAGACATTCGCATAAAATGTTACAAACTTTATACGAATGCAAGGTTCTTAGTGAGATCTCATGAGATCTCAATCAGAGTTGTGACAAATTTTGAAAGGGGTCAGCTGATAACCACTGGCTGTTCATTTATCATTGGTCTTTTAACCAGTGGCGGCTACTCCATAAGAGCACATGAGCACGTGAACCCCCTGTGAGATTTGAAAAAGAAAATGAACCACATTTAAAGTTTAGGTTAAATTATTTACACATTTAAATTACGAAATTTCAATTTTTAAATTCTTAAACGTAAGAAAACTCAAAGAGGAGCCTTCAGCTAGTTTCCGCTAATCCCGCAGTAGCCTACTGTCGCACAGTTCCGGTTGTGCTCCATAGCGTATATGCAAGGCCTAATCAGCTGTTCTGTCTGGAAGGCGGTGGTGGGGCCGTCTTATAATAGAAGCCAGCGGTGCACACTTGCCGTGTGCTCCACTCCGACTCCTTTTAAAATCTGTTGTTTGGTTAAGTATGGTTTTTAACTACGTTAAAATATGTTGTAAAATATTTTAAAATGCATGTTTAAGCGTATAATTTTTACAACATTTTACTTGTGCGCTCTTACTTGTGGGGTATTCCGTACACCCCAAAACTCCCGGTGTGTGAACCCCCACTTTACTAGGTCAAAAGCCGCCACTGCTTTTAACTAACAACATTTTCTAAGGAATAGGTGGTGTTAGTTTGAGAGAAAGATTACGTTCATTCATCACACTCATTCGAAATTCATATTCACCCATATCTAGACGATCTGTGTCTTAAGAATAAATAAATCCAAGTAAAGTAAACAGATGATTGCTGCTCTATTATATTCCACTGGTTTTAAAATAATTGTTGCAGACAGTTTTATAATTAAAAAACTAAACTATTAACTAACTTGAGTTAGAACAATGGAAAACCCCAAATTGTTTTGAGGGAATGACACATGAACTGGTTATCAGCAAAAACACAGGAGTTAAGATAGCAAACCTGACCCTTGTATTTAAGCTTAATTATGAATAATCTTGTTAGTGTTGGTTGTTTCATTGGTTGTTGAAGGTCACTGAGTGACCTTTGTAACAGCTGATAGCCAGCTGTAAATAACTAACTCAACAATGAACTACTGTGTTTAATTTAAACTAACACAAACTAACTTTTTATTTTCTCCTTTTAAAAATGATATGGTTCATTATTAAATAAAAAATAGCAATTTCTGTAGAGAAATCAAATTTACTTTTTACTTATATCAATATGGAGAATGTAAATATTAACTTTTACTAAATTGTTATATGGTTATTATTAAGTGCACAATCAATAATGTTCCTTCAATAATATAAGTGGGGCAAACATAACATAAAATGTTACAACCTATAATGATAGTAATAAAAAAGTGAAAAGAAAAATTTGGAGAGTTGTGGGCAATTGGTAACACTGAATCATATATATACTAGCTAATGATCAGACATATCACCATTTTGTTTTCAAAGAAGCTTGTAGCGGTGCGCAATATGCATTTGTGAAGAACACTCTTTACAATTAACAACAACAATGTGGATGCGGCACAGAAATTTATGTTGTCAATTTCGTATAGGAAAACACATCTACTCGCACTTGCAATTACAACGTGAATAATTTATTTTGAGGAAACTGACTCCGCAATACAGTGTACAAACCTCACATACACCCTACAATATCCAAACTGTTTGAGATACTGTTATAATACCTCCTCATTGGTAAATCCTTCAGTATCTTTATATTATGTATTACAAGTGTTTGAAAAGTAAAGGCCTTGTATTGCTATCCACAAAAGTTCAAAACTGTCCAGAAACTGAAGATTATGTAATTTAAAGACAGTATTGTAAATTAACGCTCCAATAAACAAATTTAACCCAAGGAGTTTTAGAAAAACTTGTTAATAACAGAAGAAGCCCATTTTAACGTCAGTGAATTTGTTTACAAGTGATTCGGGGCACAAGACAATCCACCGAACTACACCAGAGTCTATTAAAGTTACCAATCATGCAATGAGATTTGAGATTGGCCCTTGTTTTTTTGGAGAAAGAGAATGGCCTTGCAATCACAATCACATCCAATTGGTACATCACCATACTTAGAATCATACTACAATGGATGATTCCATTAAAACAATCAATAAAATTTAGTTACTATCACAAATACAGATCTGCCAATGCCAAATTAATGATTATGGGTATGGACTGTGTAACTAACCAGTACAATATGGCTGCTATAAACCAGCTATTATTATGAGGCAGACTCAACCTTATTGATGTGAATTGGCTGTCCCTTTGGAACACCTTTGCTCTGATTCATACTTGACCTGTCGACATCTATATAAAGTGATAACAAAAGTAAGCTAACCTGGAAGCTAGAGAGGTCTGGCAAGACGCTCTGAGGCTTGATTTTTTGTTCTATAGAGCCGTCGGTTTTGAAACATTTGACGACATTTAGTTCCACTTCAGTAGTCATGGGAGCTACCTTGAGGGAAGTGCCGTACTGCCCTTCACTGCTCAGTTGGTAGGTCTCCACCATTCCTAGCACAGACATGTACAGTCAAACATCACAATTAACTTAAATAAAATTAAAAATAATCTCAAGTGATTAAGATATAGTCGGCATTCGTCATTATGTTGAAAAAATACTACATTAAAACCTGTCATATTTAGCCCTGTGATATCAGGCCCCAGTGACAAGAAAAAGGAATGTAAATCTTCAACGCGAAGGCTAAGAATGGCTAGGGGAGGTGTAATGGGGTTTCCATTCAACAAGCAATGCCTGCACTGTTTTAAAAAAGTACCTTGGAGTGTCGGAAGAGAAAATTTTCATGGAAAAAATTCCAGCTTAGTAATAAACAATTAATTAATTACAAGGTCCTTCAAAAAGTAACCGCAATACATTTTCTATAACAATATCACATCTTTCTTATGATAATTCCCAATCTGGATTTTAATGTATCCTGCCTGTCCTGGTGCCATTAAAACCTGTCCTTGGCCTGATATGACAGGTTTTATTGCTTAACCATCATTATATTCTTCTTTTTCCTTTGTCACTTTTGTTGGGTTAGGTTTATTTATCCCAGTCTTGCAGTTCATTGACTTATTGTGCACTCTTTATTAATGTTTCCTATGATTACTTCAATCCCAACTGTTTCATTAAGTATCAAATTCAATAAAACATGAATAATTAACATTTTGTATTCTCAATTAACGGAGTAATCAAACCAATTTTTCAAAATGTTGTACTCCAGTAGGAAACAATCCTTTTTTTACAATATTTACTAAAATCACTTTAAAACTACACTTGAAAGATTTTTATTGTTTTAATAATCACAAATAACGTCCTCAAAAACTAAGTTTAAATATCTCAAAATATTTTATTTTTATTAGGATTTAAACTGCTTTGTAAATCACAAACCATACCTCCGTAGTAGTCGATTCTGCTGTTTCCAGCGTTAGCGTCATACCAGGCAGCAAATGGCTCACTGATTTCAGCATATGGGATGAACAATGTGCCCTTGACTGTGAACGTTGGTGACCATTCTGGCTCGCTTGCTTTTCCTGAAACAAGATAAGTCAGCTCACATGCCACGAAAACTTTGAGTGTATTTCATGATGAATATGAATGATTACATGAGTGTAGATGACCTGTCTAGTCTGGTTACTTACTGAGTTAACTTATGCTCAGAAAGGCCATTAATGACCCAATAGCCAGGGCGACTAAGGGACCTACAGCTTTATGTGGGATCCGAAGCACGCTGTATTGGTCTGATTTTCAGGTAATTTCCAACCCTGGTACTCAGTTCTTTCCCCGAAACAACATCGGACACTGACTACCATCCAACTTGGAAACCCCAGACTTCTCAAGTAGCGTCCACACTGTTAGCAACTATTGAGTGGACATTATAAAAACCGAACACAGAACCTATCGCCTACAATCACCACAACACTTAGTCCCTGAGTAACTGGGATACAACTCTGCGCCACTAGTGAAGACTTAACAACATAACACAGTAAAAACATAGCACTAAAAAATAGTACAACATTAAAATGTTACTTGTAAATAGTTTTTACTTTGTTCATGGTTTATAATCATGGCTCAAAAAATTGTCAGTTGTGTTTTTGAGGATTTAATAAAAAAATGTTTAAGTAGTTGAAGATTCACTATTTATTTATTTGCCATTAACTTGCTAAATGGCGTTAATCTATCTATATTTATAAAAGAGGATGTTTGTATATATATATATATATATATATATGTTTGAAGTTTATGCGCTGCCAAACCATCCAACCGATCGCCATGAAACTTTAGGATGTTGTCCTGTATACTCCCGAGATGGTTTCTGTGAAGTTTGAAGCAGATCCGCCCACAGGGTCCCGCCCCACGGGCTCCTAAAGATCCCATGTTATTCAAATGGAGAATCTGAATTGTTTACAAAAAACATATGACTGTGTGGTTTAATGTAGTTTCACATGCCATAAGCAGATTGAAGTTCTCACAACAACAGTACTGTATATGTTTT
Source organism: Stictocephala bisonia (assembly GCA_035578905.1). Lineage (NCBI taxonomy): Eukaryota > Metazoa > Arthropoda > Insecta > Hemiptera > Membracidae > Stictocephala > Stictocephala bisonia. The sequence continues at coordinate 1,241,460 of JAQJVL010000257.1, read as the reverse complement.
GATTTATTGTAGTTCTACATTTCACCTTGAGAGTGTAGCACACTACTTTTACTTGATCAGGTGATCTGTATTTGGTGTTAATCTTTTTTCCTCGGTAATTAAAACATGTGGTGAAACGTGAAAATAAAAAATAAATAATTATTTGTTTTGTAGTTTACTTTTTATGATATGCCTCCTAAAAAATCTAATATTGGTAGAAGAAGCAAAAATGCTCGAATTCTTTCAGCTATTAGGTTCTAAATCAAACTCAATATTATGACCGGCGAAGCGGGTGGATACAGCTAGTTGTCTATATTATACTTGTCCAATACCATGGAAATCTGAAACTAGAAAAATTTGTGTGCATGCATATTTTGTTGCCTTTCAATGACAGTGGCACATTATACTGATTATTCTAACATCATGGAACAATGGTCCAAAGTCGTTAAGTTAGTTTGACCTTACAGGATTTGAACACGTAAACCCCTGTATTGAAGACAAGTGTGCTAACCATTAGGCAACATTATTCATCTCTAAGACGCCGATCTTAGAGATATGGGTGAGAATATGAGGGGTGAATGAGTATGATCGAGTGTAGATTAACAAGTGTAGTCATTGTTACTATCTGAGTTGGACTTAGCTTAGAAAGGACTATTTATTAATAGTCCTATAGCCAGGGGCAACTATAGGCCCTACAGCTTTACGTGGAATCCGAACACGTAGTTTTGGTCTGATTTTCAGCTAACTGAGAAGTCTGCAACTTAGTTCTTTCCCCTTTACAACATCTGATCCTTGACTACCATTCAACATGGACACCCCAGACTTCTTTAGTAGTGTCCACGTTGATGGCAACCATTGAGCGGATGCCGTGTCGGTATTAAGAGGACCGAGCAAGGAACCTATGGCCTACAATATCCCAAACACCTTATCGATTGCGCCCTGATTGTGATGAGTATTTATGATGATTATGATGAGTATGCGCCCTGATTGTCATCGTATTTTATCATAAATACAAATTAAGGGATACACGTACGGTGAACTAACCCACCCGCCCACCCATACACGTACGGTGAACTAACCCTCCCGCCCACCCATACACGTACGGTGGTACTAATATACACGTACGGTGGTAATAACCCACCCGCCCACCCATACACGTACGGTGGTATTTACCCACCCGCCCACCCATACACGTACGGTGTACTAACCCACCCGCCCACCCATACACGTACGGTGGTACTACCGTACGTGTATGGTAATACCACTGTACGTGTACACTGAAGAGCTTCTCTTATCATGTATCAATGCCACTGTACGTGTATGGGTGGGCGGGTGGGTCAATGCCACTGTACGTGTAAGGGCAGGCGGGTGGGTCAATACCACTGTACATGTATGGGCGGGCGGGTGGGTCAATGCCACTGTATCAGGGTATCATGGTATCACGTGATGGCAGTGCAGTGCGGTCGAGCAGCCAACGACAACAGCACTAGACATGTCTGGGAGGGAGGGTGAGTCTGTAGCACTGGACATGTCTGGGAGGGTGGGTGGGTTAGTAGCACTAGACATGTCTGGGAGGGAGGGTGAGTCTGTAGCACTGGACATGTATGAGAGGGAGGGTGGGTATGTAGCACTGGACATGTCTGGGAGGGAGGGTGGGTCTGTAGCACTGAACATGTCTGGGAGGGAGGGTGGGTCTGTAGCATTGGACATGTCTGGGAGGGTGGGTGGGTTAGTAGCACTGGACATGTATGGGAGGGTGTGTGGGTCAATAGCACTGGACATGTCTGGGTGGGAGGGTGGGTCAATACACTATGCGTACATTGTATGAACATAATCAAGAACCACTGTATATGTTCTTACAGTTACTGTATTAAAGAAAACAATATTAATATACAGGTTTATATTAAAGAAAACAAGACATTTATTTTTATTACGGTAATTTATTTATGTACAATGAGTTATAAGAATTATTGGAATAAGCTTACAAACTTGTACTTACACACTTAAATAACATGTATTAAGTGTGTAAGTATGTATTGACCCACCCGCCCACCCATACAGGTACAATGGTATTGGCTGTATAGGTACTTACATATGCACCACTGTACCATATGTAAGTACCAATGCCACTATGCATGTGTGGGTGGGCGGGTGGGTCATTACCATTATGCGTGTATGGGTGGGCGGGTGGATCAATGCCACTATGCATGTAAGGGTAGGCGGGTGAGTTAGTACCACTGTGCATATGTAAGTACCTATGAGAGGGCTGTATGTTATTTTAACCCAACCGCCCACCCTTACACGTACAGTGGTATTGACCCACCCACCCACTCCTTCATGTACAGCGATATTGACCCATCCACCCACCTTTACACGTACAGTGGTATTGACCCACCTGCCCACCCTTACACGTACAATAAGTATTGACCCACCCCCACCTTTACAAGTACAGTGGTATTGACCCACTCACCCACCCTTACATGAACAGTGGTATTGACCCACCCACCCTTACACGAACAGTGGTATTGGTGATCAATACCACTGTACGTGTACGGGTGAGCAGGTGGGTCAATACCACTGTAAGTGTACGGGTGGGTCAATACCACTGTAAGTGTACGGGTGAGCAGGTGGGTCAATACCACTGTAAGTGTACGGGTGGGTCAATACCACTGTAAGTGTACGGGTGAGCAGGCGGGTCAATACCACTGTAAGTGTACGGGTGGGCGGGTGGGTCAATACCACTGTACGTGTATGGGTGGGTGGGTGGATTAATACCACCGTACGTGTATGGGTGGGTGGGTGGGTTAATACCACCGTACGTGTATGGGTGGGTGGGTGGGTTAATACCACCGTACGTGTATGGGTGGGCGGGTGGGTTAATACCACCGTACGTGTATGGGTGGGTTAGTACCACCGTACGTGTATATGTATGTCTCAAGATTACATAAACGGTAATATAACGGTGATATAACGGTAATATAACGGTACGTGTATGGGTGGGCGGGTGGGTCAGTACCACGGTACGTGTATGGGTGGGCGGGTGGGTCAGTACCACGGTACGTGTATGGGTGGGCGGGTGGGTCAGTACCACGGTACGTGTATGGGTGGGCGGGTTGGTCAGTACCACGGTACGTGTATGGGTGGGCGGGTGGGTCAGTACCACGGTACGTGTATAGGTGGGCGGGTGGGTCAGTACCACGGTACGTGTATGGGTGGGCGGGTTGGTCAGTACCACGGTACGTGTATGGGTGGGCGGGTGGGTCAGTACCACGGTACGTGTATGGGTTGGCGGATGGGTCAGTACCACGGTAATTGTATAGGTGGGCGGGTGGGTCAGTACCATGGTACGTGTATGGTTGGGTGGTTGGGTCAGTACCACGTTACGTGTATGGGTGGGCGGGTGGGTATGTATTACTCGGAAAATTTATCTCACTAAACACATAAATACAAGGAGTTAAATAAATACGTGTATATTTAAAAGTGGGGTGTTAAAAGTCAGTGAAGCAGTATCCGAACTAATTTGATAATTGTCCCCAAGTAGCTGGGTTACAGCACTGCGCCACCAGTGCCGACAATATAAATGGAAAATAAGATACATCAATAAAAGGGTTTTGCAGTGATGGCTACAGGCACACTACAAGTTATTCTACTCCGTGTCAAACCCCGTCGCCACTAGCTATGCTGGTGATGTAGGCTCGGCCCACCTAGGGCCCTATACCTTTAGCCCTTTGTGGAACAGCCTGCGGCCTCGTGGAGGGGCCCAGCCTACGGCCTCACTGAGGCCCCTTTTGGAACTCGACCTATGGCCTCGCAGGGGAAAGTTCAGCCTGCGGCCTCAACAAGGCACTCTTCTACAGTTCCATTAGTGGATCTTGGCATGTCACATCGTGAGGAAGATCGGCTTAGGGCCTCACCAGGATTTACGACCATGAATTTTGGTTTTTGGGGCAGTGGAGCCCATAAACATAGTATTTTCTAAAATTTGATGTTTATGGATGTCTTTAATTTGATACCCCACATGGGTGTATTAGTTTAACATTACCCAATTTTGGATTTTTTAGCATATTTTTTGATTGGGGGGAGCCCTTAGACTTTCTTTCTTCCAAAATATAATGGTATAATTTATTACGTGTGTAGAACTGCGAATGTTTAAACATTTTACTCAAGCGTTTTCTCAAGTTGGGTCATAAAAACTACTTTTTTCTGATAGGAAATACACTGGGGCAGTTTTTGGTAAATAAAAGGCCGCAATCTTGTTTATGAGTGAAAAATGTAAACTTTTGTAAATTTTTCTGGAGATTTCATATTGAGAGCTTCAATTCAAGTACACACTTTATGGGGGTAGGACATTCGGAAGTGCCTCAACATGTAGTGTCAGAGAGTCAGTCACTACATCGAGCTTTATAATATACTAGGGGACACCCCTGCATGCTTCGTGTGCCAACTTCGTCGTCACTACATACGCTCTTGAGGTAAGCTCGGCCTGCGGCCTTGCATGGTAGGGAACTCCTATAGTTTCATTACCCACTATAAGGGATTTTTTTGGGTTTTGGAGCATATATCCCTTACTATTAGCTTTTTTAAAATCTGATGGTATATTTAGAAACAGGATAAACATATCTATAAATTGTTACCCCACTTGAGTATATAAGATTAGTTTTTAAAATTTTATATTTTCAAAAAATTCAGTTTTTGGGCCCCCGATACCCCACATTTTTAAGCTGAAACTCATATATAAGGTGTACGTTTGTTAAGCGTGTAGAACTGTTAAGGTTTGAAAATTTTACTTAAACTTTTTCTCAAGTTAGGTCATAAAAACAACTTTTTTCTGATTTTCCCATAAGAAATACATTAAGGTAGTTTTGGGGTGAAAAAACGCCACCATCTTGTTTATGAGTGTAAAAAGTAAACTTTTGTAAATTTTCCTGGAAGTTTTAGACCGAGAGCTTCAAAAAGTTCAATTCAAGTACAGTTAATGGGAGTAGGGTGTCGGGAAGTGCCTCAACATTTAGTTTAAAGTTAAAAGTTAAAGATCGTCTTATTTTACCAGGCGAAGTTAGGGCTAAGGAGCCCTCTGTAACACTTAACCTGAGGACTAACAGCTTAACGTAACTTCCGAACCACAGGAACGACAGGGCAAAATCTATTAGTGGTCACATTGGGAATACGAACCCGGACCGGCAGTGTGGCAAGCCAGCGCCTTAGCCCCTTATCTACGGTCACTCCTTTAGTGTCAGTCAGTGAGTTACTACACTGAGATTTATAGTATATAGATTGATGGGATAACCCCCCCCACCCACCCCTGCAGCAAGCTTTAGGCTGCCTTATAGCGACTTGTATCTATAGTGATTGATAATTTGTTGAAGATTTCCAAAACTTGTTTGTTGGAAAAAAACAAAACAATGTTTCAACAAATAAATATAAAACTGGAAAATCATTGTCAGATGTTCCTAAATTTTAATAAAACATGGGATCTAAAAGTAAGTTATACATGACAACTGCCATCTCACTTGCAGCGGGCCGATCTGCAATAAGTACAAGGAGAACCCCCTCAAGCTTTGGCTTTGTGGCAAGTTCCATCTATGCAGTGGTTTGGAGACTCTTCATCCCTGTGGAACCTCCAAGACCTTGTGGTCTCAGCATTACTAAATTAGATAAGTTGAATTTATATGTTTCAATAATTTTCTTTGAACTATTGAATGTTTGTTTGTATTTTTAATGTACTGTAAAGTCATTTATCATTACCTTTTTAAAAAAATAAATATTCAGATGTACATTAATTTATCACCTATAAGAGATGTTCAAGCCATATGTGTGTGGAGAAGGAATTTAGAATTTAAATTAAAAAAATTATTAATGAAATATAATATTGTATATGGATATTCACCTTGGGTGTGTTGCAGTCTTTTTAATATATTATAAGGAGCATTTTTAATAACATTATTGCTTTCTGTTATTGTTTTTAATCTGGATGGTAGAGAGTTGTAAACTTTATAAGAAATATAGTGGCTGCTTATTTCATATAGTATTTTTTTATCAACATTAAATTAATTGATTATATTTATAGTTAGGTTAGAGGCTGGCTTTGTTTTTTTTCTTTACTGCCTGAAGATGTAACCGAAAAGACACTGTGTACCTTACCGTGTTTAACCTTATTAGAAACAACCATGATGGTACTATGTTTTTGTGACAACTTGCAATCATAATTTCAGTCTTTTTAAAATTCTGTAACAACGATAGTTCTTAAAACCTGTTGATGTTTGTGATCTACACAGTCTCAAACATAAGTTCACATATTTTCCTAATTTCTTTGAGGTATTACATTTTGTATTTATAATTTTTATCTATATATACATACATACATACATATATATCAATATGCATATCAAAAATTCTTAAATCTTTCTTTATCACAATTAAAAGTTACAAATAAATTTTAATCCAGAATAAAACAATCTGCAAAACACAGGTGTTATGAAGTAATTATAGCTGTGGGAATGTTCTAACACTTGTGATATGTTACTAAAATATCCGTCACATCCAAGTGAATGGTAATTTAAACATTTTTAGTTATTGAACTTTTTGTAATATTGAAATGTTAAAGTTTATTACAAACTTCACCCTAAACTTATTGTGTATGAATGTAACTAAATTCTAAAAACTAAATCAATGTTAAACATTGACTATAAAAACAAACAGACTGTCCAAAGTAATGAATTGCTTTAGATGTGCGCCTGTTTTGCTACCTAATGGTGATTGTCTTCAAATAGCACTTGGATAACTATTTGACGTACTATTAGCTTAGCCATTAGTCACTTCAGCGTGTGCTGAAGAGAGGCAGAGAGAGAGAGACCGCTGGCGCTATATGTAAAAAATTAACTATGAACTAACTTTACCGAACAGGAAAACCGGCTTCATGGGTTTATATGAGCTGAGTCCTCTTGTTTCTATAGTCAATGATACCAGATCTAGTTAATAATAAATCTACCACTCTACACTCAAATAGACATTTTTTAGTATAAATTATCATTAATGCAATAAAGTCGTTAAATTCAAATTAGATTGTCATTATAATAAAAAAGCCTACATATAATGTGTGTTTTTTTAACAAGAAGGTTGATTAAAAAACTAGTACTAATTTAATTAATTTATGAATTAGCAGAGTGGCTGTTAAATTTGACTTGTGCTCACTATAGTCAAAGTGCTTTATTCATACAATAAAACATACAAAATGTTATAGGACAGGTCATGAACATATAAATAAAAAACCGATACTATAGAGTCACGATATGATAATTATTTACAATAAACATAACCACCATAATCAGTCCACAGTTTATTTCCTGTCAGCTTTTGGGTTAAATTCTTCTTTACTATAGAGTTCATATTTAATTAAATATTTTTTAATTTTATTTTTTAATGGTGTAAATTGTTTAATTACTTTCCATTCCTCCGGTAATCTATATTTATAAAAGAGGATGTTTGTGTATATATATATATATATATATATGTTTGAAGTTTATGCGCTGCCAACCCATCCAACCGATCGCCATGAAACTTTTAGGATGTTGTCCTGTACACTCCCGAGATGGTTTCTGTGAAGTTTGATACAGATCCGTCCACAGGGTCCCGCCCCACAGGCTCCTAAAGATCCCATGTTATTCAAATGGAGAATCTGAATTGTTTACAAAAAACATATGACTATGTAGTTTAATGTAGTTTCACATGCCATAAGCAGATTGAAGTTCTCACAACAACAGTACTGTATATGTTTTGATTTATTGTAGTTCTACATTTCACCTTGAGAGTGTAGCACACTACTTTTACTTGATCAGGTGATCTGTATTTGGTGTTAATCTTTTTTCCTCGGTAATTAAAACATGTGGTGAAACGTGAAAATAAAAAATAAATACTTATTTGTTTTGCAGTTTACTTTTTATGACATGCCTCCTAAAAAATCTAATATTGGTAGAAGAAACAAAAATGCTCGAATTCTTTCAGCTATTAGGTTCTAAATCAAACTCAATATTATGACCGGCGAAGCGGGCGTGTACAGCTAGTTTATTATAAACATGTTGGCCAAACTATGAAATTGATGTCTTAAAGTGGGTTGTTTGGCGAGAAAGTATTTCTAATAGGTGATGATTTCCAGTACTATATTATTGCTTCTGGTTTTTTCTTTGAATGAAATATCCTTGTGAACGTAACAAATGATTTCAAGAATAAAAATACTTCTGGGTTTGCTGTATAGAACATCAAAATCAGGCTTATTAGCGGCATCCTTGGTGTTTCTCTACAAGGCTCTTATTCGACAACTCCTTGAATATGCCTCTGCTGTATGGACGCCTCATCAGCTCTACCTGTCGACCCGCTTACAGGAAATTCAAAGGAGATTTGTTTTACAACTGTACTTCAAAACTGACAAACTACTTCAGCCCAATCTTCTACTGCAGATATTTAACCTTCACCCTCTTCAACTTCGTCGACACATTGTTGACTTGGTATTTCTTTTCAAACTCATTAGAGGAACTGTCGATTGCTCAGAATTGTTGGTAAAAGTCAACCTGAGGACTCCTGACAGAACAAGATCACAGGATATATTTGCCCATCAACACCACAGAACAAACTACCTCAAAAATGCCCCAATGAGTAGATTACATGAGATGGGCAATCTTGTCGCCTGCAATGTGGACTTTTTCCACGATCATTCAGGAAAAAACTATTCACACTTCAACCTCGTCTACTTCGACAATAAATCAATCCATTCTTTTCCTTCTAAATCTTTTCCGTCTTCTTTACCCTACCACACAAATAATTGGTTCCTCTGATCCCCATTTCTACTCCACCTTCTCTATACACCTGTAATGCAACCACTGTATTAAGTTCATTATCTGTAGATATCTGCATGTTTTGTATTGATTATTGAATGTTGTATCTATTAATTTATACTATATTATATGTATTAATCTGTCATATAATGTATCTATTGCACTCGTATGTTTATTGTAAGATATTGTTTTTATGTGTATCCACACAATTGTAAATGACACTGTCGTTGGAAATAAATAAAAAAAATAAAAAATAAAAAACTGTTAACTGTCATAACTTAATATTTTTGGAATGAGATCTACAAGATTCATTATATTTTAAGATAAAACAACATTTCAGCTGATTTTGATTACAGTTCAAATTTAGTATCTTTATCAAAGAGTTTGCTTGACTTTGCACAAAACAACAAATCAGTTACAAAAAGCTCTACAATGAACTGACACCACCAAGTTTAATAGGGCATAGACGTTCTTATAGGTTACCTACCTTCAATCTGCCAATGATCTTGAAAATCCTCTTGGATTACGTGTTTGGGATTTTATGCCATCATCAGATCCTTAATAAACTTGAAAAATTGTTTAAATTTTATTCTTGATGTTCTTGTCAAAATTTTTTAAAATTTACAGGATCGCTGGCAGATTGAAGGTAAGTAACCTATTGATACATTGATCAGAAGTGATTCAGAAAAAGAACACCAAAATAAAAAAAATATAAAAAAACAGTAGTTCTTCCTGATGCATGCAATTTACAATTTTAGCAATGAATACAAATCTCTTAAGGAAGAACAGACCTTATCGCCATACAATTCGCCAAAAGTCAGTCTGTTTTATTTAGGTGGGAAATGAAGAGTGCTGTGCTGTGAGAAAAGGCAGTGCCAGATAGACTGAGATGAAACAGCTGACTGTGCAACAGAGACAGATGTGGTCGATGCACTCTCTCTCCATCACACACTGACTTGAAGAAGAAGATACTCAGCACGATTGACCAAACATTAATTGAACCAGCGATTTCAAGCTCTGAGCCTGGCAGAATTTTTAATATGGGGTCTGCACTTCTTAAAGAGATTTTTATTAGTTGATTTTATTCATGACCACCCTTTTTAGAGAAATTAATCAACTTTGTATTTGTAAGTGATTGATTAAACAAAATGGTCAGCTAACATTAGGGAATAAACATTTTACTTCACTATTACTCAACTATAAAATACTTTCCTTTATTTTTAATGAAATTATAACATTGAAAACTTACCTAAAGTCTACTTGTTACATTTATATAAACATAAACTGTAAATTACAACTCCGTCATATTACAAAATTTAAATAAAACATTAACAGGCAGGATGTATTTATATTTTATTTGTTAACAAACTTAACTGGCCAGTATTTTAAAACATATCTTTCAACATAAGAAAGCACATCCTCAACAAAGGCGCCAGAGTAAAACAGACCCAATTAAACTTCAGTCGCAATGAAATATAATTGGTCAGTTTTAAAGTGAGAATCATAGTACACCCATGGTTATAGTTTAACTTGACCTCCATATTGTTGTACCAAACGGCTAACAATTCACTAAACAAAAGCAAAATAAATGTGTTACAGAACTTATATATTTGGTAATAAAATTACGATACAAAATTGTTTTATCAGAAACAATTATGATAGTACAGTGTTGATAAACTGATATTGCAATGGATGTATGAAAAGTAATCAATTACAAGTTGGAAATTATTCTTTTGTTACGAATTAACGAGCCAAGGTATAATAGTTTGATACACGATAATAACGTTACCTTATCAATAACCTTGGAAGTCAACAGTAACTAAACAATAGCTATTTTCAGTAACTAAGATTAGTATAATTAATGACAAATTGGTTATCCTGAATATTTACCAACATAAGCAAAATTTTGGTTTTTACTGTTTACATTAAATTTCACTAAGAAAGTAAGACATTTGCTATAAATATTCAATTATGTTCATTATTCAAGCAAAAACACAGATTAAATAATAATTATGATTAAAATAAAAAAACTATAAAAAAGATATATTTTCAAAAAATAAAAAATAACTAGTCAACAAAAATATCTTTTTTACAAATTATATGTACTATTCTTTATGATATGAAAGTAAAATAAAGAAATTTACCTTCTAATGTATTAATGATTTCAGAGTTCAACTAAAAAATAATAACCTATGTTAAAAACTTAACTACATCAGTGTCCCAATCACTTTGACAGCTGGACTTAGAAAGAACAGCACCCAGTCAAAACTCAGCTGCAGTGAAATCCTCGGAGAAAATTTCATCCTCAAGACCAACTGACTCCCCGTGTGTGGTTCCAGTCGAATTTTAAATCCCATTACTTAAATCTCAGTTGTTTATCAAATGTAGAATTCTCTTGAGACAAACTAATCTCATTTAGTTGTTATTTTTACTGAAATACAAATCACACTGATTCTTTCTCAACACTACATAACCTCATAAATCAACATTTCACTATCTCATTGATTAGAACTGAATAAATCCATAACAGAATAGAAATGGGCATAAATATTGATTATAATCAAACTAATATTGGATATAAACATTATTCAATAATAAATTGTAAATAAATAAATGTTTAAATTTGTTGATAAGATTACAATTTCTGATAAATTTGGTGATTTGCTAGTACATTTTCTTTTTCTTACGAACACGAAAAGAGACTAAGCTTACTTAGCTATAAATAGATGAGTACCTACAGAGAGAGAGAGAGAGAGAGAGAGAGAGAGAGAGAGAGAGAGAGAGAGAGAGAGAGAGAGAGAGAGAGAGAGAGAGAGAGAGAATTTTATTTATTAAAAATTATAAATTGATAACTGCCTCGCATTTGAGGTGACCATAAAGATCCAAAACAAAAAATTGTGTTAATTTGCTCTATTTATAAATGATGGTTCAAAATATAAATAGAGTATTTCATGATTCCAATTGGTAGTTTTTCTGTGATAGTATCTGGTATGTTATAATTGTTTAAGGATGATGAAGTGAATACTTCATTTATCTTAGACTCCATCAAAAGTACACTTACATACTATCTTTTGATATGTTGCTAGTTACTGATAGTTTTAAATATAACCACTCTTTTTCATTTATTAATGACATTCACCCAAAATAAACAAATATAAATGTCCATGAATATTAACCATTTACATACCAAACGAAGCTCACACAAAATAAAATTTCACACAGATATCAAATTAATTTAACCCCTTTAGTGCCAGAGGATTTCTATCAATTTGTACAGTGTGTCATTAAATAATTCATATCTGTTATTTACTACACAAAATTGTTAATTTTGATACCTATTTATACATAAATGACCAGTCTATTAAAATAACGTATTACAAATAGCCTTACGTTACAAATGCTATTTATATTAATAATACATTTACGAGATAAAAAAGTTTGTCAGGTCTTTTTTTCCTTTCGGTATCCTTATAACCGTGATAAAAATAGGTTTGCTCTATTCAATCACTTTACTTTGAAGACAATTTAGTTATTAACATCCTGTTGAAATTTCACAATAATATGTTGGCAAATTTAATAAAAAGTTGTAGCAATTTATACATTATTCAAAACAGCTGTTTTCTGACAGGTTTCAGTACCTTTTGTATCAAAATATAACTCATAATTATACAAATATACCAAAATCATGGTTTTTATGTAAAAGTATATGTCAAGCAATGAGAATATAATCGTAAATCAATAAAGATAGGGCATTGGTACTTTATCCATGGTTTTTTGGACGTCCGGATAACAGGCCGTTGGCACTAAAAAGATTAAATTCTAATTGGAGATTGTTGTTATAAATGGATACTTTAACACTTTCTTTATGTTGTTACGTATTAAGCAACAGAATTTCAATCAGAAAACAGAGATTCTTAGAGCACCGGTAGATTCCATTGGAGTCAAACAAAACTATGATTTAACCAATTATGTATCCTACATAAAAAAAAACTTATATTACTCAGTTCTGATGCTTAAAATCTTTAAAACAATATGAAAGTTTTATATTTAATAACAGAGTTAATATTTTTACAAATAATTTTAATTTATAAAATAAATTTAGGTATGACCAAATTTTTAATAGCACTCTATCTCATTATAAATACTTTTAAAATTCACTTGGATTATTATGCCTTTATGTATATATTATGAAAATTATATGTTCTGTCATAACTTAGTACGGACTAATTAGGAAATGTGAGTTTGACAAAATTTCAAACCCAGCTTGGACTTCTGAACGGAAATCTGAAATTCTATTTGAATTAATTTCTTTATGTAGACTGGCAATATATCATTGCTTAACTCAACTGACAGTTAAGTAACTCTGTACTGGCAGAGGGTTTTTTTAACACCTGTGCGGCTTTTGGATTATGTACATTATTAACTCATTAAACTGTATTTATGTTTTTAAAGTAAATAGTTTTAGTTTTCTTTCTGGATCGTAAAGATTGTAAATGAGTTCTGGTTGGTTAATTAAATTGAACACTTCTTAAATCGTGAAATTTTACCACCAGTTAAAATCAGTCTATATTATTTGAGAACATAGTTTTGACTGTTTTATTTTGGAATTACAGTTGTTATATCAAAATATAAAAAGAACTTTATTTTTTCTACTGATTAGTATAATTTAAAACTATTCTAGTTATCATTTAACATATCAAGAAGCGTTAAATGGACAATTTACAAGCATATTTATGATGTAAGTAATAGTTTTTATATAAAAGTTTATAACTAAACACATCATATTAAACCTAACCTAAAATTCAAAATGTAAACATCAACATTGTAAACACAGAATAATATCATAAAATAAAAATCAAGTGCAATGTACTTCCTAGTGCACGAGGGCAACGTCTTCTCTGACGGCTAAATAGTCTACACTCTCAGCAACATCCTGCCTTCCCTAAAACTACTTTCAAACTTAAAGGAAAGGAAAAAATCTCTTAGTCTAATCATGAACAAAAATAAGAATCACATACAAATCAACAATCATAATCTCAAGATATTACGTTGGAATGCTGGAGGCCTGAGCCAAGAAAAAAAATTTGAATTAAAAACTATTATAAGTAAAGAAGATATTGATGTATTTTTTATTGCAGAGGCAAACTTAACAAATCAATCACTTCTAAAATACAACTTTGAAGGTTATAATATCTTTATAATGGAAAAATATAGGCAGGTAACTATTGGTATATTAGTAGGTGTACACAATAAATTAACAACAACCTTTGAACCTATTACGGAAATTGGTGACACAAACGATAAATTAGAAGTAGTGCTAATAAATGTGTGGAAAATAAATAACCATTTTAAAACATATTCAGTTTACAATCCACCACATAATTCTCCTGAATTTGTCTACTGAAATGTCTAGCAAAACTGTTATCATTGGTGAATGCACATTTTAAAATAGTGGGCTACACCAACCAAAACTGCTCTGGAAAAGCTATTGAAGATTTACTCAATGCTACAAATGTTGAATTAATATGCAAATGTAATGACACACCATTCTTATTTGCATTATAATGGGACAACCAACAATCCAGACCAATATAAAACTTACAGAGTGCTAATTGAACATCCTAGAGCTGGACACAGAACCATGAAAGCAAAAATTAACATTAATGTTTCGAAAAATAAAAATCCAACTAACAACATCTGACCTTCCTGGAATTTTAAAAAGTTTTCATGGACCAATTTCACTAATACACTTAAAGGAGAACTTAATGAAAATCATAAATAAATTTTAATCAACATCCCAATAAAATATGTGACACTTTTACTAAGATTTTTCTCTATTCAGCTAATAAATAAATCCCACATGGTAAACCAAAAAAATAAAAATGTTAAGTGAAAAAAAATAATTAAGTGAAATGAAAAACTAAAGGACAACCTAAGAATTAAGGCTGAGTACGAAAAAGGTCAAGAATCAGTGAAAAAAATGGAAGAACCAAGCAGCAATAATGAAAATGGCTGTAAATGATGCAAAAAGAAAAACAAAAAAAAACTCTTTCATCTCCAACATAAATTTCAAAAAAGATTCTGAAAAAACATTCAAATGTCTCAATACAATTTAAAATAAAAATACCGAGTTGAAAAAAAGAACCAATAAAAAAGATAACTACATAACAAAGATATTAGTAATTAAGTTGTTAAATTTTACTTCAGATCACAAAAGAAAGACAGCAAATTTTAAAGGGAAATTGATACAAAAAGAAAAAAGAAATGTATAATACAATCTCTACAAAATACAACAATTAAAACTAATAGCATTTTTTCTAATGCGTTTTCACTATCAGAACTAAATACTGTTATTAATTAATTAAAAGTTATAAAGGCACCAGGTGCTGATGGGTTACATGCTGAATTTTTCATTCATATGGGCCAAAAAGCAAAATCCACAATACTAAAACTTTACAATCAGATTTGGAACCTGGGAATAATACCAACAAGATGGAAACAAGTAATAATAATCCCAACATTAAAAAAGGACAAACCCGCAACAAACACAGCAAGTTATAGACGTATTTCTGTAACAAGTGTTACAGCCAAGATAATGGAAAGAATGATCAATAAACGACTTAATTGGTTCCTTGAAGGACACTCTCTACTATCTTACTCACAAACTGGTTTCATATATCACAAGTATACAAACCAACATGTAGTAACGCTCAGTCAAAACATCAAGAACAGTATTAACATAGGTAATATACTGACTCCAGTTTTTGTTGATTTCAAATTTGCTTATGGAGAGAATAGTTACTAAAAAATATGGAAAATATTGGTGTAAAAGATTGTATGTTATATTGGTTCCAACAATTCTTATCGCATTGATGTATTCATATTAAGTATGGTCAAGCTTTATCACAATCAAAAATATTACAAACTGGTCTTCTTCAAGCTACTGTGACTAGTTGTACATTATTTAACTATATACAGTTGTCCAAGGAACTATATATATATATATATATATATATATATATATATATATATATATATATATATATATATATATATATATATATAGTTCCAAGCCCCTAACTGAATTCCTTGGAAAACTCACTGAAATAAGTTAAAGGCATTAACTGTCTCATGTACGCAGATGATGTAGTTATGTGGATAGAAACATCTAAATACAATTAAAAAAAAGAAAACTGAAGTAATCCTCTGTTGTATTATAATTTAAACGTTAAGTTTATTTTCTACCTAAACATACCTATATTATTTGTTAAATTTGCTGTTGTTATGTTTTTGTTTTATTAGTGTATTTTTGGTCCTCACTGACAAGTGATTTTCACTTAGCAAGGCCACAATTAACATAAAAGAATTTGAAATAAACTATTATATTCCATGAAACACTTTTACAATTAAATAAATGGAGCAATGAAAATGGTATGACAGTCAATATTGACAAAACTTGCTTCCAATCTTTTTCCCTCTGTCATGAACCAATACATCCACAACTAAAACTTAATGAAAAATCCTTGATAAAAAAGAATACAGTAAATACCTTGGAGTAGTATTTGATAATAAATTAAGTTGGAAAAGTCAAATTGAAAATGTAACTGAATAAACTAGTAAAAAACTCACTATTTTGACAAAATTGTGGTAGTAAAAGGGGAAGTAACACGTCAACAGTAAATACAGCATACAAACTACATATACAACCTAATTTAACATATTGCTGTGAAATACTTATAACTGCTAATCAAACACAATTAAAAAACTTGAAATGTATTCAAAACCAAGCATTAAGGCTTATTACAGGAACAATTAAAACTACAACCATTAATGAAATGCTTACTTTAAGAATTTAGATTTAATAATATTTAGAATAATAATTTAGAATTAATAATACCAATAGAGATTATTATTCAAGAAAAAGCACTTATTTTACATGAAAACTAGCACCCCCGTTGCGGCTTCGCTCGCTAAGGTTCAAATTACAAAATGTATCAAATTCACAATTTTTTAATTAAAATTATACGAATTTGTAAACATAAAAGCATTTTAGTTTATTAACTTCGTTTAAAAAAACGTTTAAGAAGCAGGAGATATGCCTATTTATATTCCATTTGTTTTTTTCTATCTTTCTTAAAGCGTAAATAATTGTTAAGAGTGTGTGATATTATATTTACAATAGATTTTTCACATTGATTTTTATTCTTACAAAAATAAAATCATATAACTAAACTAATATTAATACTTTTTATTTCAAGTTATAGATTCGCAATACAACAATTTACTATCATATTAAACACGCACACTTAGGAATTTTAAAAATAACTGAATGAAAAACTTCTTTTTAAACTACGTTATTTGTCTTTTCTTTTGGTGATAAAATAACTAAACTTACTCTAGAACAGGCCATGTAAAATTTCCTGTGGGAAAAGCACACTTCTATAAAATCTATGTCTGCAACATTTAAGGACTGTACTTAAGACTTATTGACTGTCAAAGCAAAACACAAATTAAAAGGGAACTGTAATATTTTGTATTGGAATGAATAGTCTGTAGGAATTAATTGGATTCTAGGGTCAAGCAGCTCTGCAGCTTGATTTGCTGATCAACAGAGAAACTATCTCTTAATATCTTGAAGTCATATGCAAAGATAAATCAAGAAACAAGAAGAACTCTCCTAATGCAATAAGCTAGTAATAATAATTGCTTCAATATAATTTTTCTGGATAACAGTTACTCGTAAACGTGTAACATTGCATAATTTTGGTGGTAAAAGGTTCCTGAGAAGCATGACTGGTGTTCCGGTTTTTAAAGTGAGAGTCTATTTGGTGGAAAGCTAGGTGGACTGAGAATATGCAAAACTTCAGTTGGAAATTGTACATCATCATGTACTTATACAGTTGAATCTATCGATAAGTATTCAACTGTTGTTTCTTGAAAAAAATAAACATAAAATATTGTTAATTTCTACAGCTGTCTCATTTTTTAAGTCAATATTGCTCTTTTAAAAAGCCACCTAGTAGATTTATGCTTAATATTTGTAATATTAGGATATACTGTATTATGTCTATTAATTCCTTCAGAGTAATCATCACAATTCCTAGTTCTGGGGACAAATTGATCTTTCCTCCAGATTCGGGATATTTACCACCTAATTCTCAAAAGTAAATCAGAAAAGATTTCAGAAATGTCATCACCTCAAAGATGATCTCTCATATTTTTTATAAGAGAGAGAGTTTCATTGTAACAGACACATCAGGATCAGTCATAATAATAGAGCCTGGCAGAGAAGCTTGAGAATTAACAGGATGGTTGACAGTTGATAGGACCGGAGGAGCTACTGGTTGGAGATGTTCTCATAGATGAAGGAGATGTTGATGTCACAGCCTTTTAGAAGATGTTGAAGTGGCCTTCTAAATTGTTTCCCCTGAAACGAAGACGTTGTTTATCCCTTTCATTCTATCCATACTTAGCCAGAAGTTTGCCATCACAATATATTTCAAACTCAAATGTCTCCCGCTGCCTTGAGCTCATAAGAAGTACCGCAAGTCTCTCATTTGGACATTTTGGATATGTAATATAGCTTATTGGAGCATTACTGGCCTATCCAGTTCATAGTTAACGGCTTGAACCTCTGCCAGTGTTTTACATGTGATTTACGATAGCTACCCTAAAATTTTCAAGTTCTGATCGTACTAAATGCAGTAAAATATTAAAATCTTATTTAGAATGAGTCAGATGTTTTGATGATTATATTATGGTTCAAGATATGGTTCGCAGGTTTATATTTATGGTTCAAGATATGGTTCACAGAATTATATTTATGGTTCAAGATATGATTCACAGGTTTAAATTGGCTTGTACTGTATGTTTTATTTTAAAACTCTGTGATATTTTTAACAAGTTTTTCCTTAAAATAAGTTGTCTCAAGTAACGAATGGTTGAACTATTTAACAATATTCTTTTTTTCTGTGAGAAAGAATTCTAAGACAAAATTTCAGTAAATAATGACCGGTTCTGTACGTGACATGCAATGGTTCCGTACGGGACTCATGTGAAAACCTAAATTTTCTAAGATTACTTGAATTTTGAATAAAAAAATCAAGGAGTAATAAACTTTATTAAATGTTTTTAAAATTAATGAATATCATATTTTTGCTGCTGACATCAATAAAACTCAATACTTTTATAGTTCATTTTTTGCTTGATAAAAGTACAGTAGTTAAAACATGTTTATTACAATAAATTTTGAATTGTTAAATCTCAGCTTTATTCCCAAATAATGTTTAAGATAATGTTACATAAAATTATAATATATTCTTTCTCCTTTGTTTACAATATTAGGCTCAGTAAATATTTGTACTATCTGCTCTGCAGAAACAATGCTGACTTATTACCTAAAGTATATAAGTTGTGATCCTTTGATGTTGATTTTAGGTAATACACTTTAAAATCATAATCCCCACTTTTCCTTCATAAATAGCATAGTATTTATGTGAGATCCATTTTCCACTTGTCATCTACACCTCAACAAAAGCTCCAATCTTCAAATTTTCAGCTGAATAAGTTTTTCCTTTCACAGATTGTATGTTGTTTTCTTGTTCTATAGGTGGGTTAACATGTCCATTGCTTGGATCAGATTCAGAAGTATATACATCGCTTTAGTGTATTATTTATTTAAATAATCATTATTTACAGGTTTGTATAAGTCATGCATTATCATTTCCGATTTGGCAGTATTTTGGTAACTGGTATTTTATTTCATTTACTGTACCCTTTCATTTGGTTTGTTCTGTGACTACCAATTCATTTCTTTGCAATGCCTGCAAAAGCTCAAATTAGCATGATATTGGCAAACACATGCCACATGAATGAAAATAGTCTTTATTTTAAAATGCGAGGTTAGGACTATACTCTCACTGACATCAGAAGAAATGTTTTTTTACTTATTTTTCTCTCATGTTTTATTGCATATTTAACAGAAATGATATTTATTTTGCCTGGAGCTTGATAACTGATATAATCTCTGCAATAAAGGAAATTACTTTTTTCATCTTCTTTTGAAAATGTTTTTGTTTTGCAGCCTTTCTATACAAAGACTTTGCATCTTGAAATTCATTAAAAAGCTTTCCAACAACTGTCAATTTTTTATGGACTACCAGGTAATATTGTTTTAATTCTACTAACTGCTTTTCCTAACCTTTTGGGCCATTTATAAGATCCAAGAGGAGACCTTACTCAATAGATTCACTTAACATCAACTGTCTCAACCTCTTTTTCTCTTTCTGTTTCTCTTTCCTTAACATTTCTAATTTTCTCTTTCCCTCTAACAAACTTTGCCTATTTCAAATGATTTCTTTCTCCTTGGATCCAATTTGTTTCATTTGTTGTGGGCTGCTAGATGTTCCGGATCAGATTGTAGTTTCTCAATATACCTCATCTTTTTCTTTGTGCTCCATATCTCTGGAAAAACCCAAAAATTTCAATATTTGCATTTATAAAATAAGATACTTAACTGGAATATAAAATGTAAGAAAATGTAGGACAAGTTGAAATTGACCTAATATTGATATAATATGATAATATCTCTATAATGAACCACCTAAACATTCAGTTATGTTTGTTCCATACAGGACTGTCCCATATGGAACCTTCACTTTTTACATAAATAATTAAGATAAAAAATAATTAATTAAGGCTAGTTGTAAATAAATGCACTTACCTAACTTCAGCGAGTTTTGGGACTTTTGTCTTTCTTCACAACTTCTTAAAATAAACTTTTATAACTGAAAACCAAGCCCAGCAAATTAAATGGTAACAAATATAAAAATCAGAATACTGATTCTATATACCACATTGACTTCTTTTGATATTATGTTTGGCACTAGAAAGGACATTCAACTTTTTGAGGAATTGAACATATTTGTAATTACAACAAAATGAAACATAACTTCCATAACGTAGAGGACTACTGTCCATTGATACGAGCACAATTGAATATATTTTTCAAATTAATTAATAATTTCAAGAAAATGTTAAGGGTTTTATGATAAAAAATGGGTTATTTTCTAACTTGATTGACAAGAAAAGATTAGTTGGATTTAATTTTTTTATCAAGGCTAATTTTTTCTGGAAATGCCGTATTATTACAGAACTAATTTTAAATCCAAGTTCAATGTAAAAAAACCTTATTATATGTCAAAAATTGTCAAAAAAAATATTAAATGTTTGGTAAAAGATGAGTTTATGCATCTCAAAACAACCTCCACAATAAATAATAGCTCAGTGTTTACATTCTTCTTAGGGAGAAAAGGAAGTTTTATAGACAAGTGTCTACACATTGCATGATTATTTTTATAGTTTCAAACATTTCTGTTTTTTTGCTCCAACAATAAAGAAACAGAAATTGGTTTATGAACAGAAGTCCTATGTATAACGAAACAACAATAAAAGGTGAAAAAGCTACTCCAAGGTGGCATGGTTCTCAAATTAATAATAGGCTAAATAATAGCACAATAAGTGAAGTCAAGGGCTTTAATAAGTAGCAAAATTCGTGTTAAATCAAGATCCGGACCTCTTTAACAACTTGTCAGCAAAAATAAAAAAAAATGGAAATTTCTATTCAGGTAAATCTTTACTGATAAAATTTTGCACATTCACCTATGTAAGTTCTACCGTTATCTCAAAAGTAATTCCCTTATATTTGACTTTCATGTGAAATAATTGGCTTTGAGAAATACTTATTTCAGATATATGTTCAGCTTAAACACTGAGAAAGTTTGGAAACAATACTTGTTTTACAAACAGCTTTTACCTAAATAATTAGGCTATTGCTTACTGATTACATCTTGAAAAACCAAACAAATCCACCAATATTGTAGAAACCCAAAGCCATATTTCAAGAGCAAGTTAGAGTATGTAAAGTTGCATATAACTGATTATTTCTCAAAAGCAATTTCATTTTACTAAGATATGTGCACAGACTGATTTATTTACATTATAGTTATAGCTGAGGAATAAGTTTAAATAGGACCTATAAAACAATAGAAATGTTTCAATTCAAAAATATTTTTAAAATGTATTTAAAACATTTAATTAAAAAATTGTATTTAGGCTACTTACCAATTGTAAGGCATGATCCCAGTGATACAATAAAAATAAATTTAGTTATAATGTTCATGATAAACAATAATAACTGCACAAACTAATTATAAATTTTAAACTTTAGTTTCAAAAAGAAAGGAGCGGTCGTAATATAGGACTTAACAATACCATCATCCAATTGAAAGTGAATTGTAAAGTAGCTCTGTTACAAAGATGAAAAACTAACACAAAATTGCAAGTTGTCACTGGTTGAAGGTGGACATCCAACATTGTTCTGCTTGGCGAATTCCAACCTTATAAAGCAACCTAACCCTTCGCGGCAAAGAATCAGCTGATTAAAACGCTACGACACAGCTGATTTTTCCGCAACCCAATGGAAATAAACATCTTTGAGTACTATCAAGTTTGACTAAATATTGAATATTAAAATGATAAGAAAACTCGTATACATAAGTAATATAGCTGAATTACATTTGAATTATATGCAAGTCCCAATCTACTTACTGAATTAGAATGGAATTGGATTTTTTTGTTACTTTATCTTCCGTGTAGCCCTTTGTTTATTGATTTGTAACTGAAAATAACCCAACTCTACATAAATGGCGTTGAGAAGGAGGAAAAACGTTTCTGAGAGACTGATCCATACTCAAATGTCTCTTATTTATATGGATGGACGCATTTAAACAGAATATGAATAGCATTGCTTTTATATAACATTAAACATAATGAATGAGTTGGACCTATTTGTGGATCTAGTCTTAAAATTTACAATATGTTTTACAAGGTGGGACATAATTTTGATGGAAATTTACAGTACAGGGGGCAATTTTACCTAAAAATGTTATAACAATTATTATTTTCAATTTAACTTAGTTTATGTTTATTAAATAATATTTCATGAAAATAATACATGTTTATTGTTAAAACATTTATATTATACCTATAATTTAACAAAAATGTAAACATTGTTTACAAAAATCCAACCTAAACACAGTAGAGTCTATTGGAAAACTTATATTGTTGTCTGTTTATCCACATTTAAAATAGTTTTCTAATTGTTCAAGCAGGAATTTTCAAGTAAAAAATCATCTGTGCAGTATTTATTGATAACCTCATATTTTGTTCATGTGTTATTATTAGTTGTGTTCCATTATATAGCGTTTTTGGTGTTGATCTAGAGTTTTCATTAAATTATTTATTTTAACTGTAAATATTATTATATCATTACTGTCCTAAATTCAAAACTCATATTTTATTGTTTGTGCATGCATTAGTTTTAGGTGTAAGAAGTAAACCACAAAGATTGCCTAGTCCAGGGAAAAAAGAAAAATTTATCATTATAAAGCAACTCAGTTATCATAAGTACAGGCACCACTTAAAAGTAAGTAAAATGACGCTTGAAGAGAAAAAAATGAAAATGAAGGGCTAACTTATAGGCCAGGAGAGTTCTGAGCTGTAAATAATATTTGTCAATAACACAATAAATTAGTTTCCTTAAAATACATACTGTGTGACGTACGTTTGGTTTTCACGTTTTCCCAAAACTTTAGATTTGTAGTATTTTGAGTTCATAGAAACACTAACTTTTTTGTTTATAAAAATAACTGGCTGATTTTTTAGTATAGCTTTATGAGTGTATGCAAAGTGTAGAATCATAAATGTAATATAATAAAAATTACATGATACAAAAACTTTCTTTCTCAATATTACTGATGAAAAATTCAAACACAAAATTTTTTAAAATTTTTATCTTATAGAATTTTTTGAAATCCATAATCCACTTTGTAGATGTATATACGAGGCCTACTTGACAAAAAGTTTGGTAAGATGACATTAAGTATAAATAAGCTGGACTGTTGCTAAAGTTTTGTGATTATTATAGCGTAAATAGGGGGTTAAAGGGGATTTTCAATATTTTACTGCATTTTATTTTAATAAGTCCTATTTGGGTGCAATAAATAAATAAATAATTTTTAGTCATTATTAAGGAATATCATATTTTGGGTAAACTGCCCTTTAAAACGTGGATTGATTTTACTGATATTAGTTTTGAAAAACTGTTCTAGGGTTCACAAAGAATCTGCCTGGGAGATTCACATACCTTCTTAAGTTTTGTGTAAACCTCTGTCTGATAACTTGTTTACCATAACTATAGAATATTCTGTGCTCTGTAACCATAACAAACAGATACAATACTATTTGGATCCACCCCTAAAAATTCCAGCTGCCTAAGTTTTTCACTTTTCATACATTTTGGCTGATTCCAGTTTGGTCTGGTTAGTTAAATGGTTAGACAAATTCAAACCCAAGATAATTCAAAATCTAACCGAACAAGCGTAAAAAATTGTTCTCTCTCCATGGCACAATTTACATTGCCAGTTTGTAAATTATTTTCTGCTATTTATTTTCATTAAATCAGAATAATTAATGAATAATTTATTTAGAGTGCTATAATAAAAGGTTATTTATTTGCTTTTTATCAAATCAATGGTTTAATGAAAAAGGCGCTTGTATTCTGATATCCTAAATACTATACTACTGATACCTATAGAAAAAAAGAAGAAACCCCTACTCTATTCATCAAACCCATGATAGTTTGCTGCTATGTCACTATTATTCCTTTAAATTTAACCTGTATGTCAAACTACTTTTATAAATTCAATAAAATTGTCCAACAAAATTCAATTCCAGTACTTCTTTCCCAAATATACTTATAGGTCAAACCACTTTTAAATCTCTGAAATATTTGTGAACTCCAGATTTATAGGAAAAAAACATCTATTTCCATAACATTAACCTCATCCAAACCATATTTTTGAAGTTACATACTACTTTTGAGTATGGTACAAAATAATATAATTATATATTTACATCACTATAAAAAGTTCAGTGAAAATATAATTAAAATAAAGATTATTTATACTCATTCAGAAAAATGCAGGTTTTACAAAAATTTTTAGAACAACCGTTTTTATTCACTAGGAAATGACTTGGTCAGAAACTACAGTATGTAATGTCAACTTCAAGTCATTTAAAAGGTGGGTCTTCTAGTCATATATGTACAGTGGGTGGGAGAGTATTCAAGATTTGTATGAGTCGTGTCTTCAGGAGTTGTGTGTAAAGCGTGGGTTGTATGGCCTTCAAAATTCACATGGGTGGGTTTAAAATAGTACACTATAATTATACTTATACATACAAAGTGAGTCTGGAAACAGATAATTATTCTACTCTATGATCATTATCATGAGCCTTTATCAGTTGTTATCGGCAGAAGTTATAAAGCAAGAGGATGAGAAAGCTCTCAAGGAGTGATGACCTTCCACCTCCCATTCCTCTTTGGTATATAATAGCATCGATTATTGGAATTCTAGCAGAAGAATTATTGGAATTTAGTAAAACATTGTACAAATCAAACAAGATCAAATTGTCAATACGTTTTAAGTTTTCTTAGGATAAATTTGATTGAAGTTTGCAGCATAATATGAAATTGATTGTTCAACATGAAAGGGAAAGGTGAGTAATACATAGGAAAATAAATTAAATGATTAGATCTAATCTTAATTAAATATCTGTTGATGTATTAATAATAATACATCAACAGGACAATGTTATACTCAGGACATTTATTCACAAACAAACCATTTGCCACTGCAACGTTGATTTCTGATCCAATATTTGTGTCTCAAATTATCAGCACTTAAGGGTTCTAGTTGTGCAGTGATAGTGTATTCTATGTCACTGTAATGCAGTGTAAACCAGCTGTAGTAGCAGACCTCACTAACTAACCAAATTACTGCCACAAATATTCTTATTACATGAGATATCTACTTGTAAGTAATAACTTAATGAGTGTGATAGGTGTAGATGAACGCGTATGGTCATTATTACTAAGATTGACTGTTCCTTAGAGTTATTTGCCCAAGAAGCAGGGTAACTAAGGGACCTACAGTTTTAAGTGGAATTCAAATCTCATGTTATTGGTCTGATTTTAAGCTAACTGACATGCCCAAAAATCAGTTCCCTTCCCTACACAACATCCACACTAGCATAGAACTTTCTCCATCCTCCACTATACTTGACTGTTTCAAAATAAAATTTCAAACTGATCAGCTCAATGGGATTTTGATGCTATCACTTTGTAACAAGAGTACCTTTACTCCTTTGCAGTCGATATCTTCTCATATCTTGTCAATCGGCGACTTAATTGTAAATAATAGATCAGGTTGTAGGAACAAGGCCAGGAATTAATAAAATATGAGAGACACAACATTAAAAAACTTACTTGAGAAGGCAAATTATTAACAAAATATTATGATGTTTGAATTCTTTACAAAATAGTTCTATTATAATAATGTGAAACTAACAATTGAATCTTTACTTAAATATAAAATACCTTCCCAAACCAATGATATGTTTTATTTCATGAAATTAAATCTGATTTTACCATATAGGATACTTTTTAACTGCACTGCTAAGATTTTAAAATCAATTATGGATTCTTTGAAATATTATGAGAACAAATTTGGTACTTTTTAAACTATTAGAAGCAAGCAGGTAGAGTATTGATAAGACACGCAATTCAATCAATGATAGCTCTTATTAGATTAAATCAAAGAAAAAGAATAACTAAAAGTATCATTTAGGGCTTCCAGAGGAGATATAAACAATTTTACTACACATTTGAATACCTGTAACAGCAACCTCACACTTTGCAATAACAAACTTGAACAAAGCATGTTATCATATGTGGAATAAACCTTACTGGTAAGGAGTGGACTACGTTGATTTCGCACAGGTGTAAGAAGATGAAATATAAGTGGGAAATGGCAAATGATCAATCGTATGATTGTAGAGGCGAAACTGAAACGATGAATCACACAGTTAACTATTGCTCTTTGCACTCTTTTTTGGAGGGTATTAGCTGATTTTAATTCAATCAGAAAAGCATGAGAGTTGGATGGTTGCAAAACTTTGTAGAGGGGGAGTTGAACACCGAGAAAAAAATACCTCATACTTTAGCTCCTTCATTTATATTCTTTTTAGATTTTCAAACTTCAATCCTGAGTTTGATTTTGTTCTTCAATTTTGGAGGCTCTCAATGAAAACTATACAATATATATCACATATAAAGCGGATTTATTTGAATTTACATCACTTTTTATATTATACCTATTTTGAAAGAATATACCCTCACTTGTACAGTAAATATATTTGCTTAAATCATTTACCTATCCAACTCTTTAATCTATTATATTTCCTTTATATATTTTGTGTTTGTTCTTTGTATTTTTTCAACACACTTCAAAAAGTATAAAAAATAATAGCTTTTTAAAAGCTGTTCCAGTTAAATTTAAAACCACCTCCATATTAATTTATACATTCCTAAAATTCATGTATATTTTATAATAAACAGGGAACAAAACTAAGAACATTGTGATCAGATAAGATTTCATCACCACTCATAGCTTACTTAACCTAAAGAATTATCTAAATCTTTATTCTCTCATAAAGCAGATAAGAAAATAACAATTATTATATCTGTCTTAATACTACTATTTGAGGAAGCACATTGATTGAAACTATCAAAATGCAAGTATCATACAAACCATCATTTGAAGCTACTCTTTTTATACAAATATCAAAGCAAATTACTTTACATATATCATTAACCTGGTTGCTTCAGATCATTGTAGCTTCAGTACTGATACGAGCAGCTTACTAAATATTTCAAGTTTAGGTGTTGGAACTATATAAATATTGGAACTATTTTGCAAATGAAATTTATGTGATTCGGCAAGGCATTTTAAAATATGACTTGCTATTTGTTTGGTAAATATGTGTTGTTTTTTCTCACTCTATACTTAAGCTATCAATATATATTAAAAAATCTGATCTATAAGTGAGTATACAACAGTGCAGCAATCATAACGTTTTAAATGGGAAATATTTTTATCCCCTACGTGCTACTTTTTTCTGTGCTTTACATAACTTTTGAAATGTATTTTGGATTGGGTAAGTTATTTGTTTTTATCTAAGTGCAATTTTTACAAATAAATATATCTTAGTCTTGTTTAAACTTTTCATCAAGTCTGATTATTAACAAGTCCTCATCATTATCTTCTTTCTGTATTCCATGGTTGCTTTCCTTTCTATGTATTCAGATAATCCTTTGCTCAACCTCTCCCCTGTCCATTTTATCTTTTTTTTTGCTATCCTCACACCTGTTCCCCACTTCTCTTAACTCATATATTTAAATTATTCCTTTTAACTCTCAACCATTAGCTTTCCATTTGAAGTGTGTTCTATTTTAAGAATTGGTCACTGGGTGACATTGTATGATCGAAAGTATAGGCAAAAGAATTGTGAGAGTTACCGCTAACCAGTGGCGCTTCCAGGCATGGATTTACCACTAAACCCACAAAGCCTCAGCCTAGGGGCATATCGTTCCATGGTGGCTGGGTCAACAAACCATTCTTAGTTTCTTAAAACTAAAAATGCACATTTATGATCATTTTAATTTAACAAAAGAAGAGCTCCAATTAATTATTTATTCAGAGCCCAACTGACGCTAAAATTTGTGTGAAGTTTTGCTACATAGTTATTGTAGTCGTTGCAGACAGGTAAGAGTGCAGATAGTAAGGGGCAATGGGCGCAAGATATTACTATTAAACGCAAAGAATTCATTTGAATATCATTTTACCACAGCATATGATGTTGTGTATATATGTTTAATTCAGTTACACAACTTATAGATAAAAAATACTGCATCAAACGATATAATAGCATTCCTAGTTGGTTGCATGGCAAACTTTAAAGTTGCGTTTATTTAATTAGCTTACAAATATCTGAACTTGTTAGTGTAGCACTTGATACAATTTTTCATAGCAACTGTGCGAATTTGAAAAGAATAAACATATGTTAGACTGAGCTAGCGCTCCTGTTTGCCTCATCCACTCTCCTACAAACTTTCCGACGAAGAGAGGTGAAACTTTTTTCAGGCTTAGGGGCCTGAAATAATATTCTGTCCTGGGTGGTTCATGGATTTCTAAATATTTAGGAAGTTTTGAGGGGCTTAGAGGTACATAATTCCCCAAGGTATTATATAGCAAGGTAACTCCTTGCTCAACTGTGCTGACAACTCCAGGCATGTTACTGCCATTGTATCTTTGGAATTTATTAAACTAGGGACACTGGTGGTTCTAGTTGAGCAACAGCAACAACTAGTGTCTGGGCCCGACAACTGCCGCATACTAATTGCCAGGAATAAAGTTGCACAACTGCGTGTTTGTGTATTGTAGAAAATGGAGCCTACTACACTAGTACAGTAGCCTCTCAACTTTGTTTTGTTTATTGTGTACTACATGTAAGGTTATATTATCTTTTTTGTATCTGAAAATTGCTTATACGTTTTTTGTGCCACAAAGAAGAAAGAAATAGAGGTTGCATCCAATAGTGCGCTAAATGTGTATCAAGTACTTTCCCAGTTCTCTAGTTTCCCATGCAATTGCAGAGCCAGCACCTTGTCAGTACTTCCCTTATGTCCCCCAAATCCTCGAGGTTAAATGTAGTAATTATTACTACAAATATATAAAAGATGTACATAAGTTATAATCTATATATAACTGCCACTGAAGGGTTCGATGCTGCAACAAAAAAGCAACCTCAGTTTCTCTTTTCCCTTTGGTTAGGCATACTTAACTATTTTTACAATGGGTATGGTTTTATACCATAGCGAAGCGCAGGTTTTCAGCTTAAATTTTAAGAAAATAGCTGAATTTAAGCAATACTTGTTCTTGTTGCAAATATTGGAAGAACCTCCTTACCAGACATTTTCTGTTTATTTAAATAAAACAGCTATGGCACATTGCTAGACTATCAACTTTTTCATACCAATATTATTAAAAATATGAAGTATAGATAGACAGACAAGTAGAGCAGAGAGAGTCGTGCCTAGTTGCTACTTTAAAAGAGAAGCAGGACAATGGTTGCCAAATAAAAGGTAGTCACCTTTTATTTGGCCAACCAATAATAACACCACCAGTCGGTAACACACACCAGCTGAACAACATGTTGCCTAGTTTGATAGGGGCTTTAGAGTCTGAAGAATAGTCTATTTAACATCGGCACACTTTGAACCTTTAGTCTGTAAACTAGTTTTGTGTTTTATTTCAGCAACCTAATGAAGATTTGTTCTGTTGCAGGATTGACGATGGCATGGTTCGCAAGCTTTATCAGTCAGTAGTTTTGAAACATAAAATTTAAAACACAAATATGTGACAAACTATGACGTCAATTGCCAAAATAAACTATTTTGTATAAACTGAAGAACCTAACCTTTACTCAGTTTCCTTTTGGTAATAAAGTTATACTAATGAATGAAGTTACGTTACAAAATGTGAAGATAAATTTAATTGAATTTAATTCAGAGACAGTTTTATGAATTTAGTTCACAAGATTACAAATTTACTTCAATCCTTCCTCGGAATATCTTTAATTTTAAAGAGTTTACGGGCCCTAGGATCTATTAGGATTCAACATAAAGATGCAATAAGATTTTATACCAGATATCTATGGCATTTAGTACCAACAAATTAATATTCTAATAAAAATTGACCACAACTGTTTGGTGAAGTGTATTTGAAAAAATGAGATTCTCATTTTGAAACATGACAGATTCATGTTAAAATTATCTTTAAGATATAAATTAGACATATACCTTAAGACTTGCAGCTATATCTTGATTAATTGTAACCATAGTTTGGATTCAATTTGTGAAAATTAGAGGATTTCATTTTGACTATTAACGAACAGTTTGATTTGATTCTAAAATAATTTGACTCTTTTTGTTCTGAGAAAAAAAAAGTTAGATTCTGGTGAATCTGACAATATCGCTTCAGAATCAGGAGTGGGGAACAAGCACTGTAAGTTAATTATAAAAGTTCCGACATCATCTTAGGTATTACTGGTGCTTTTAACAATAAATGATGTAGTTTTGTTGTGTAGAGCTAAATTATTATCAAACTACATGAGCTTTATTATGTATAATTTTCCCTGTCTCTAAAATAGTCCATGAACTTTCAAGGCACTGAAACATTCTATGATCAAAGATAATATATATATATATACAGTAAAACCTCCTTAATCCGGCATTCTATAGTCCGGAATTGTCTATAATCCGGCATCAACGACAATAGACACAAATTACAGAATTGCCTTCACAATGAACATTGAAAAGTGAGCAACTCGACAGCTAATAAAAAAAAAATAGTTGTAAGAATCAAGTAGATATTAGATCTTTTTCCAGCCATCTACCAGTGCTGTTACTAAAAACCACAAATACTATAGTACAGTACTGTACTGTATTTCATACTGTATTCAAATTTAATTCATCATATACTGTACTTAAAAATGCATTTTAATATTCTCCTGTACTTATATATTGATTTATTGTTTAAATAACCCATGTTTAAATAATATATACATACAGTAAAGTTTTGTTAGGCAAATTATGTTACTTTTTATAAATAACCTCCATAGTCCTGAATTTTCTTTAATCCGGAAAGCGTCAAGTCCCAAACGTGCAGGATTAAAGAGGTTCTACTGAATATATATATATAGCCTCTCAGTGAGAATTCAAGTAGTACAGTTGGCCCAGCCTAAAAGTGCACGTAACCTTGAGGAGGGGTTGATAAAATGACAGGGTGGGAGGTAAACTTGCGAAGCATTTTGCCTGGCGTGAGGGGAATTAATAATCCTAGGAGTGGAGGGGAGGGCAGTCTCACCATTGGTGTACACCTCCACCATGTAACTGATCTTATAGTTCCTAATTTATCCTTTGAGCTGTGCTTGAATCGACTCTCTGTGTAGAAAAGTATTTCTTTCGTCTCCTATGTTGTTTGTTCACATTTATTATTACGACCAATCAGAAAGATCGTTTTCATTTTTATTTGAACTAAAACCTCTTATTGCTAAAGTAAACAACTATGCTGTCTTTATATAGTCTGCTCTGGAAATCAGCACTTTAATTTGCTAAATTT
Source organism: Stictocephala bisonia (assembly GCA_035578905.1). NCBI lineage: Eukaryota > Metazoa > Arthropoda > Insecta > Hemiptera > Membracidae > Stictocephala > Stictocephala bisonia. Next base: position 1,209,512 of record JAQJVL010000257.1, on the reverse strand, counting down.
GCTTGTAAATCAAATTATAATATAATAAAAAAATCTATGAACAAATAAATAAAATATGACTTTAACGTGGTATTTATTTATTAGTAATAATTGTAACAATAATCAATAAAAAAACTCAAATAAAAAATGAGTAAATGATTACATAAAATAGAACAACTTTGTTAATTGCACTAGTAGAAAAACAAAACAAGGTTAAGTCAGGTTATAAACAACTATTAAATATGATTTTTTTTATCATATGGCACACACTGGCTAGGCAGCTCCCCCTCTTCAGTTAGTCTACTGCGCATCACCTATCCAAATGCCACGGTAAGCCTTGCGAGTTACACTTATTTTTCTAAAAAACATTTATTCTTACTGATCAGATGATTGAAAACTATAAACACATTAGTTACTGGTGCATTTCTGAATCATCTGTTTGGACTAATGTTTATTGATTAGGCCTTGAAAACACTTTGAATAAATTTTATCGATTGCTTACTATTAGTAACATCCAAAAATTATTAAGTCAGTATGCATCTAATTCATTTCTGACTTTTATACTGTTACTGAACCATTTTTATTTTGTTATATTATAATATATTATTTACAAAGTGATTCTATGAGTGATAAAAAGTTAAAATATAAATTGTGTGGTATAGTACTCTTGGGCTAGTCAAGAAATGTCAAATGTATACAATCTTATGAGAGAAGAATGTGGATTATAAAAAATTTTTAATTAGTTTTTAATATAATGAATGTTCTTTTCATCTGAATTTTCCCCTACAAAATTAAGTAAATATAAAAGTAAACAAATAACTTGTCATTTTGATGTTTCAAAAATATAAGTATTCTTGTTGTCACACCTGAGTAATCACAATATTATTAAATAATAATAAAAAAAAACATTTATTGGGAGAATATGTATTACTGTATAACATTTATTGGGAGAGCATGTAAAAGTGAAACGGTAGTACGTGTTGAGAGAGGTTCGTACATTCAAGTCCGTGAGCACGGTTATGTTGGGCCATCTGTACGCCAGTTACTGCAAGCCCATTCCATTTTAACTGGCACCTCGACTTGATAGTGTAATAAAAAAGTAACAGTCATGTTATGTAGATCAACCACTGAAACATTATTTGAGAGATTTTGACATTTTACACTTCTCTAGGATTTTGTTAAATATGGTAGTTAGAACCTGAGAATTGATTTTCTGGAATCATTATTGGAAGTAATGAAAGAACTGATTTTCTGGAATCAACTCTCCCCAAACTCTCTTTCTTAACGCTTTGAACCCCGGACCCAAAAAAAGTTAGTGAAAATGTTGCCCAAGACCAGTTTTAAAAGTACTGTCGAAAAACCCCGGACCTATTTGACCAGTTTTGCAGGATTAGGCCTAAAATATCATATCTTAGACAATACTATACTGATTTATGTTAGTTAACTGCACATCAGTTTTTTTTTTTTAATATATACATGTTATATTTCGGCTTTACAATCTAAAGCCATTTTCAAACATTTAACAACATAAACAGTTTTAAATAAAAATATTTTTATTAAAAAGATAAAAATATTTGAATTAAAAACTGTTTGTGTTGTTAAATGTTTGGAAATTGCTTCAGATTGTAAAGCCGAAATATAACATTAAAAAAAAGATGTGATGTGTAGCTAATTAAAATAAATCAGTAATGAACACATTACAAAAAATACATACCGTCAAGATTTGACATTACTATACCTATCATAATGTTTGAGGCACCAAAATGCTTATAGTAAGTTTGTCTACGAGGAAAAAATTAATATAAAGTATTATGATATTACTACTATGTATAAAAAAGTTGAATTCGTAAAAAAATAATCAATTTTTAGATTTGACATATTTTAGCACACAAAAACAAAGAAGAATTAACAAGTAGGAACTCATTTTATTATTATACAGCGCATATAATTGTTCACATATTTTTTTTAAATCAGCTTCCTAACTAAAAAAATAACTATGTAAACAACAAAATTGCCTTTTTATAGAATACTTGAAAATCGGCGAATAATGGATTATGTACCGTCTACTAATATCTTTTCACCATAAAAGCCTTTTATAAAACTAAAAGCAAAATGTGAGATGAGTTTAAAACAGAATGGAATGTTTTCGCCAGGTGTTTTTATCAGGAAGAAAGTGAGATAAGAAGGGCCTGATGAACAGTATTGACAGCTGTTTGTATTCCATAGCTTTTTGACAGTTTGTATAACAGTGAATGCTACAAGATGATTGTAAAATGATTATTAATGATGCATACAACATAATACCACCCGCTATTATTAAAATAAGTAAATTCGGAGTTATTTACGACTGCTTAAATCCCACTGGTGATATATCGTCGGCAGGGGTTTCTCGACAGTTTTATAGCAACGATATATCGGTGGTCTGGGGTTTTTAGACAGAATAATTCACTGACGATAAATTGGCGGCTGGAGTTCAAAGGGTTAAAAAGCAAGAATCTGAACTTTCAATATGTGAATCAAAAACTTCCTTCACTTTTAATATATGTCAGAATTAAAAAAGATAAGGCGTAAAACAGATAAAGAATTCAGTATAAAGGAGAGAAATCAACAACTTCCAAGTATATAAGATGAAAAGTAAGCTGTATGCACAGCATCTGTAACTCAGATAAGAAAGCAATTTTACCAAAAGTGGCAAGCTCTGCAAGGGTAAGGAATTAAACAAGAAAATAAACACAACATTTGGTGAAATGTTATTTACTAAGCATTATGAAAATTGTATTAAATAATTAACAGAAAGATTTAACTAGTATTGACATTAAAAACTGATACGGCAACACAAACATCTTGGACAGAATGTGTTTTTTGTACAACAAAACTATCATATAAACAACAAAGTATAGAAAAAAACAATACTTACAAATGTGCATCACTTTCAAATTGCACTTGATTCACATTGCACACAGTGCTTCAAATGTACAAAATATACTCAACGAGTTTTATAATAGGACTTCTTATTTTCAAGGATATTTACATCTTTTCCTTACTTAAACAAAATCGTTCGTAGAAACCACAATATACACAAAATAATTTATCACTTTATTCAGGACAGCCGTAATATTAAAAAAAGTAACTAACCCAACTCTTATAAATTAACTAAGTAGGTAGTAGAAAAGTTCATTAATAAATTAATAGCTAAATTGTTAACACAAGTTTGATTCAAATACAATTATATTAACTTTGATTACCAAATAATTATTTCAACATATGAATGAGCAATGGCACTTATTTAACCAAACTCTTTAATAGAGTTTTATAGCATAGTAAATTCAAATTAGCGAAGGCTACATTTACAATGTATGAAAATAGGTTTAGTTTTAATCTACAATAATATGTAAATCTCTGGTAAATAGCTGATTAAAGGTTATTCTCAACAATATTATATAAATATTAATCAACAAGTTAAACTAGGTCTTTTTATATGGAGTGGATCACCTTTGAGCTGATACCCTCCGAGAATATATCTAATGTAATTCTACAGTAAGTAGGAGATTCAGAGTCGGAAGGGTGCCCGCGGGTCTGTCGGTGTTGTAGTCTTGGAAGAACCACGTCGGGCTGTGCCTGTCGAGGTGTCTGAGGCCCCTGATGGCTTGCGGACTACCTTCGTAGACATTCCACTTGGAACAGGAGTGGATGAGCCAGAGGGTGTCCTTGTTCTGCAAACACAATGAGAACTTTCATAGTTGAATGACAAAAGGTGAGTTAAACATAAACCCAAAGAACCAGCGTTTAGTGCGGGTAGTGTGAGAGAGACAGAAACTTCTGCCACTACAGTTCCCCTTCAAGGTACAGTCAAGCGAGTAAGTTAGCCTATTAATGGACACAGACTGCTGAATTATTAAGCTCAAGTTTAAAAATCACTCCCATTTAAAGTTGTGATTTACATTTTTTTTTTACTGCATTTAAAACAAATTATGGATCACTTTTCTTTCAAATATGTCTTTTAAACGATATCGATAAGAAATAATACTATTAAAATGAGAATGCAATATAAAATTAATAACATAAGCTGTTTTATTTAATACAAAATTCATAATTAGATTTTTTATATATTTACAATCTTTAAATGATTAATTAAATAAGTTAATTACTCTGTAATGTATTTAATTTTCTATTTTCATAAAAACGATAATATAAAACCAATAGAATAAATTAAATTGATTTAACAATACATCAGCAGATCTAACATATGCAGCATGTATAAATAAAATTGAGAATGCTGGTAGAGACGGTACATCATCAGGAATGCGTAGTGGGGGACAGATTCTGTCTCACATGCACTGTCCGCACGCCATTTACTGTGGGTTTATGTATACTTGAGTTCAATTTGATTGATTCATAGTTAGCTCAGTCATATATATATATATATATATATATATATATATATATATATATATATATGTATGTGTGTATATATATATATATATATATATATATACACACACACACACCACAATAATGTTCTGGATTACCGATATGGTTCTCCTTTTGGGGGATGAAGATCATCTTGGAGGGTTGACATTATTTTCCTTTATCTGCATTTGGTCAATAGGAAGGCAACTAAAATTTTAATTATATTTAATACATAAAAAGGTAACCTCAACTTTTTGAAATAATGCATTTTTGATTTTACATTCTTAAAAGCTCCCTTTCAAGATATCAACATCCATATTTTTTAGTAATTATGTATAAATATGCTGCAATCAATTATGTATCAATATGATTTGTGAATTTTGCTATAAATAGCTTTAAACCCTTTATGCTGAAGATGGAGCTTATAAATTGGTTTTTTATATACTGTAATCATTAAATGAAACATAATGTAAAATCAATATAAAAATTATATTAAATTGTTATGATTATGAAAATTCTATGAATTTAATTTTCAATTGGATCTATCTTCTTGATATAACAAGTTTATGGAGCAGCTGTAGCTAAGAGGCTAAGGCAGTGGCTTTACATACACCCAGTCCGGGTACGTTTCCAGGTGTAGCCATGAAGTATTTACCCCTTTGTCACACCAGTGATTCAGAAGTCAAGTTAAGCCAATGGTCCAATGAACCTCCAAAACAAAAAAATGGCTTGCCTAAGGAGAAATGTGCTTAAGAAGAACTGTGATATTTCTTCATGGTTCAATTTGATATGTAAAATATGTTCTTTAAGCCTTTTTTGAATTTTTCCTTATGGTTTGGGTTCTATATACGTTTTGTTACAGTCAGTACATGCTATTTCACTAAACCCCAGCATGATATTTTAAGTTTATTTGTTAGATCAATGTCATGTTTATTAATGATACAGTATATATACATTCATAAACATTTATATATATAATACATTAAAGACACTGAACAATTCAGTAATTAAACTTATAACACAATATTATAAGTTTGCTTGAAGACTACCTTATCAATCGAGGAATGTTGGATGACGTGGGTGTTGGTATCCCTGAAGTCCAGCTGCATTTAAAAAGTAAAACATGTTTCTACAATGTTCTTGTATTGTACTAACTAACTTCCCTAATAATCAACAATTATAAACCCATTTTTCAATGCCTAGTCACTATAGGTATCGGTATCTCGTTACAACGCTTATGATAGATATACTGATTATTGTGTGACATAGTGCAGTGCCTTATTCAATTTATTCAACTTTGTTGAGAAGATACTAAAAGTCTGCAAAGACTGTCGACCATGTTGGTTTTACTCTCTTAACAACAATGTTACTTGCATTTTTTTGTTATATATGTACTAAGAGATGTGTATGAGTTATCATTTTAAACATCATATCACGCATGGGATTTGTTTGTAAGATTTTGAGTATAAAAACTTACACTTTTGAAAAATAAGTAAAAAAAAACTCTAAACTAAACACTTTAATATTATTCTTGTTTACAAAATTTTTACTTTGAAGAAAAAAATCTGTTGAAAAATGGCTATAAATATAGATACTTTGATCTTTGTCCCACCGTGGGGGCATGTGAAACTAACATCATAGCACTGAGGAGCTGTGAAGGGTAATCAACTTCTAACCAACACAGTCGCAAGACATTCAAAAGTGAACACATGCATTTCATTGTGTTCTAGTTTTTATCTCATTCAATAATTGTTGAGACATACGAAAAAAATAGTTGGTCGCTTGAGAACAAAATATTTTAAACATTTTACATGCTCTAGCGCTGGTTATACAAGCAATAATATTTAACCATGCCAACAGAGGTCCTCTCAAATATGTTTTTAATCTGTGATGAACTGACGACGCTTTCTTGGTACAACAAATAGAACCTGTGACACATCCATGATATTTTTGTAGGGTAGCTTTTTTTATTCATTATTATTACTAATGCTTCAGACGGTTGAACTATATTTGAACGGTTTTGTGATAAAATCTTTGCAAATGTTTGATATTTTGTTCAAATATGAATAAAATCATTACGTCAATAGTTTAAATTATATAACTGTACTACTTCCACAAAGTACGTAATGATTATAGATTCACTTTTAATATTGCAAAATTTAAAAATTTTCACCTGTATTGAAAAACTAAATTACATCAGCAAAAACCTATGATTATGGTCAAAGAAAACCGATGTGAATCAGTGAATTTGTAGTTGTAACGACTTTTATTTTGTTTTCACAAATTGATTATTTATTTCTATTATTTCAAAACTACAGTGTTGTCCTTCCTTTAGAATAAATCTGATAACAATAATAGGACTACAATCTGTGGCTTGTTTGGACTATCTTTTTATTCAATATAAATTCAAAAATGCTTTTAAAGTGAGCGTTTCTTTATTTAGGTTTATCCCATCACTATTTGTAATAATTTCTAATGCGAGAGCAATAGAGATAAGAGAAAAGAAAATGAATATTTAATCAAAACAAAAATTATGTGAATTATTTACAATTATAAATTTAGTTGTATATGATCTAGCTTCTAATTGGGAATGCATCTTGCTATAAATGTATATATGTATTCCTTTTTAAAATAAATAATTGTACTGACTAGTGTTATTTATTTGATTTATTAAACTTCTTGATGTAGTGATTACATTTTGTTTTATAAGTAATCACTCCAAGTTTGTTTTCATAATTTTGTTTGTTCATAATTAGACAAATCAAATGTTATTACTTTGAAATATTATTTGGAAAGTGGAATTAGCTGTTACTCAGATTGCTGAATTCTTAAAGAATGTCTGCCACTGGAGCAATCAGTGATGATAAAACTTTTACTGCTACTGATAAAAATGTGTCAACCGTGTAATGTTTAATAAGCTTGTATTAGTTCCACATGTAAAATGTACTTATTATATAATTAATTATCTTTGGAAATGAACTATTATTGTTATACACTATGGTACTTTAAAATAATTAACATTACATAAACTAGCTCCAACTGTATTATGTAATGTTGGAGTTAGTTTATCAAAACATTATTAACACCTAAAATACTTATCTTCAAATAAGTAACTATATGGCAACCAGACTGTAATAGTGGAATTAGTGTACAGCGGAGAAGGGCGGAGTTAAAACAGTGCGAGATGATTGGAGTACACTCAGTCTTGGGCTTTCAGTTGGCTGGGCTGAGTCGAGATGAAAGACTGAGTAGGGGAAAGGCCCATCAGGAAATGGAAAGGGGAGGAAAGGAGTTGCAATCCTGGATCGAGTAGAGTGCACCCCAGTTAAATTTGATAATTTATTTGGTCCCTGCAGACTTCATAGAATGTTCCGATTTAATGTCAGCTAATTGATTTATTACGTGAATACAAAATATGCATGTCCAATATTACAATTTGGATTGACCACTGATTTTCAAGAAAATGCAGGACTTCACAGAAAAGTCAACAAAAACTTTACTTTTAGTCCAAATATCAAAATGTACACTTAATTTTATTAAGGAAGTGTCAATAATCAATGTAGATTTATTATTAAAAATTACCAACAAAATTTCTTTATTTCAAAACTAAAATTAATTCAAAATAATAATTTCTGTCCTGAAGATTAATACTTACGTTTACTTAGTAAAAAGCCTATAAATATAAAAAAATACCTAAATTGAATGCAAATTACAAAATTATATAGATTTATTACTTTATTCATGATCTATTTATATCATAACACTTACTTCAATTTTTTTCAATTTTTTTCAATTTATTTATTGCCAGTAAATACATGTTAATATACAATAGGCATTGTCACATGGTAAGAATTACATAATAAATGTAGTAAAATTACATATTTGCTAAAAACAAACAAAAGTACTCAAAAGTAAAATGAAGAATAAAACTACAGGTATTATCTAATATATAAAAGTTAGCAATACAATCTTTACGATGTGAGTTGGGGGAAGTCAGCATTCTTCAGGAAACGAAAGGTTAAAAAATTCATTAATTGTATAAATTACATTTTGTTTCAATATCCTTTGGATGCGTAATTTAAATTTAGGTAAACTCTGAGACCTGATCGTAATCGGTAACTTATTATAAAACTGAATTTGATTAAACTTATGGCTAGACTTTGTTTTGCTCAATCTGATTTGTGGTGTATCCAAGTTTAGCTTTTTCCTTGTGTTGTAAGTATGTACTGAGGCTCTATTAAAAAAGTTGTTTTCATTTTCTTTTACATAAACTAGATTTGTGTAGATATAAAGTGCTGGTAATGTTAAAATGTTCAATTTTTTAAAGCTTTCTCTGCATGAATCTGTACTGTTGAGACCACAAATCAATCTTATAGCCTTTTTTGCCATATGAAGGCTTGTTCTGCAGTGCTGGCTCCACCCCATATCCTGATCCCATATGTCAACAAAGAATGGAAAAATGCGTAATATGATGTTATTAAGAGATCTTGGCTAACACAGATTCTAAGTTTACTAAGTAAGTATATAACTCTAGAGAGTTTTTTACAAAGATTATCAATATGAGTATCCCATTTCAATCTGCTATCTAAGTAAAATCCCAATATTTTTACATTACTTATTTCTGTATTGTTATTTAAGCTAAAAAATATTGTTTCAGTTTTTTCTTCGTTAACTCTTAATTTATTCGCATCAAACCATGATTGGGCTTTATTGATAGTATTTTTTAAAGATACTTTCAATTGTGTAATGTGCCTGTGAGAGGAAATAAGACTTGTGTCATCAGCATATAAAATAGATGTTGAAGTCACATTGCTATCCAAATCGTTAACATAAACTAAGAACAAGAAAGGCCCAATTACGGAACCTTGTGGTACACCTTTGGTTAGAGTTTTAAAACTGGATTGTTTATGGTTTATTTTCACACATTGTGACCTGTCTTTAAGGTATGAAGTTAGAAGTTGTAATTCATTCCCTTTAATACCATAGTACTCTAATTTTTTACATAAGATATCATGTGGTAAGCTGTCAAAAGCTTTACTTAAATCAATAAGCAACATTCCTGAGGTTTCTCCATTTTCAAAGTTATTTAAAATAATGGTAGTTAGTGCATCTAAGGCCGAGGTAGTTGAGCAGTTTGTTCTAAAACCATATTGATGTGAATATAAGAGGTTATTCGATTGAAAATAATTACATAGCTGACTTAGCATACAAGATTCAATGACCTTACTAAATATTGGAACTAAACTTATCGGGCGAAAATTTTCAGGGTTACTCTTATCCCCTTTTTTATACACAGGTGTTGTTACACATTTTTTAAGACTATTTGGAAATAGGCACTGGGCAAAAACCATGTTTATTAAATGGATAATATGATCTAAAATAATATTAATTGACTTTTTAAGAACCCAATTGGATAAGCCATATGCATCTTGACTCTTGGAGCCACTCATGTTAGTAACAATCTTTCTTACGTCGTCAGAAGATATTGGCGCCCACTTAAACCGATGCAGAGATGGATTTAGTTTGAAATTCTCAACAAGTTCTATTGCCTTCATTGTACTAAACTGAGTTGTAGCCATATTAATATTGCCTTTGCTCTTAGTATTGTCCACAACAGGTGAAGAAGTACTAGTAATGAAATAATCATTGAATTCCTCAGGAGTGATGGTTGTCTTTACCCCCCCTTGAGTACTTCTACCAGTTTCCTTATTGATCACCTTCCAAGCAGCTCTACACATGTTGTTTGAGGACTTAATGAAATTGTTATTAGCTTCCACTTTAGCTTGTCTTATAGCCTTTACATATAACTTTTTGAAAGATCTAAAATTATTTTTATCTTCATCCTTTTGAGTTCCTATAGGTACAACCTTTTATTGGCTACTTTTACACTTCATTGTTTTATTTCATCATTTTTTAAATCAAACTCATAATAAAAAAAAACTATTCACTAGCAAATAGAATATAAAACACTTTTGACACACAAACACTACCAAAATCAAGCACTAAAGTATTAAACTATTGCATCGCTTTGAACTTGTCCTGTTGTTGATGACATGATAATAGGATAACTAAATTAAAAAAATAAATAAACAAAGAAAAAGCGTTGAACTTCACCTAGTACTGCTCATTTTGCGGATGTAGTGGGCTTTTTCTATTGGTATATTCTTCTAACTTCTAAGTGTTGGCAAACAATTTTAGGTGACAATCAAAAGGCATAAAATGTTTTTTGAAATTACAATGGTAATAAATATAAACTGAAAATAAGCAATTTCTTATTTATTACGTGTAAAGTTAATAATTTATGACTAAGTTTATGAAATTATTATGTAACAGCTATTTATCAAGGAGATGATACTTTAGTTAGGACTACTTCAATCATTATAGTTCCACTCTAACACAAAAATCAGAATTGTCTGATATTTTGTTCCCCTCAGAGAGAAATGTGTATTTTTTTTAAATAACTCTAGGCAATAAAATTGAATTGGCTTCACTTGAATGTCAAGTATTTCTTACAATACTTGATAGTATGACAAAAGCCAAAATAGATATTGTGAGTTTTTGCACATTTTCAAACAAAGTTTTATTTTCCTTGAATGGTTACAAATACACAAACGGACAAGACCACAATTTAATTGATTGAAAGCATGCCACACAAGACACTCATGCTACAGTACCCTGAGGACGAGGAGGAAGATACGGTGGCTGTACTGTCCAGCATGGCCAGCCCAACATACACGGGGATCCGAGATCGACTGTTGTCAACCACACAACAACAAATTATATGTAGTTTGCAGTACATTTAAGTATTTCAGCTAGTTATCACATTGTAGACGGGGCGAGGGAATTACTTAAAATGATATCTTACTCGTTTATAATTTCTCTAACAAAAATAAATATTAACACTGGACTTGAAATTTCAAATCATTACCAATGTGAAATCAATGTAGATATCAGGTATAACATTCACTGAAACATTAGATCTAGCTTATATTCACTAGATAAGAAGGATCTTAATGTACTTTATACAATAGGCCACATGCAATCACATCAATTGGTTGGTTTTGGAGCATAAGAGTTCCATTTTAAGATCTAGAGAGTAGCCGTTATATGCCATGAAACTAATAAAATAATAATGAATTAACTTTTTTGTTGTATCTATCTAGGTGAACATTTTAATATGTGCTAACGTTAACTTTCTCATTGGAAAATTCTTAATTTAAAGCGTACTCAATAAAAAATACAATCTTATAAGAAATTCAAAACAAGTGATCGTCGCACAACACAAATTTATTGTAATATAGGTACAAATTATTTTGGTGATTGATTTCGGTAAACCACATATTTACCTTCCTCAGACCCAAGGGATTCACGAAGGAACTCAGAATATCGCAGGTCTGAGAAAGGTAAACATGGTTTACAGAAATTGATGTACACAACATTTTGTACTTATTTACTAATTTGTATGTAATTAAAGAAAGTTATTCTACCTTCATATCGATTTTCGTAAGACAGAGTAGATTGATGCTAACAAATAATTGGTATTTTCTACTTTCAACAGATTTTATGATTTTAATCAGTGTAGTAGTTTGAGATTATTGATACATAGTATGTTATGGCTCTTCAGCCATTTCATTCTAGTAATACAATTTAAGATAACTTAGTTTGCGTTTTGTTTCAATTTATTAATAAAAAGGATAGGATACACTCAAGATATATGTTTTGATCTTTTTTTCAAATTCCTTCCTGTGGATTACTTGTTCAAAAAGTATTGAAGAGTATTATCAAATTTCTTGACTTTTTAGGTACAGTACATTCCCTGATTTATACTCAATGTTAGGACAGTTCATGTAATAAGACACCGTAACAAAAAATGACTTTACCAAGCTCAGTTAATAATGAGAACCATTAAGTGCATTAGAAAATTACGTGGAGCTGGGATGTATGTGAATATGATCAACATTTAGGACCATGTGGTAGTAAATGAATGACAGTTATTAGTTAGTTACCTCGTAGGAGTGACGGAACCAGCTATGGTGGGTATACTAGATGCTCGGGGTATTGTCGACCTGCCAACCAACATTAGTATTGTTAGGTTAGATTTGTTAGTAACCATTTAAGTATAAATAAACTATACTACTACTGTGATGTACCTATTTCAAATTACAATAGGATCTCGTCTAACCAAATAATATAAAAACTGTCCTTTTAGAGTAAAAGCGTATAATATATGAAGAGTGCCTGCATTACATTGCTTACTAAACATATTACACACTACAATAGTTACTACTTAACACTGTTAGGTGGCAAATTGCAGTATTGATTCATTTTTTAGATACAAAATTTTGTTCTACAATTAATTGCTTACAAGCGAGTGAGACAGACAAAGAGTCACATGTAAAGCTAACTCAAGTACTTGTCATGTTCTGTAGGTGCAGAAAGCTAGTGTCGCCAGGCCGCCACTAAGCCAGGCTCTCAGGCTGCCTCTATATCGCAAACTGTAACTACTGTTATAATTGTTTTTTTTTTTATGACCGCGGAAGTCCGAATAATGCGATAATTTAAACAACCAAGGTAAAATTCAACTAGTTCAAATTGTCTGATTTTACTTGCTGTATGTAAACAATTTCGAAAGATATTAACATTTTCTATAAGTAAACTCAGAAGTTTGAACAAATACGTATGTAAATATTTGGATTTTTTCATTACTGTACTAGTCTATCTTATTATTATCTTTATAAAATATTATAGTTTAGTTTATTATTTCATTAAATAGTGATGGTTATGGAATAATTAGCATTTTTTCTCAAACATCGATAGTCCGAACAATTTGATATTCCGAACAGGCCTTTGCAAACAAATATTCAAAATACCGCGACTGTACTATACTAGTGTAGATTACAGTAATAAAATGAGACGACAAATGTAAAGAAGAGTTTTCTATTTCATCGTACGGTTTTTTTTAGACTCAATTTGGTTAGACTGAAATTTTGTTAAATGGGTTTCAGTTAATTAAGACTCTAGTGTAATTGACAAATTGTTATTGCTAAAAATAATGTTAATGCTACAATATTAGGAAATTATGTTATCTCACATAAACATGAAGATAATGACTATATTTTGTAAATTCATGCAATTATTGACTGGTTTTATGTTATCAATGTTATTTCGATATGTCTTCTTGTTTTTACGGACCACAGGATATGAATAGCTTGACACAGAAGTACGCAAATGAATAAAAATAAACATATCAAGGATTATAAAGACAAACAGACTACCTTAATAATTAAGTTCATGAAACAGAAAGATAAATTCTTTATACAAGTTACCATGCACAAAGAAATGGCCATACAATGTTGCACCGCTTCCCAACCTGTGGTATGTGAACTGTTGATGGTAATCACAAGCCACTAACTAAGGTTATACTACACTAATACCACTAACATAAATTGCACTAGATATTCATATAAAAAATAACCCTATCCAGTCAAAAAAAAAACACCATTAAGAAAAAATGGGACAATAAATAGAAGCAGTTTAAAAATAATTAGTTAGGCATTGAATAAGTTAAACTTTTAAGTACAGTAACAGCTTGTCAGAAACTGTTCTTCTGAAATGTAAAAAACTGCATTTTAATTCATCTCGGTTTGACTAATTAATTATTTTTAAACTGACCTCGCTGACGATGTAGAAGTGGAGGAGGTCGTTAGGCCGGAGGAGGATCTTGTGCGACTAGCACTGCCATTCACTGCCGGTACTGTCAACTTGCGTGGAGTCACGGTGCCACTTGACCTCGTTGATGTCACTGACCTCCTTGGGATACGACTAGGTGTTCCATCATCTGAAAAACAATATTAAATTAATTTTAGGCAAAAGCTGGATTTTTACCATCTATAATCCAGTCCTAGATTAGGCCAATCCATTTGTTTTCACATCTGGAAATCAATTGGTCAAAGTGGCTTGGTTTGGTGCAAAAATTTCATGTTCAGGTAAATGGAGTTATCATGATTGAGTTCCAGTTTGTGAATTGTGTTTCTAGTTTTATTTTTAAATAACGCATTAGTTGGTGATTTATGTTAACAATTTACATTGTGTTTCCATAAATCCTAGATTATATTTATCATTAAGCCATTTAATACCACATAATCACATAAAGCAATCTCTTATTGAATTCTTTACTAAAACAAACACCAACTCGCAAACCTTCGAAACAAATGCCATTAAAATAAATTATCTTAAATCTAACGAATATATTCTTATTAACTTTGTTTATATCAAAAGTAAGAAGTAGGCATTCTAAAGGAATTTAATTAGCAACTAAATTTTATTTAAAATTATGTCTATTACTAGTAAAGAGGTTAGCACTTCTGCTCCACATTCAGAGCATGGTAATAAGTAGTTTTTTAATTAGCATAATACGTGTTGGTACATATACAGTACAAGTAAACGTCACACAACACAAATTTATTACAATATAAGCACAAAATGCACAAATATACTACAATACAAGCACAAAATGCACAAATATTATGGTGATCGATTTCAGTGAACTACACTCACCTTCCTCAGACCAGAGGGATTCACAAAAGAATGGAAAACGGTGTTCAACATCTCAATTTATAGGCCTATGATCACGTGACCCCATTGGCTGGAATCGTCAAAATGGCGGCTGCTGTGATATTATTGTGTGTGTGTGGCGTGTGTGTGGCGTGTGTGTGGCGTGCGTGTGCGTGTGTGTGTGATGGTTTAGCTATGGGTAGTCCACTGTCAGCCATTTTATCAGAAGTTTATTTACAGTATCATGAAGACTCCATTTTAGATAAATTAAAAAAGGAACATGATATCATATTTTACACCCGTTATGTCGATGATATACTGGTTTTGTTTAACGAGAAATCATGTAATGACTTAGATAATATGTTAAATATACTTAATTGTCACCACCAGAAGCTTAGTTTTACCAGTGAATTTGAATATATGAATGAAATTAACTTTTTGGATCTAAAAATAATTCGTGATCATAACAAACTTTCATATAGAATTTTCAGGAAACCTACTCAAACCAATTGTACCATAAATAACAGTTCTGTCCATCCCCCGTCTCACAAAACAGCTAGCTTCAGAAGTATGTTATATAGGGCGTATTCAATACCATTAAGTGTTGCAGATAGAAAACAGGAAATAAATTTAATAAAATCAATAGCTATTGCAAATGGATACAAAGCATCAATGATTTATGAAATTGGAAGTAGAATAAAAAAGAAAATAGAAAACAAAATTCGAGACGATAGACGAACAACACTTAAAAAAGAAAAATCCGATAAAGAACAAAAGAAGTATGTATCCATCCATTACAATGGGCCGTTTACACAAAGAGTTGGTAATAGATTTAAGAAATTCAATTTATCAGTAGCTTTTAAGACTTGTAATACTATGTCCAACATTTTACACCCGAATATTGAAAGTGAAGATAAATTTAATAATTCAGGAATATATAGGATTAACTGTAATGATTGTAATATGTTTTACATAGGTCAGACTGTAAATTTTAGCAAAAGATATAAAAACCATGTCTCTGCTTTTAAAAATAATAAACCTGAAAGATCTAATGTAGCTAAACACCTTCTGAATTGTACCCACAGCTTGAATAAAATAGATGAAAATGTAGATATTCTAAAATTTTGTAAGAAGGGTCGTAACATGAATGCTTGGGAAGAGTTATTTATTTTTAAAGAAAAATGTAAGGATCGTGATAAATTAATGAATGAACAGGTTAATTTTGATTCCGAAATAGTTTTTAATAATGTATTTTCAGCGAATAAAAGAAGAGAAGTAACAGACAATAGGAATTAACCAATAATATCACAGCAGCCGCCATTTTGACGATTCCAGCCAATGGGGTCACGTGATCATAGGCCTATAAATTGAGATTTTGAACACCGTTTTCCATTCTTTTGTGAATCCCTCTGGTCTGAGGAAGGTGAGCGTAGTTCACTGAAATCGATCACCATAATATTTGTGCATTTTGTGCTTGTATTGTAGTATATTTGTGCATTTTGTGCTTATATTGTAATAAATTTGTGTTGTGTGACGTTTACTTGTACTGTGTATGGTAATAAGTGTAAATTCCAGAAAGTTCCCTTAAATTTGCCTAAGAGACTGTTGTTTCTCAACAAAGTCAATATAATATATGAAAAATTCCACTGGAATATAAAAACAAAATTTATATAAATACCTATTTGATTAAACTTTGGCTAATATTATGACTAACAATATTTTTACAATTACTTGCAGGATAAAACAGATAACAGAAAATCTACAGAAAAGAGAAATTAATTTTAAATGATACAATTTTTAAAACAAACCACATCAATATTACTTTTGTACGTTTAAACACACACTTCTTACTGGATGGAAAATCATGCAGAAATTACTAACCGGAACTGGCAAGAGAGAGGTTGGAGCCATGGCGGCTAGGTGGCTTGCTGCCAGTACGACTAGGAGGTCGACTGTTTGGACGACTACCTGGCAGACTACCACCTACAAAACACAAATTGTTTGAAAACAAGTTACAGAAATTTAGTTCATATAGCTAATGATATAAAAAAAAAAAATGAATTATTGAAGATCTTTTCAGCTGTATGAGAGCTTCTTTTTAAATTTTTATTTAATAAATATTTAAGTTTAGTAGATATAACGTTTCTACTCTTCCACCAATCCAGATTACGAAGACAAAGCTTTTGTAAAAAGTCACACAAAAACAGAACATTTTATTTTTATGATGATTTTCACTATATATGAGTGGCTCATATATATATCATAAAAGACTCCTATTGTAAATTATGAGTTATATATTTCACATCTAATGACATGGCAGTACCTGGAGTAAGGCTTGACCGGCGACCGGGGGTGGATGGTTTACGTGGAGTGCGTGAGTAGAGGGGTGAGCTCTCGTTGTCACTTAGTGAATCAGGCGTACCAGATACTCGGCCTGATGCTGTCTTGCCCATGGGCACACTGCGGGCACTGCGCTCCCTTACCTGAATCAGACAAGAGGTACATTGCTACATGATCACAGTCCAGGCACTGTTTAAGGGACAATCTTACCTTAAAAGTACTGCAATGATCAGTAAATATAGTTCCACAAACATGTATTATCAATAACCGGCGAATGGTATAGTTGGTTAAAGCTAGTTTCATGGTGTAAGGGCATCAAATTCCATCCCAGAGTTAAAATATCTTCTAGTGGAGTATAGGGTAGGGCCTACTGGTTCCATATTGATCACTTGATAAACAATATTTTCAAAGGTACAGTCAGCATTAGTTTGCAACAAAACTACACTAGGAATAGCTAAAAGTAACAGCATCAGTTTCTTTACATCAGTTGATACAATTTAACTAATGCAAAAAGTAACTGATGAACAAGACCACCTGATGCAACAGGAAATGGATACTCCATATATTTCGCTCACGTGTTTTGTTTCTATTTGTATCAGACAACACAAGTGATGCGGTTAGTTTCAACAGCAACAGAATACCGGAAGACACCTCCTGTTACTTCGCATCAGTTAAATTAACTGATGCGCGCTGGCAAATTGAACTGTCACATCAGTTAAACAAAAGTAGCAGGTTGGCACATCCCTAAACTACACACGCCCATTCATAATCCATATTCATTCATAACTCATCAATTGGCATGGTAATGAAGAATAAATAAACTTCTGAGTTTATTTAAACCATAAAAGTATGTATTATATAGAAACAATAGTTATTATAACTTATAACTAAACTATTCCTTATGAGGACCATTTTCATAATTTGTTGAAGTAAATACATTTTGGAGAGAAACTAAATTGAGTGCAGGTTGAATAAATAATACTTCTACGAAAAAAACACACTCCCATAACTTTATTTAAGATCACAAATGTTTCAAACAACCTGTTTTTGTAGCTTGAATACCCAATGAATAGATGTTTGACGCTCTTTTTCACATTTTTTATGTGTCTTTATATACATAATTTAAGTGCTTTAAAGAGACTTGTCAATAAAGACTGTGTAAGTGCAGTAGGTAAGGATAACTGTCAAAAGTACAATAAGTGACTGGAAGAGGAATCAAGCAAAAATTAAATGTTTAATGAATTTGCATAGAAACATTTAAAGAAATGAGAAATATGAATACCATACCATCAATGTTGCCAAACGAGAGGTAATGTACACCAATCGGTAAAAAATTAAAAAAAAAAAAAAATTCTAAATCTGAATAGCGATCAATGCCAGAAGAAGAAAAAGACTTTAGAAGTAGTTAGAAAACTTAATGTTTATAGAAAAAAACTATCTTGTAACATAAAGGGTATTGCATAAATACATTAAAGGTGAGGTAATGACTGTTCAGAAGTCGTGACAATAAGAAAAGTTTGATTAGAAAGGATTAATTAAACAAATTTACCAGCTCATTCTTGATTGGAAAGGAACACCAATCCCTGATTTTAACAGAAGCAAAGAGAGAGTCGCAATCCATGCAATAATACACGAGGTGATCACAAATTAAAACGTGTGTTTAATCACGATGAAAAGAATAAGCTTCAAGTTCACAGGCAAAACTGATTGAGACATTGACAGCTGTTAAAACAGGAAACCTGCCAAGAAAGCATCTCCCTTAACACCCAGACATAGGAAGAGTCCAAATATGGAGATATATAAAGGATATTTTTGCCGTCTAAGTAATTCAGCTTTTTAAAGGTACGATGTTTCCTTCGTCTGTTAGTTTTGTCAATATTATTTACCCCTGTGGAATATGGAGTCTTGGCGAGCCTCGAAAGATGTAGGCACAAATCGTTATTCTAGGCACAAACAATAAGTTAACTAACTGGGGGAAACAGTCAAAAGCTGACATAAAAACTGCTACTCTAGCGTACAAGTTTATTCTTAAGAGTTGACACTATTCGATGTATCCATGTGCATTTCAATGAAGTAGTTTTTACTTTGACACTATTCGATGTATCCATGTGCATTTCAATGAAGTGGTTTTTACTTTGACACTATTCGATGTATCCATGTGCATTTCAATGAAGTGGTTTTTACTTTGACACTATTCGATGTATCCATGTGCATTTCAATGAAGTGGTTTTTACTTTGACACTATTCGATGTATCCATGTGCATTTCAATGAAGTGGTTTTTACTTTGACACTATTCGATGTATCCATGTGCATTTCAATGAAGTGGTTTTTACTTTGACACTATTCTATGTATCCATGTGCATTTCAATGAAGTGGTTTTTACTTTGACACTATTCGATGTATCCATGTGCATTTCAATGAAGTGGTTTTTACTTTGACACTATTCGATGTATCCATGTGCATTTCAATGAAGTGGTTTTTACTTTGACACTATTCGATGTATCCATGTGCATTTCAATGAAGTGGTTTTTACTTTGACTTTGTTCTTCTTCTTCAGGTAAACAACCATTGTCAAGATCTTGTTGTTAGATTTGTGACAGACCCTTAGAGTTAACTACAATAACCAACACTGGTATGTCCCTGGGGGAGACTCCTTAACTATAATGGAACGATTTTACCAATCACTATGACAATCATAAATTTTACTCTGGTGATTTATTCGCCAACAAAAAAGTTAATATTAGCTAGTTCCGCCATGGGACGGCCTACAAAAGGGAATCGAAGAGATGGATGGAAGACAATAGAGAATATGATGGAGCTAAGCAAATTAGGATAACATCTTCCAAAAGGATTAACTTGTCCTTGCGCTGTTTGAAAAGTGCAACAATGTACATGATGAGTTGCCTGTGCAAAAAGTACTTGGCACCTGATTTATTCAAACACTGACAAAACCAGTTTTTTTTACTCTTGACATAACATATTTGACAAACAAACGAAAATAATGTCTAAATACTTCTTATGAACCTTTGAATTTATTTCTAGTCAATACACTTATATTCTTTCAGTTTCATTGCTTAAATAGTTCAGTATTATTTTACAATTGAAAAGAATGATGTTTTATTATACATTATTTTATTTGGCTTCTTAAACTAATGAAATAAGAAAGTTCCAGAACAAATTAGAGTAACATACATTACACTCGAATTAAAATATATTTATTTTACATTTTCCAATTATATTATAAGAATAAAATACATCAATTATAAAACTAAAATATATGTACGTATGAGTAATTAACTATCTATTTTTATTTCTTTTAATATCTCATTGATAATAATGATACCCATTAATCATCAGGAAAGTGATTATTAGTTATATTACTCATCACAATAAAAAAACAAATATAATCAATTAATTTCTGATAAGAAATTTTATAGATTAATTCTTACTACTACCACAGTTTATAACTTTTCCCTTACAATCTCACCACACAAATTAAAACCTCAATTTGCAAAAAATTAAGTAGAGGCTTAGTTAAAAGTGGTAAATATGTACCAAGGCCGTTTCATGGCTGATACAGCTGACCGTTAAAAAACCTGTGCAGGTTTTTTGTTTAAGAAAAACCACTTTTCTATATGTTTTATTTATTGTATTATTAAGTTTTATTATTCACTTCTTTAGTCATAAAAACACAAGGGCTGTGTTTATTGCCATATACTACCCATCCTAAGTCTGTACCACTGTATTAGTTTTATTCTAACTGAATAGGTTTTATTTTACTATGTTATAATACTAATGTAATATATCACTTTATAACTGAAAATGATAAAATTTACACCAAGTATTTCCAGTTCAATAATACTGAATTCTAAATTAACATATTTAACTATAACTAACTATCTGCCAGCTCTCATCAAAAGACACTTATTTCTAACAAAAGACCGTTGAATTGAACTATTATAGGAATTTTAATTTCTGAATTTCTTAAATAGAGAAATTGAACAAATATTGAAAATCAATTTCACGACAATTATAGCCAATATTGCCTGTTGCTGTATACCAGACCTGCCTACAACATAGGAAATGTTCATGACCAATCACTTTTGGCTTAAAGGATCAGCTATTTGCTGACTCACACACATTTTTGTTGCTGAATTAAAATGCAGTATTTGATTTGATTTTTTTAGATTAACATAAGGTTTAAAAATTAAACGGATTTAATAAAATAAAACTAGTCTTTTTACATTTATTCTAGAATATTTAACAATGATAATCTGTTGGTCATCAAAGGCATTAGGATCCGAACTGTACTTACCCAATGGCCGCCAGAGCACGCAGTAACTGGCATCATAGCCACCGATTGACGACCCCCCACTGCAAGCGGGTACGAACAAGGCAGCGTCTCCTGTTGACGCAACGTCTCGAATATTGGCATCAAAATGCTCATCACCTCTTCGGCTAAAGACACAAGATAGCTAAGCAATAGACTCCCCCCAACCCACATTCTTTGGACTTCCCAACATCAGACTTCTGCTGCAGACTCCTCCTCCCGACCCTTAGCTGATTTTGGAATAAGACAAATTTTCTATTTCCTTTTTTAGTTTTTTTTTTTTTTGGTAAGATCATTCCATCAGTTAACTATAATTTATAATGAAAGATGTTAGTTTAACTTTTAGTACAAGTTATTAGTAGACAAATGGAAAACTAACTTTTGTTTTAGTGGAATACAGTTCTGAACCAGAGTAGCCTATTAAAAAAATCAATTTTTACTAAATCTTTTATAGGTATTATTGTATTAAGATTTAAACCTGTAATTAAGCAGATCTTTACTGAATTGTATAGCTAAATTTTTGGTCAATAATAATTCAATCAAAATTTAGAGTAAATTATATAAATGTATGCCCTATTTGACTAAAACTAGTGGAGTATACTTAAAATATAACGAGGCTTTTGAAGTCCAAATGTCACTCTGTTTTTTTTTTTAGAACTAGATTGTTAAATTTTCATTTTAATAACTAGTCTGCTTGTATAGTAAATAAACCAAGATTAATGTGTAAAAAAAAAAAATAAATTGGACAAATGTTACTAATATGTTTGTTGTGAGTGTTTCTGTTCCCATTTTACCATTTATGCTGAATGTCTATGTTCTAATTTTACCATTTACGCTGTTTTCCTTTCACTTTAGCCTGGGCAAAGTGCCCTGAAAATAATTTGTAATTCATAATTAAGTAAAAAAATGTACAAAATTACATAATTAATCTTTGATTGAATTGCTATCTACATTAGATTCCCTTTGAAACTAACAAATTATTAATTTTAATTGACTGCAAAAAAATAAAGAAATTACAAGGGTTATTTGGATACATTATTTTTATAATTTAGCTCATTACTCCACTTTTTATTATGTACGAAATTCATTTATTATGATTTAGGTTTCTATAATTAATTTACATTTGAACATACTGCAAATTAATTTAACCAGAAATGAACTTACACAGAGTCTGAACAGTGGTGAAGACAAACCGCACCAATAAATAGAACAGGTGAATGAAGAGGATAACAGAGAGGTGAGAAGTAGGAGAGGCCTGAGTGCCCTTGGAGGAAAGCAATCAAGTGAGCACAAACACGAAGACAATTGCAACCACCACAGCACTTACCTGGTCAACTACTGAGGACTTTCCTTGACCGCTGCATTCACCAACAAATTTACACTAAACTACAGGCGTGCATTGACGAGCAAGCACTTAGCTCGTTAGTTCACTCCACAAACAACAATCCACTCAACAAAAAACTTGGCATATCTCTGGTGGATTGTGAGGGTCAATATGTACTTAGTGTAGTAAAAACACGCTACAAAGAATATTTTTGTAATAATTATGGTTATCAATATAATTATAACAAGATTTAAAAATGAGAATACATTTTACAATTAAGTATATAAGTGCTACTGGTCGAATAGGTGATCCAAACTGACAAGAATCTTGGACAAACATTTGGGAGCTGTCTTCTTTCAACTTATACAGTATTTAAATAAACGAAGTGAAGTAATACATGTCAAGGATGATAAACACTAGTTTTTGTCAGCCACAAGAACTACGAGGCGTGTTTTAAAAGTAAGTACTGTTTTGGAATACCGCCGCTGTAGCGCTGCGGTCGGCGTTCATCGTATGCGTGCTAGATACTACTATCTGTTGGCAAGACATATCCGCCATTGTGGATACATTCTACCGTATTTAAGGTCGGTTATGACTGTTTAAAATTCATCCTGCGATTAAAAATGCCGCCAACTGTAAAGCGCATGTTATGATAAGTTTTCGTAACCCTAAGGACGTGAAAGCAGCTGACATTCATCATGAGTCTATCACCGTGACAATTTGGTTTTAAAAATCGTAACCATCACGATTCTAATTATCTATGAATGTGAGAGACCTGGTTAAAAGATTGTTTTTGTGATTCTCACCAAACATTTGTTTTGTGATTCTCCGTTTGCATTTTGGGAACCTAGCGTAAGCATAACTCTCGGTAATTCAAATGTTCTGTCACAATTTCATAAATTGTACTTCTTGACACTTCAAGACTCAATACATAACCATGCAGTTGTAAAGCGTCTGTTTTCTCTGACATTTTTTATCAACGTTTTGCACTAAGTCATCAGTAATGAGTGACGGTTTCCTACTTCGTTCCTCATCACGCACATTCGTACGGCAACCATAAAGGCTCTCGCCCATTCCAAAAAATCCATCACTCATTCTGTTTTCTCAATAAACTTCACAGATCTCTCGATCTGTAACGCCTGTAGCGTTACGAAAACTTATCATAACATGTACTTTACAGTTGGCGAGATTTTTAATTGCAAGAAGAATTTTAAACAGTCATAAGCGACCTTAAATACAGTCGAATGGATCTGTAACGGTGGCTGTGGCCTGCTAACAGACAGTAGTACCTAGCACGTACTACAGTACATGCACTGAACGCCGACCGCAGCGCTACAGCGGCGGGATTCCAAAATGATACTTACTTTAAAAACACGCCTCGTATTATACCCTGGTAAGAAATTATAGTTGTTACAACATCATATTTATTTCCGTGAATAAGCAAATAAATGTCCTGAGAGGTTTTCAGAAAATAAAACTTGTATTACCACTCGTTGTAACTTTTTGTACCATCTGACTGGAAACGCTGTCAGTTTTATGATAGTTAATTATATCCGTAAAAGTTAAATAACAAATTTTGCACACCATATAACAGACATATATTGCTGAATTTACCCTAAATATACATGAAAATCTTTGTCGATTACTTATTTTCATTTAAAATGTTACACTTTAAAAATTTAGTATTTCCACAAACATGAACGCCACTTATCTAGTAGATTATAAAGCTCATTTCAGTTTGAATCACCTGTCCATGTGTGCAAACAAGCTAGAGGCATACCTTGGTGATGGGCCCGGCTGAGCCAGAGCTGATGGAGACGGACCGCTGCGATGAAGGACTCGGCTTGGGCTTGAAGGCACTCATGCTCTGCGATACGCCCTCTGCCAGGATGAACTGCTCCCGGAGTTCAATGTTGGTGCGACCCTTGGCTGGGGAGAGGGTAGGGTCAGTGGACGTGCACCAAGGTGCAGCAGTACTCCATTACAAATTTTAAGTGGAAGTAGACCAATTTAATGTTATTGGAAACTTTTGAAATTTCTTTTACTTTTAAGGCTTTCAATTTCATGTAATGTGAAAAATAGCTGATAAAAAAAAAAAATGAACGAGGATAACAAATTGAGTCACTTATATTTCAATGTTACTTATTTCTGTTTTTCATATTTTTCTAAGCATTATTGAAAATAACGAATAACAACCCTGTCCTAATTCCTGTCACTATACAAATCTAACTAGTTGTATATTTTTTACAAAATATTTTAAAAAGTTATACAAATAAAAAATTATTTAACCAGGCGAGTTTAGGGTTGAGAAACACTCTCCAACACTTAATCACTTAAGGATCTTCCGAACAACCCCAGTCTGGGCCGGCCGGCTACTGGGTCAAGCCCAGAATGGCAATTATTTCTTGTAATAAACCTACAAGTTTAAAAAAAATATACCTTATAAAAAAAACATCAGAAATGGTTCTAACCGAACACTCCTGAAATAATCATACCTAACACACTGATAGGTATTTAATTAAAATCAGAGAAATTTTTAAATATTTTGAATATGGTTCAATAGTTATAAATAACTAACTGTAAACTAAAACAATAGTGTTTTAAATGGGTTATGTGACTTGACAAAGTTTTTCCCTCAATTCTATTTTAATAATCTAATAAAAATCTGTGAGGGGGCTTAAAAGGACAATGTGTTCTAGACCCCGATTTTTTGCATGGAGAAGTGGTTAAGCGCATCAGATCCCGACGCTGTTAGTACCGGTGTTCGTTATTAGGATTTAATACTGACTGAAGTCGCAGCACCCCAATAGCCTCTCAGAAATAGTTCAACAGCTGAGGATTGAGGTGCAATTCTGAAATCTGTCAGCCTGGCAACTCAAACTCTAAAATAAAATTCTTCGTCGATTTTGAAAAGTTATCAAGCAGTTATTAAGTAAAATGGCTCTACTAAACAAATAATTTTGAATTTATTTGGTTAACCATAAATTACGCTGGAACACATGTTGGTAATTTATGATTGATATATTATTCAATTACAAACATACTGAATGAAGTTTCAAGACAATTTCAATGTACAAGAAGTTAGACTCAATTTGTTACTACTATTATTTTAAACAAGATTTTGAACAATTCTAAAATAATTTGTTTAATTAGCCTAATAAAAACATTAAGAAAATATATATTATGTTGGTAGTTTTTAAAAACAACATTTTAGGATTTAGGATTTTCAACAGAACAAATACTCGATTTACCAGATTCTAATTGTAAAAAGTCGGAGTACTGCTGTAATGTAATGTTTTTAAAAGCAAATAAAATGGCATGCTGAACACAATTCACGCAAAACGGCTAACACCAAAGGCAACGTTTGGCAAAATGTGTTCAGTAAACAATACATTCTGCACAAAAGTTTATAGAAAACCAATCATACAACAGAAAATTAAATAATACATATGTGTTAAACAAAATCAAACTAATATACAATAATGCATTCTCTTAATTTCTTCAATGTACACTAGATAACCAAAAACTACATCTACCAATACAGCCATTGCAGTCTAAAAACGGAACTGAAAATGTTATAAGCCAAAACCAATAGTTGTTAGTAGTTTGAATCATGCTGGAAAATCAAATACCAACCCTGTAGTTGAGAAAACTGCTAGTGCAGCACCGTCATGCAGAACTTCTGCACTTCTTTTGAGAGGTTTGACTGGTTTGGTCATAGGTTAGGAAACATGTCATCAGAGATGATGCTACTGCCAATTCACTTTAATTGAATATTTGAATGATGAATGAATGTATATTTGACCAGTTGTTGTGCTTTAAGGCGTTATTTCAATACGATATATTTAAAGTTACAAAATAAAAAGGTAATCAAACTAAATAGTGTTATGTGCTATAATTAAGCCACAAATAAAACTTGCATTAGGATTTTAATGAAGTATTGTCGGAGAAGTTAGCAGTAAACACAAAGAAAAAAATACCCAACTGTCATTGAAGAAGGTTGTTTGAAAAGAATCTTCGATTCTGTACTGACATTACAATAATGCAGGTGGCAGCATGAACTCTGTATGGTCATTTAGGTCTGGCAATGTCATTAGGATCTGTACAAGTTATGAAGATAACTGATATTAGTAAGAAATATATTTGATCAAAAGTTGTGAATTCCTTTGAACAAAACTTTTAAGGAAAAATGGAAACGCAAAAAAGGAATGGAATGGTAAAAGGAACAGAAATTGGGAAAGCTTTAACTTAAAAGGAAATGGGCGAGCCAGTGGTTGAGCGGCCTAAGGTGTCAACTTTTGAGTCTGGGATAGACAGCACAGTACTTTTTAGGGATGGACAGGTCCTGAAATTTCTGGAATAACCAGGGAAATCACATTCCTCATTCTGTGAGAAAGAAATGTTGCAATCAGGAATTTCACTTTCTGTATGAAAGTACTCAATTCGATTACACTGATCGACATTTATTGCCAAGCTTGATTTTTCAACTTTAGTACAAATTAAAAAGAAATAATAATAAAACTAAAACAGTCTTCTGATAATGAGTGCACAGCAGCACTAGTGATAAGTCAACAGTCTATTTCAATATTATGGACAAGAAACCACAAAAACAATATTTATAAATTTTCACATTGCTGCAGTTAGTCCTCTCTGTCAAGTAGGAGAGATAAGAAATGTCCTGTCAAAAAAAAAAAAAAAAAAATTACAACCAATTCAGCTAGCAGTCCTTTGGTATCCACAAAACATTAAGTTTTTATACAAATTTGTTGTATGAATATATACTTATATTTGGATTTTTTAAATTATAGTTCCAGAACAGATATTTTTGTATTAAAATTAATAATAAAACAACTTGAAAAAACTGAAAAAATCACCTAAAATTAGACCAACCAAATTAGAAATAAAATTAAAAGACAAAAATAAATTGTTGGTTTATATGATTATAAATGCTGTTTTTGCTTAACTAACCCTAATATTATTCTATACTGTGTCTGATTTTTGCTGATCTGAACTGAATATTAATGCACTTAACAATTAATTAGTAACTTTCTCATTTTAACTACTAGAAAACATAATAGTAGTCAACTTGTACATTATATATTATTTCAGATAAGATTGCTTACTCCTTTTACTTGTTTGTGTTCCTATTTATTTTATCATAGGTTTATACTTTGCATTTATTTTCTGGCAATAGTAAATAAGGAATTAATTTAAGTAAATAATTACATACATAAAAAATTCTAAATGAAATAAAGAGTAAAATTAGACACGCCTCACTCTATAATTTCAAGGCACATCTGATTTTTCATATTTCAGATGTGCCTTTCCTGAAAAGTTCCCTTCTGAAAATTTCCTAAGATTTGAGCGAAGATTAATTTTCCTTTCGATTCCTTCCCTTATGTAAAAATCAACTCTTGTCCATCCCTAGTATTCATCAGTATAGGTTCTCCCCTTACTCTTGCATAGATCAATAGTCTACAGGGAGTGGGTAGAGCAAGGTTAACAAGAAGTTTGGCCTCTCCTTTTTTTGGGTTTTAAGCCTAAATCTGTCGGAAAGTGTAGTAGACATGTTTGAACATGAATTAAATAGAATTTATTCCTGTGAGTTCATATTTTCAAATACTGTATGTACAAGTGCACTATCCCATATACGTAGGGTTAAAGTTTATAGATATTGTTATTTTTGAACACAGGAGTCGATAACATTAAGGATCTTGCAGTCAAAGGAATTCACAAAATGACTTTCCTGATGGCAATACCAGACATGTTGAGTTCACCTTTACCAGAGTTAGCTCAACCTCTACTATTTCATGAGTGTAACACATTACCTCCTTTCTGGATAGAAGAGGCATTAGATGTATCAACTCATGAGAAACATTAAGTTCGGTAAAATAAACTTTCAAGCAAAATTAATAAAAAAACTTATGAACAAATATTCACACAATTCACATTTTGATGGGTTAAAGAAGTGCAGAATTAGTTGGAAAACATGCGTGATTGGGAAATACCATGGCAAAGTCAAAATAACTAGAAAAAAGGCATTCTTCCTTTCATCATAAGCCATTAACAAATAATTTCAATAGTTATATTTTTAATTGAACGATTTTTTTAAAATGTAAAAATCACAAAAATTAATTGTTTCTGCGAATAAGTAATACCTATTATACACTAAAAATTAAAAAAGCTGTCAAATACGTTTACTTTGTTATAAATATTTTATTAGCCAACAAGTGTTATAAAATATCAATATATTTGTGAAAATTAGTGAGATATAATTGTTGCATATAAAAATAAGATATAAAGTACAAAATTAGTTTACACAGAACTAATTATTATAAAAACTTTAACCAATTTAAAATATTCATATTCAAAAAAGGTACACCAGT
The DNA here is from genome assembly GCA_035578905.1 of Stictocephala bisonia. NCBI lineage: Eukaryota > Metazoa > Arthropoda > Insecta > Hemiptera > Membracidae > Stictocephala > Stictocephala bisonia. The sequence goes on along the minus strand of JAQJVL010000257.1, from coordinate 1,180,188 downwards.
TTATTTGTTCTGTTGTTCTTTTTTTTTCTTTTGCTCCATTCCAAGTGTTAGTAATTGTGCAGGGGTGGGCAAGCAATATTTTTAGATTTTCATGTGACTAGAAAAATTAATTTTTTATGTTAACTGAGCAATATTATATTAGTAAATTACTGGAATTTCTTGATCTGCTTTAACTCAACATAGGTGCAGTAGTATATCAAGATTATTTCCGCCAGTTCAGGAAAATAATCAACCCAAAAATATATACAGTCAAATTAGAGTAATTAAAAATAAGAAAAGTGTGACTATCCAAATTTAAATAATTTTAGTTTAGTAAGTACAGTTTATTTTCTTTAAAGTATCGTTTAACAAGAGTTAATTAAAGGATATTTTTACAACAGATTGTGTAAAGTTAATAATTTAGAAATAATTTGTTTATATCATTATACCTTCCCTCTCAGTCAAGTGCACAAAGAACAAATACTCTCTGAGAGTGTGCTTATGTGCTATGTGTTAATAGGCTGGCACTGTCTCTGTATGTACAAAGTAGAATGCCTTTAGGAGTGGCGGGGAAGCGGTAGGTGAACACACAACTGACGGAATATTTACACATAAGCTCGAGAATACCGAGCGGACACCAGGGCTCGTGCTCCTCCGGCACAAATGGGTTGGGGATCGGCAACATCTCAACTTGAGGGAGTCATTCCAACAACAACGAGAGATGATCATGCAAACCGAAAAATGAATGAATGATTGTGTGTTTGGGAAGTGGAGGAGGTGGGAGGAGAGAAAGGAACAGGAAAAACATTATTAATCTTCTGTCACCAATAATTATTTGCCCAACTGTGCCAATGTTTGTTCCATTGCTTTAAAATTATTTATTAAAAATTGTTTTCGCTCTTGAAAAATAAAACAATTGAGTTTGAAAGGATTAAAAGTGTTTAACATATGATGTTAACGATGTAAGTCTTGTTACAGAAATTTGATTTTAACAATAAATTTTAGTAAGAACTACTGATTTAATAAAAATACTATAAAAGGGGAAAATTTAAACAAATTACAAACAATTAGTGATTAACTTCAGCTGCATATATTGTAACTATTTTTAATTTCGACATAAACAGCACAATGGCATGGTGACTTGGTGGTTAAGGCTTGAAACTATGAAAACCAAGGTTCGGATCACCAACTGAGCATATGAATGGTACTTTACTTGTTTAAATAAATTCACGTGCGGGCCTGCAGCCCATGTGATCGGGTGAGGAAGCAAAGAAAAGTAAATAGGTAAAATAATGAACAACTAAGTTTTATACGTCATCATAACTAATAAAATATATACACTTCAGATTTTTCACAACGCTGCAAAGCCTAAACAATGAAATTCCAGGCTATGCCATAGTAAAAAAATTTAAAAATTGTATTCATATTGTAAATAATTCTATGACACTATTACAGGACTCGTTTTCTGAATCACTGACATATCTTCTACAGGCAGAAAAGGGACTGCTTTATACAAGTGAAAGTCTGGTCTTCTTTCAGTCTCCTAACTGAAGATGTAAATGGCATCTAAACTGTCTGCCCTACTTTGATTTCATATTTATGTTTAATGAACTTATCTTTAAATAAAAAAACTGCTGATGTCCTACTAATTTAAATTTTTAAAGATATATCTACTTCCTGTTTTCACAAGACTACGTGACTGGTATTAGTTCTTTGGTCACCAATCCAGTGCATGGACAGATTTATCTGCATGAATTTTTTGCTTTCATGCTTAGAATTGCTTCATAAAATGCTTCAAATTTTAGAAAAGAATGAAGCATGAAGAAGACTTAGGATTGAAATCTGCAACATACCTACGTCACAGCTGAAGCTCCCAGTATTCAAAACTGGGACTTACGGAATGTTTATATAAATTATAAAGCTGATTTTTATCTCAGCCTTTGGTTGGACTTGAGGGATGTATCGTTGAAAACAATGACTACATTGTTAACACTGGTAAGAACAAGTGACAAAGGCACAGTTGTAGGACCTACAGTAAGTATTGTTACGCTAGGGTGGGCGAGTCTGTAGAGAAGCCTGTCAAGCAAGTCCGCTCACTGTAAGATTAATTATAATTAAATATACATATTAGGCTATTGAGGTTAAGCCAATGCTGGGTTGTTGGTTAGTTATTACAGTTCAGGTTAATTTAAAAAATAAGTTATTTTGTCAACTCTATGAATTTTCAGCTTATAATTTTCCATCAAAATACTAATCGATTAAAGATAAATATTTTGTGGCAAATACAAAATATAGAAACAAAAATATTAAAAACAAAAAGGATTAGTTTTGTATAAGATTTAAATAGAACAATGCCACATCCATGTGAATACTTATATCTCGTCTTTAATAATCGTAATTTACTTGTTTTAAGTTCCATGGCAATAAATAACGATATTCTTTTTACTTACATACAACCTACACCTAAAAACATAACTTCGTAATTATCAAAGAGAAAACAAAACCTGAAGTGAGTTGAATTATTTTATTCCATAGTTACTATTAATTAGTAGAAGAAAATTACAAATAACATTGTTACTTTCCTCCAGCATTGGCTTATGTGTTACATTAATAATTTGAAGTACTTAATCACTAAATGAATTGTGAAACATTAATTTGAAATTCTGTTAACACTTAATGATTGTGTTACTCTAGCCCATAATGTGTAACTATTAAGTTTACTACCATGCATATAGAATTATGTAATTCAAGCAGATTAAACATTTTTTCCCAAAATTTTAAGGAATTAAGTATTATTTCAGCAGTTACGTTTTTAGTAAAAAGTTAATATGTAAAATAAAGTCTGCAATATTTCCAAAGTTAGAATATTCACTTCAATGGAAAAAGGTGAAACCAAACAAAATTAGAAAAACATCTCTGTGAACATAAAAAGTATTTAAAGTAGAAATCTCGCTCTATTTTCAATTTGAAAACCAACAAAATCTATTTAAATGCAACAAATGAAACATAGCAAGTTTTTATTTCAGTTGAAACTATTATTGATTTAGCTATGTTAGAATTTTATAGAATTTGTCGATTGTTACATTAACAGTGAATTTATCAACTTTGGAATTTTTGCTAAAACTGGTACTTACATACTTTTAGAGACCCCTTCAATTTGCCCAGCCGGCCACATGTGTACACTGTTCAAGATCTGATCATCCACCCACACATGAACAGCTTGGGTTAAATACAAAGTGGTCTCTACAATGATATGCAAGTACTGTACCCTAATATTTATTTTTTAACTTATTTAATTTTTTGGTTCGAATTTAAAAAAAAAAAAAATTCTTAGCATAACAAGACTCGACTGATGGCTGTTCAATTCGCTACAATAAATACCACCCACAGAAATAACCACGTTCTACTTGTGGGGTGCTCTCTAGGACTGCCCAAACAAGCTTGCCACTAAGTGCGACCATTACTGTTTCCAAGTTGGAATCAACATACTTTACTATTATTTAAATTGTATTATTAGCCAAACAACATAAGTAATAAAACTGAGAATACGTTGATTCTCAATTCCAAAAGTCAACTCCAACCATTCTTGGCACTGAAAATGAAATTAAGAATCGACTGTAAAAGTTAAGTCCAATTGCCCTCTGGCAGTATTTCTGTGAAGAGCAATAAACTATGCTTTATATTTCATCGTTAATAATTATGACAATTGCAGTTCCATTATTTGGATGTCAATAGATTTTTCAATACTTTGAATTGAATTTGGAAAACAAAGTTTTAATAATACATGTGTTTTATATATATATATAAAATGGACTTTGAATATAAAATTAATTCAATACCAGTACTACTATATAAATCAATTAATGAAATGTTACATGGGAGATCATGACGTTTTACCTTTATTTATGATTTTGGTAATCATAGTAATTGGAATCGATAATCAGGAATCAACTCATTCCTAAATTAAATTAAAATTTAATTAGGGGGAATAATTAAAATTGTATTTTAATAACAATCTATACATATATTCAGAGATAAATCTCTAATAAATAAATAATCATTCTTTTTCATGAAAATTGATGTGTTAAAATCTATCTAAACATAAACTTAAACTAAACAACTTAGTGCTGATTCCAACTTGCCCTATGATTCCACCCAAAATCCCTTTTAGGGACAATTTAAGTAAGTAGTTACCTCGACAGGGATCATTTTTGACGAGGAACTCGTCGAGAGCGACCCAGCCTCCTCCGACTCTTACCATCACTGTAGACCGAAGGATACGCACCAGTCTCAGCTTCTGGCTGTCTCCAAACTGGAAAATTTACTTTGTAAGCATACGTTTCTCATAAATGAATTATGCACATTAAAAGAAAACATTGAGGAAATATTAATATAATATTATATAAGAGAAGAGGGCATCAGCAAACCCACTAACACAAAAACAATAAAAACAAAGTAGACACATATGTTTGGTTGGAACTGTCAGTCCCTTTCCTCGCCTCATGTTGATGCCAGTGGCACTAAAGATTGTGTAATCTATTGAGTCTTTTAGGTGTTTTCTTATGTTTGTGTTGGTGGACTTGTCTTCTCAGGCAAATTTGATCATGACTTATCTCTCCTATTATGATTTTTACAATAAAGGGGCCAAAACATTTTAGAACTATTCATTAATAGTACATAAGAGGAACACAGTTATTACTGGTAATTAATAAATTACAAAATATAAATGTTCTAGGCAAAAATTAATACTTATTATTATTATTATCATTTTAAGTGCATTGGAATTGCATTATATAAATGAATAAAACCCTGAATTAATTAATTTTATTTAATCTTGTTTTACAGTAAAATCTTAATTCCAACTAGAATTGATTGCATCAAAATATAACTTTAGTGTTAAAGAAAATTGTAATAAAGATTTTCAGTGCTAATCCCTTGGTTACCATTCAGCCTAACATCCTGAAAACAACAATGAGTTAACCTACAATAGTCATAACAATTGTTGACTCACCCTGTACTTGCCCTCCCCAACTTGAAAGACTCGGAACTTTTGCCTACATGTACACAGCATGACAAGTCGCTTGACTTCATCATGAATCTTCTCAGCTTCAGTTACAGGTTTCTTCTCCTCCCAGTCCGGTCGCAGTGCAGCGATGAACTCCTTCCAATCAATGAAACCCTCGCTGTTGTGATCAAACATGTCGGCCACAGCATTCATCTCCATTTTGCTTGTGTCAAATCCTGTAACAAACATTATTAACCATCATATGAATAATATGATCTTATTCTTAAAACAATTTTTATACAAGTAAAATTATCACCAATATGCCAGCATGTGTAATTAATTTGTTTTTTCCAATTACAGGATCCATGCTCTCTTTTGCACTCACATTTATTTTTAACAAAAAAAAAAAAAAAAAAAAAAACTGTATATTACAACTAACACATTAATTTTAGTTCAGTTAATAGATAAAACTTCATTATCAAAATAGTACTAATTATTAACAACATAATTACAGCACCTATCGGATGGTTAAAACCTGACTTAATGACACTATTATATGCAATACAAAAGCAAGGAATAGTTTTTTATTACTAAAGCAAAATCATCTTGACATATCATAAACAGTTTTTGGTAGAAAAAATTATCATGATTCTTTAACTAGGTTAAATAGAGAAGATATAATATATATATCACATAAATATGTTGTTGGCCAAATAAAAAATTGCCTTGAAGTTGGTGAGCTTCAATGGAACATATTATTTACATTTTTAGTCTTCTCAATTACAAATATTTAACTTGTCACTATAAAATAAAATTTAGTTTCACAGACAAAACAGAGATAAAACTTTTCTTTTATTTCCATTTTAAGTATGCAAGCTTTGGATATATTGATGAAGACAAAAAAAATCAAGAGAAAGATGCTGATTGTGGCAGATTGTTCCCTTTAAATCAAAAAGCAAGATATTATTTTAACCATTACGCACAATAATTTCTCCTATGAATTATAAAGAAATATTGTACAATCCAAACTCTTTGAATATTTCAAAGTCATATATATCAATTAAAAATAATTTAAAATCAACACCTCAACACCTCACACATTTTGTGAAGCTTGATAAATAACCATTTATTCAATTCACCCTACAACAAGTATGTTGCTATAAATAACTATTTATTCAATTCACCCTAAAACACGTATGTTGCTATAAAAAACCAGCCATGTAGTAATTTACTTACTGGTCTTGATGATTCCATCGATAAAGTCATCCCTTGGAATCAGTCCATCATTGTTTTTGTCCATCTTGCGGAACAAGTCTGTCAGGCGTGACTTCTTGTGGTTCATGAACTTTAAGAACTACAACATGATAAGAAACATTGAATTTACAATCACATGACAATTAAATTAAAATAAAAACAATTTTAAAAGCGACAGGTTAAAAAACAGCTTGATATCACAGACCGTTATTACAGTTACAGTATTAACAAACGAAAGTTAATTAAATAGGTGTTATTTGTATAACAGCACTTTTTAGTTTAATGTTATTTTGAGCCGTTTGTTGCGCCCCTCCATCCCCACTTTTGGAACTTTGGAATGGTCAGCACTCTGCCATCATTATAAATGGGAATATTTTATTTATAAATATATTATCTAAGAGTAGTTCCTTAGCTTAGTAGCTCAACCGCTAGTTTCTGGGCCTCAAGTATTTTCATTTTCAGGTATTTTCGTTTTCAGATAAAGTTAAGTTTGGCTTCAAAAGGACCACTCAGAACACTAATGTCTAAACTTAGATGAGTTGAATGAAATAGATTACATTCATTCTAACACTAGACCCCATACTCATTTTACATATATATATATATATATATATATATATATATATATATATTTGACGTATAGTAAAACTTCCCCTATATTTAGCCAGTTAATTTGAAATAATCACTTATTCTATAAAATAAAATTTTGTTTCACAGACGAAACAGAGATAAAACGTTTATTTTAGTTTCATTTTAAGTTCATTGATATGCTAGCTTTGGATATATTAAAATCACCATAACTTCATTAAGTTATGGTGATTTTAAATAGTTTTAAAACTTACTGTTGTGCATTTATGTGGGACATAACTGACTGATTTAGAAAGTTAATACAATTAAGAAATAACTAATTTTAATATATATATGATGTTTCATAAAATTCAAGAACATGGTTGTAGTTTGAAATTATAAATACATAATGACAGTTTTAAACTAAAACTTTATGAATTATCTTAGTTATAAGCTTTAGTGGCCACTATTAAAAACTCCCTACTTAACATGTTGATGTGTGTACTGACCCTCTTACGCCACTGGTCCCAGGAGAAGTTTCGAACTTTCTCAAGCTCTTCTAGATACTGTAGTCGCTCTTGCAGGCGGCGTTGTCTCTCCCATGCCATCAACCATACATGGCGCCAGCGGTCCCACAGCAGTCGGCAACGTGGGTTGCGGAAAACTGGCTCGGCTCCCTTGCTGCAACCATACACATTTCATATTTTTTACTTCTACCGGTCCTCTAATGAAGGGTTGAGGTTTAACACCAACTGAGTAAATTAAAAAAAAAAAATATTGCAGGTAGAAAATGTTACTCTCACTGCTACACAGGATGCCAGGCTAGGACAACTACTCTAGCCAGTGGCTGCTCACTAACCTGTCTGCGATACTCAATATGACTTAAACACCACTACAATTGTGTCTCCGATACAATATTCTAGCTGCAATTTGAATCTATCAAAACCATATTTTGATAGCACAGTTTTACATTATATATTATTTGAATTATAATTTGAATATATAAAATGATGAAATAATTTTTAATCCCTATAAGTTTTAGCTTATTTATTATTGGTGAGATAAATGGTTACTATTCATAATAATAAAATGTACTTTGGTTGATAATTTATAAACTAGTTAAGAGAACAAAAATTCGCTAATTTATAAAACAGAAGGCTGACATCATAGGTAATAGAGAAAAAATTAATAAATATTATTAAAAACTTAATATGTTAAAAACACAATAATGGCAAATAAGCACAAAACAGGAAAAAATACTGATTGCAAGACGCAAAAAGAAGAAAGAGAAATACACCAAAAACCCACATAGCAAATAGCTGATCAAACCTAAAGTATTGAAAATCAAAACAACATTTTTAAAAACAAAACACAAGCAAACATATATATTTTAGATACAGTTTAAGGAAAGATAACACACAACACATAAATTATTTATGAACAACTGAAATAAAACAAACAAGAAAAAAGCAAGAAAATTGTTTTCAATGAAAAAGTTTAAGTATTAAAATAGTGAATTAAAATTGACATCTTTTGTCAATTTTACAATATTTGAACACAGTTACATTAATGAAATCAGAAGCAAACATGGAAGGAGTGAATCTACTTTTGTAATTGGTATGAATAGAAATTAAATGGAAAATAAATTCTGCATACATGAAAAAAGTGTTCAAAACAGAAGATGTAACCCAAGCTAAAAATCCTTGTGTTACATCTTGAGAAACATAATAATTATTTCTCAAATTTGTTAATTATAATTGTTTATTTGTTGTATTATTATTTTATGTGAGGTTATTATTTATATTACTAACAATTTAATAATGCTTGATGAGTCATGTGTTTTTTTTCCATAAAACTATTTCTTATTGCTTGTTAATTTTTAACTGTAGAAAGAAACCTCTTTTCCCACATTATGTATTACAGAGATAGATTCAAAATGATTAACATAAATAAAAATAGTTTAGTTGTGCATCTTATCATATTTAAATAATAAAATTATGTAATATTATATAGTAAGTGGTAAAAAGACACAGTATGAAGAGAGTTGAACGCACCTGCCCTTGGGAGGGAATCTGGGCCCAATGTGTGGCACATTGTCGGGCATCTTGTCTCGGGCGACGCTGGCTCGACTGAACAAACACACAAGCATGCCACTACACTCTCTGGCGCAAACCACAAGTAACCAGGCGACATTTCTCACAAGAGATTCAATTCACATGAACAGCCAATAAACAGATTTTCTAGTATAATGAAAACTATATAGTATTATGAATAGACACCTTCACACCTTTCACAGAGGTTTTAAAATAATTTAACTTTTTCTTAACCGTAAAAGAATATAATTTTTTTGTGAAAATTATGTTTGCCAATTTTGTATGAGAAATATCGCCGTGGTTCACCTGAATATTTTAGCCAGTGCTACAACTATCCTGCTGCATTGTCTTGTGAAACTAAGAAATATTTGCTGAATAATCCAGACATAAAAATTTATTTTCCAATAATATAAAACAACATTTCTTTTAAGTTAAGACATCCAAATAATTACTTCAATGTACATGAAATTTACATTGGAAGTGATGCATATCACATAGTTGAACATGCTTTGTTCCATTTTATCATATTTTATACAAAACACAGCAACGAGTATAAAAAAAGCCACATTCAAACTAAGAGCCTGTATCATTTAAAGATGTTTGACCCACCCATACACGTTCTGTGGTATAGATCCATCAGCCCACTTATATAACATTCTATGGTCTTGAAATACCCCCCCTCCCACCCATACACATTCTACGGTATTAACCTACCAGCTCACCCATACACGTTCTGCGGTATAGATCCACCTATACACCATTCTATGGTATTGACATAACGGCCCACCTATATTCACCCAAAGCCCAACTATACACATCTACGGTATTGACCCACCAGCCCACCTTTACACATTCTACGGTATTAACCTAACATCCCAACTATACACATTCTACGGTATTGAACTACCAACCCACCCAATACACATCTTCAGTATTGACCCACCAGCCCATCTATACACATTCTACTGTATTGAACTACCAGCCCACCCATACACATTCTACGGTATTGACCTACCGGCCAACCTATACACATTCTACGGTATTGACCTACCAGCCCACCTATATTCACCCACAACCCAACTATACACATATACGGTATTAAACTACCAGCCCACCTATACACATTCTACGGTATTGACCTACCAGCCCACCTATAAACATTCTACGGTATTGACCTACCAGCCCACCTATATTTACCCACAGCCCAACTATACACATCTATGGTATCGACTCACCAGCCCACCTATAAACATTCTATGGTATTGAACTACCAGCCCACCCACAGACATTCTACGGTATTAAACCACAAGCTCACATATACAAATTTTATGGTATTGACCTACCAGCCCAGCTATACATATTTTACGGTGTTGACTCACCAACCCACCCACACACGTTCTCTAGTATTGACCCACTTGTTCACCCGTAAACGTTCATTGTTTTTTAAATTGATCAATTTAAAGTGATTTTATAACTATTTTAACCAATTTAAAATAACAGCATTTACTTAAACATATAAAAATAATATATCAATACTATACATTTTATAAGGATACAACGAGGTCAATTAATTCATTTTACAAGCTCTAGAAGCCAAGAAATGTTGATTCAGGAATGACAACTTTTTTCTTAATTAGTTAAAAATTTTTAATTTATAAAATTTATTGACAATAATCCCGTCAAACATGCATTAAAATATAAATCTGATATTAACAGATTTACAAGTGATAAAGTGTAATTTTGATGCACAGTGAAAACTAGTTTAAATTCCAGTAATTTGTTTGTTCCAACTAAGATAAAAATTACTACAACTTATAGTAAAATTTAAATATCGATAAAATGTATAATTAAACGATAAAAACAATAGCGATTCGATTTGTAATAGGCTTCTTAGTTTGTTGATAAATAATCTTCAAACCCATTCATTATATCTGCACTGCCAGTATATATTGATTTCTGCAAACATAAGAAATGTTTTATGCAATAAACTACCCACATTTTCACTCCAACTGGATCATAGCTCAGTAGTCATTTTAGGAACTGAAATTTCAAATGTATTATTTCAAATTTTGAATTGACGTTGAAATTATTTCAGTTATTAGTTATTAGTTCAGAAATTATTTAAGTTGAAATTAGTTCAGTTAAATACAGGTTACATAAAATAATAGAAAAGGGCCGTTTGTATTTGTTCTGCCATATTGTCTTTAATTACTTCAAATGTCTAAATGATTTATTAAGTTGTGACCAAATCAATTGAGGGAACAATGTAAGTGAACTAAACAAACAGTAAAATACATTCTCTGCAAAATTCAAAAGTAATAAACAAAGGTTTTAAGCTAATAAACACTTCCAGGCTTGAATTCCCTTTAACAAACCAGGCCTAGACAAAAGCTAGCTTTACTTGGCGAATGCTCACACACCCCTAGTTTTCTGTTTATTTTATTTTTGTAGCAGAAATAAAAAACACCTAGTTTCACAAGGCAACCCAGTAAACAATATGATTGAATATTCCAAATTAACACCAAAAAACCTCATGTCTACAGTACACTAATGAACTGTCACCACATTAAAAGAACTCAAATCTCTTTTAAAATCCAATAGTGTTCATCAAAAAACCAACTCATAAATTTAAATGTATAAATATGTGACTTCGTATTGCATAATCTGAAAAATCTAACGAAGATTGAAATTTTAAAATTTGAATCACATTCAAATACTTGCAATTTATTTGTTGGATTATTTGGACTGATTTTAGATGTCTATTTTGTATTGTAGGTAGTAGGACTATATGTAAGACTTAATACTTGTTGAAATATGGCTAGTTATTGTTATTAATTTGTATTACAAAAAAGATTTGAAAATTAAGGCTGGATTAAAAATGTTTTTTAAATGGATTAAAAGCAATAGATAGGATTGAAGACACAAATTTTTTTTTATTAAACAAATTGTTGTATTAGATCAAATAAAATTTGGAAACTAAGTTAGAATGCGAAAGTAGTGTTCTGTGCAGTTGTCCTGCTTATGTTTCACACAAGTACAAATAGATAAAAATGAACAACCTTACTCTTCTTACAAATAAATTTAAAGCAAATATAATTAAATGCAGTGACAGCTCCAAAATTCTATAAAACTAAAGTTCTGTAAACTATGAAAACGAACATTATTGTTAGTTTAAAATGAAAGCGGCAAAATTATTACTTTACTGATCCGATTATTCTAAACAACTATAAAATGTTTAAAACAGTTAACTTTTTAAAGCTAAATCATAATTTCAAGGAATGGCATGAAATGCTTAATTTGTTAGTACCCATTTGACATCTATTTGACATGACACTATCACATTGGTTAGGTACTAAAAGTGCTTACCAACTAATCTAAGTAAAAGCCAGCAACCAAAGAACTAGCTAAGAACTGGACATTTTTTGGAATAAATTTTATTTTTGTTTGGTATTGCAATATCTAACCACTGCAGAAGATTGTACATTTTGAACAATTTGTAAGTTATTTGGCAATTTATCACTTTTATTCATGTAGCAAGTAATGCTTTCTCATAGCAATAATTTTGTTACCCGCTTTTAATGTAATATTTAGTTAAAAAAAAGAAAAACACTGAACAATTAACACAGTACCTTCACTTCAAGAAATGATGCGGAAAATTAGTTATTTATTAGTAAAAAGACTTATAAAATGCACAAATTAAGCTCGAATAATGAAAATTTATGAGGTAATGTTATGTGAGAAATGTTATTTTGTTAACAAAGAACAGAAAGTACCTTCCCCGGCGATCTTGAGTGAGATTGTCACGAGACGCCTTCAAGCTGAAGACAAAACACAAAATGACAGACACAAAACAGGCAACAAACGTAGCACATGCAAACATGAGACAGAAACACAAACATTGGCAAACAACACTTAGACTAATGATTAAACTACTTCCAAAAAAAGAAACACAAATGACATTATCAGCTGTGTCTAAATTCACATCACATTAGAACCCCGTTAACCCTCACCTTGCCAACCCGATTCTCTTATCTCTGAGTAACCCAAACTGGGGTAAAAAATACAAAAATATTTCATTGATTTTTGCATTTAATATGCTGATAATTTTAAGTTTTAAAATTTTGTTCTTATATTTAATATTAGTACTGTACTGTATTCATTGATAATTAAGTATTATTCATATGATGAACAAATTTGGCGTACATTAATTTTTGTTTTATTCCCGGTATCCTCCGGATAACACAGATTTTTGTTTTATTCTCAGTATCCTCCAGATAATACAGATTTTGTTTTATTCCCGGTATCCTCCAGATAATACAGATTTTGTTTTATTCCCGGTATCCTCCAGATAATACAGATTTTTGTTTTATTCCCGGTATCCTCCAGATAACACAGATTTTTGTTTTATTCTCGGTATCCTCCAGATAACACAGATTTTTGTTTTATTACCGGTATCCTCCAGATAACACAGATTTTTGTTTTATTCCCGGTATCCTCCAGATAACACAGATTTTTGCTAACCCGGATCAGTCATTGTTCTGAATAGTCCAGGTTAACAGGGTTCTACTGTACAACTATCCTCACTGGTTACACTAAAGATGAAAGCTTATTAATCTTATTCCCTTAACAAACCGAGACAAACAAAGTCATTAATAGCTCCAAGGTGTTTCAGCCTCCCCCCCCCCCAATTTAAACACTAAAAGTCAGTCATTCATTTAAGAGTTGTTACATTAAGAGTTGTTACATTTTTTTGTACTATAATCACATTTTGAAACCTACACTAATTTTAAAAACCAAACCATTTTTACGGATAATTTACTTTAGAAAGTGTTAAAAATTCATACAAAACAAAAATTCGTAACTGAAAATGTTATGAAACCACTTAGTCAGGGTTTTATAGGTGTGAGTGGCAGGAAATTTTATAAAATTTCAATCACTATTTTTACTATGATACAGCAAATCAATAAGCATTTTTGGAAGGCAAGTTGACTAACCTCAAATATATGACAGAATTATATAATTTGTCTGTGCTACTGCACAAACATAGATTAAATAAAAAGAGTGTTTTTAATTACTCAACACTATAAATTGTAGTGTTTGTGCTGGTGAGAGAGAGGGGGTAATTTTACTGAGCTAAGAGGGGGTTTACAAGCTGTACCAATATGATTGCTACGCCACTATTTAAAATTTCACTTAAATCGGAAGAGCATTTTAGCTTTTCCATTCTTTCTTCAGCTGCTTTGCGATTTCCTGTTTAGTTAACTTCAGAACAAAATGGAATCTGATTACAAAATTTTGTAAATCTTTTGTAATATACTGAAGGAAATAAATTACTATTATTATTTTTTTATTGTGGTCAATTTACGCTATCTTCAAATCAAAAAGACTAGTAAACAAATTTTAATTTTGATCTCACACAAACAAGGATAACTATTTATTTGGTTCTATGAAGTCTTGTCAAAAACTCTAGAATGTTCCTTGAATCAGCTGTAGCAATTCAATTAACATAACTAATCAACAAAATAATTAAATTAAGCATTAAAAACGAAATAAGGTCAAAATAAAGAATAATAGAACAGGTACAAAATAACACGTTAAATAAAATGAAACACACTGTTACATCATAAGTATACATTCAACACAACTAGAGAGAGGTTAAAATTGATATCAAATCAAAGTGAGCTCTTTACACGTCTCAACTTCACACGTCTAATCTTCATCATGGCCAGATTTATGTCGACCAACTTCAACCAGTAACTTTCAAATCCTACCTCAACTTGTTTACATACTCCGACATGATTCCTATTTCGTTTTGCAACAACCATATGATTACAACTCGTTGTAGCATGTAAAGAGGCTCTAACATTATCTAATTGGCAGACATGTAGACATCTATCTTATCCTTCATCCATCATATACAGACTGTGCTGAACTCTGTTACGTCGACCCCACCAGCAATGTTTAGCCACCACCTTCAGTTTCTCTTAGCCCTAGATTGATGATTTATATCTGGCGGGGCTAATCTGAAGTAAGTTTTAGTTGCGCTAAAATATTGTGTTTCCCATTTTCTATTTAGTTTTCTATTTTTATTATTTTTTTAACCTTTTCGCCGCGTATTAATTGTTCCACAATTAGCACTTTTTGATGAAAAAATACAAACATTCCTAAAATTTTAAAACATGCATAGTCTGGTTCCTTAAGGCATTACAAACATGTTTTCACTAACATTAATCATTTTAAAAACATATTTTTTTTGTAAAAAATGACTGTTTTATGTTGATTTAGAACAAAAAAGAATTTATTTTACACAAATAAGTTTGACATATTAATGTTAAATGTAATGGAAATGTACTTATCCTATTTTCTCATAGACATTTACACAATAAATTAAAATAAATATTTTACTGTAAATATATTTTTAACTTACCAAAAAAAGCCAAATTGTTGAATCACAAAAGAAGCAGAAGTTCTGTCATGCCTCATTTCACAACATTCACTTCTATATTATCTGTTGCTGTATTGTTTGTTTACTAATTATGCTACTCTTTGTTTATATGTCCAAGATACTATTGAAACTATGAAAATTTAACTTTTAAAAATGCATGAAGAAACTAATATATATATATATATATATATATATATATATATATATATATATATACACACACACACACACAACATTTCAAGAATAAAATATATATTTATTTACAAAAAGGTTTTCCTTGTTAGTAATAGTGTCCTTAGAGCAGTTGCATGTTTTTTTTGTATATTTTTGCTGTGTGATAAACCTCAAAACAAGGAACTATATAGAGAGGTGGATGATCTAAGAGAGGTTTTGCAAAAATATGTGGTCTGTTTACGTTTACATGCGCCCTTTCCTTTTTTGGAGCTCGATGGCAATATACTGCTGACAGCACAGTTGGGTTTGTAGCTTTTGTCTTCAAATTGGCTTATAAAATGCATTTTCCTGATATTCTATTATCAAGAGAGTTGCTAATCCTCCTTTCCCATCTGACTGCAGTTCCCATTTACTAAGTAATCCACCAATAACCGCTTCTCGAAATTTTTTGGGTGTAATTGGTTTGACACCATCTTGCATATTATATGTAATGCAATCATTCACCAATCCAATTTCAACTATAAAGTGCCATAGGGGCTGGTACCTTTTCATAGATTTATGCCCAAAAGGGTATGTTGAGCAAAACTTATCGAAGAGGTCCATACCACCCTTTTTGTTGTAACAAATTTGTATACTGGGCTTGGTAACTTCTCGTCTGCCTGTCTTTGACCTGACCTCTGTCACCTTTACACCAATGTCACCTACAGTAGAAAGCATGTTTACTTTTCCTGTATCATGCCAGGAACATGCTACGATATCTTATCTATTGTTGATCCATGTAAAAGTTTAAAGTTTGTCTTATTTTACCAGGCGAAGTTAGGGCTAAGGAGCCCTCTCTAACACTTAACCTGGGGACCAACGGCTTTACGTGACTTCCGAACCACGGGAGCGGCAGGGCAAAATCTATTAGTGGTCACATCGGGAATCGAACCCGGACCGGCAGCGTGGCAAGCCAGCGCTTTAGCCCCTTATCTACGGCCGCTCCCTTTAACTTTATCCATGTAGTTGGAGGGTTACCTTTCTTTTTTTTTTTAAGTTTTCATTTCTATTGGTAAATTTTTTCTGTTGGCCCTTACTGTACCACAAGCACCAAGTGCATTCAACTATAAGTAAGTTTACACTGGAGTAGAAGTTATCCATGTATATGGTTCGGTTACTATATTCAAAACCTACTAATAAATCTTTGACAACCCTACACTACCAAGGCCTTCATCTCCTTTGTCAGATTCCTTCCCAGTATACACCTTGAATCTTAATAAAAATCCATTCAAAGAATCAAAGAATGACCATACTATAAAGTCCCATTTTGATGACGTCTTACTAGGAAGATATTGTTTAAAGGAAAGCCTACCTTTATATTTACTCATGCTTTCATCTATTGAAAGCGCTTCACTTTGCTCATAATTATCTAGATACGTTTTCGAAACAATATCTAATAAGGGCCTATTTTTGAACAATGGATCATATATCCAGGATTACCTTTTGATATCTGATTTGCATTGTCATTAAAATGCAAAAATGACTTAATAAGTTGGTATTGGTCTCTAGAAAATATTTTAGAAAAACCAGGAGTTTTTGTTAGCCAAAAACCATCTTTGAAATATAACTCTTCATTTGTTTTATGAATAAGACCCATCGAAATCTGTGTTGCTACAAATACTCTCATGTGGCTTTCATCAATGTCTTTGGGTTGGTGTAGTCTAGAATGTTTGGGAATATCTGTGGTGACATCACAACATTGTATAGAATAAAGATTTGTCTGTTCAGCTACATGTTTTAGTACATGATTGGTAAATGTAATGTAATGGTAAATGATTGGTAAAGTACATGATTTACATGATTGGTAAATGCAATCAGGAAAAAAGTATGGAATGATTCAGATGAAGTTAATAGTTTATTAAATTTAACCCTAGGCCTATCCACCACCTAACCTAAGTGTAAATATTGGTATGATGTTCAAAACAATATAAGAACCTATTTGAACTTCATCCCATAAGGTAGCATTGTTTTGTTGTGAGGTTGAAGCTTTTGGCCTATCTGCTTCTAATGCAACTTCTCCATCACTTTCAGAAAAATAATCTATATCGTCTATATCAAAATCTGAGTCTTCATTGCAGTTATCTAAATACTCATTAATCTCATAATCAGTTATTTGTGCCCTTATACTAAGGTTATAGGCCTACTGCACGATTAGAATTAGTCCTAATTATTAGTGTTGAAAAAAGAACTTATCTAAACCTAAAGCCAAATTGTTTTGTAACATTCACCTGCACAGCACTTACTATACACCATGTTTACATCTAAACTATAATTAATAATCACTAAATAAAAGAATTCACTAATAAAAACACTCAAAGTTCACTAAAAATAGCAGACGTATTAGCCATAGCAGACTGAGTGTAAACAAACAAACAAGTCATGTGACTAGTCTAGTTCCAAAAGTCGTCATATGGCTGCAGCACTATACAGAGAGAAAATTATGTTGTTTTTACTCACTTGGGACTATTGTCGACTTACGCGGCCAACGGAGAAGTTTTTCTACTGCCGTGGACTTAAGTCGATTTATGCAGTAACAGCATTATTGGCGAGTCGACTTTAGTCGCTTTACGTGGCGAAAAGGTTAATAAAAAATTAAAAAGTAAAGTAATTGAGAAAAAAACTAACTTTGTGTCAAAAATTACAAGGCTGTAAATATGTTAAAATGAGTGCTAAAATACAAGTTGAGTGAATCTACTAAATTGAAAAATATCACAACAATCTCAAAGGGGAAAACAAATTTAAGATTTTAGCAAAAGCACTAAAATATAACAAAAATATAAACTTATATCTAAAACGAATTTTCTTTTTTGTTTCGTATAAGATAAAAATACACTATCACTGGTAGAAACATAAAACTTCAACAAAGGCAAGTTCTCCAAAACATTCTGATGCCAAACAAAGATAGGGTAGAGGGTAGTGCAGGATGTGCAAAGTTAACACAACACACCTTTGTTTGCGTGACACGTCGTGCAGGTCCTGGGAGCTGCCACGCACATCTTCCCGACTACAAACAGATAACAGTGCTGCAGTGAGGTTAAGCGTGCAAACACATGGCAGTGAGGTTAACACAAGTGTTCAAGTTAGTTGTGGATCCCAGAGGAAAGGTTAATAATCACAAAACAAAATAAAATGATATATCCATGTTTCAAACAAATATACTATACTAAACACTCTCCAGTGCAATTGAGTGTTTGACTCTGTCAAATACCAGTTTACCTGAATAATGGTCAAGGGACATTAAATCATGATCTCAAATAACCAAAAAAATACAACTGCTAGATTACTAGATCCAATTATTTTTAATGAAAAACAAAATTAATAATTTCTGAAATTGTCTGGATTAGTGGCTAATTCAGCTTTGTGGAGACTTCTGAGGTTAAATCTTACAAGGATTAAAATAAAGATAGCTATCACTCCTATTTTCAAGACCGTAAATTGAACACTCAAACTTAAATAATAGTAAAAATGATTAACCATTAGAAAGTATACTTTCAAATTAAAAATTAATAACATTTAAAGTGGTTTTATTTTTAAAATTTTAATTTGAAGTAATTTAAATAACTCTTCACTTGATCAATTAAATTTATCACCTAATAAGATAATGAGTTTATTGAAATTATTTACCTGATACTTAATGTTTATAAAAAGGAATAAACCAGCCATGAACACACAAACCACAATACTTAAGTCACAGTAATTTACGACATAGCAGAGTAATGCAAATAAATTTAACATAAAAAATTGTATAAAACAATTAAAATTTGTAACTTTCTTGCAAAAACAGATTTTGCTTTTAGCTTGATAAAATAATGTTTTCATTCAAAAATTTAAAAAAGTTGTAACAAAAAAATATGCAATTTTGATAAAAAGTAACTAATTATTCTAAACCTCCTCAGTGTTTTGTAATTAGTCCATGGTATGTCTTGAAAAAAAGGGAGGATTGATTCGTTCATTAATGGAAATAAACAATGCATTAATTACAAATATAATTGATAATTAAGTGAAATATATATAATTTACTTCAATATACGCTTTTATTCAATTATGAAAACCTTACTCTAACTGGTATAAACCGAAATTAGCCAGTAATGTTTAGATAAACATTAAGTATACAATATCAAGTGCAAAAAGCTTGGTGAATTAAACACAATGGTGATAAAGTGGCTTCATTCCACTAGGAACCACCACCGAACTGAGGACTTACGAGGCAGTTGACATCTTCTTGCCGGACATCTTGCGAGCACTTTCTTGTTTGGTGAGAGCAGGAGGTTGCTTGCTCTTGCAGACACTGTCCACCTAGTTGGAAAAATTAAATGACTGTAATTATATCTGGCAAATTACTATTCTTATGTTACTGCGGTTAGTACAGTTTTTCTAACCCTAGATCTTTGGGGGATTTTCTATTAGTACAAAAGAACGTTTTACATGTTTGAATATGAATTGAAGTAAATTGATTGCATACATTTTCAAACTACAACTCAAATATATGTGTTGAACCACAGGACTGGGATTAATTGAAGAACAACATAATGACATAGAGTTTATAACTAAAACTTTTTAAGGTTAAATTATAAAACCGCCATTTCTTGAAATCTGATAATATTGAAAATTTGTGATAATAGAAAGAAAAACTTATTTCATTTTTACAAGGTGTGATAGAGCATTTTGTAAAAATGCACTATCACACCAAGCACCAAGATATTCATCCTCTTTTCCTGCTTTGTTAAAAATGAGACCACAAATTAGTTTTTTTTTTTTTTGACCTCATGAAGAGGCCGTAAAAAATGTATCGCTCAACTTAAAAGACAATTTTGGTAAAACTTATTGTTTACCTCAGACTGGCGGGTGGCTGTGTTTTCCATGAATTCCTTATGGTCGGAAATGAGTTGCTGTATAGTGGGAATGTCGTCTGGCAACGGCTCTGCCTCCAGTGAAGTCAGTGTACTCTCCAGCCCTGCCAACCAAGCCAGCAGTTCCTCCAGCAACGTGTCCAAGTCTTGCAGCGATCG
Source organism: Stictocephala bisonia (assembly GCA_035578905.1). Classification (NCBI taxonomy): domain Eukaryota; kingdom Metazoa; phylum Arthropoda; class Insecta; order Hemiptera; family Membracidae; genus Stictocephala; species Stictocephala bisonia. The sequence continues at coordinate 1,159,623 of JAQJVL010000257.1, read as the reverse complement.
CAGATGTTCTTGGAGCTTCTGTTCTCGCTAAACATACAAAAATAAATTTATTAAAAAAATTAAAAACCGAATGAAATACAAACTAAATGGCTTGAGAGCACATAAAATGGATTCTTACTGTCATCAAAATTATTGCTGTAAGTAAACTAAATTATTCTCAGAAAGTTTTTTAAGGACTATCAATTGATCGACCATGTTATATCAGAATATTCTTACTTAAATTCTCATTAGTAACAATTTTCAAAGTATCAGTTACAAAAACTAGAAACAAATAATTTTAATTTTTAAAGAACAATTACTAAACAGTTCCTCTAAAATGTATTGCTAACCAACATTTAAAATATACGAGAAAAAATAAATTAAGACCATTGTGCAAAACTAATTCAAGTAATGTCTCATATAGTTAAACTAAAACTTAACTTTATTTATAAATTAAATAAAAAATGAGATTTAAAGTTGATATCAATTTGAGGATACAATAATTTTATTTTTAACTTTCAGTTTTAAGTTTTGTTACTACTGATGTCAGCTAAGTGTTTAGAAGAATAAATATTTGTTAGAGTTCTATTCAATTTCAAATCCTTTACAATAAATCTTACTTTTGGCTACTGGTGCCTTAAAACTACAGTCACTCAATATATCAGATTATTCAATTGCATTTAACAATAACATGAATGAAAACATAATATGAAGATCTGTAAGTGCTTTGTTTATAACTTATCCCAAAACCAACAGAAATTAGTGTTCCAAAACATTATCAGCAAAAGGAAGAAAGCATAAGGATTCCATCTTATGCTGGTTTTATGAAAAAGCTGCTGTTATAATAAAAAACCTGATAGTTTAACAGCTGATGAGCTTTGAATGAAGCAGTTGTCATTAGTAAATTACTGATAAAGCTGGACTTTGTCTTAACCACTTACGCAGGCTGATGTAGAGAAAAGAACTGCAAACCGTGTCAGATGACCTACAACACTACTACAGAACCAACCAACAGGTCCAAAAACTACAACTTACACATGCTCAGATACCAACTATACTATAAGTGTATTACCTAAAACCATAAAAATATTCTTAAATATTAAAAAATATTGTCTGATTAACATATCAAAATTAAAATCAAGTTTGAACATTTTACTATTTATTTTAAATCATAATGTTGTTCTATTTATGTTTAAACTATAAATTTATTTGTTGTTCGTGGTAATGTTTGTACAGAAGGGTTTGATAATGGAACTTTAGGGATCATCTTACAAAGGAGTGTTGTTTAAAGAAAAGTTTAGCTGTTTTCTTATAACTCCTAGTGACAAAAGGGTTATGTTTTTGCAATGTGTTTTTTTCTATATGTGCAAGTTTAAACTTAAAAATGTGTCTTTGTTTTTTATTTTTACAGTTCGATTCATAATTTTAAAATACAATAATAAATATTCAAATAATTTACAATTTAACAGCTTGTATTAATGAGACATTAAACATTTCACAATCTAGATTCATTTCAACTTAGTTATTTACAAATTTTGATTAGTTTTTTTAACTACCACTTGTGGCAATAAAAGAGACATACCTGTTTAGCCCAGGTGGATACTTCATCCCACCGAGCTTGGATAATCGTTATCCAGTGTTTGATGACGGTGGCGCCATCTGGATGAGCCTTGGCAAGGATTTGGTGAGCCAGTGAGATCGTTGCATCCTTCTCCACTTCTTTTTCATTCATTTCTTTCATGAATCTATAAATTTAAAAAATCAATATGATAAAATGTACTGAATATCCTATTTATTTTAAATTGTTAAATATGAATAAGTTAACAAGTTTGAAATTTCTTCTTTGAGTTCTTTATTGGAAAAATGTAACTAATTTAAGAAAATCTCAAACATTCCAATAAAATATTTTATTACGTGAGGCCTTTCGCCTACAATGTAGGCATCATCAGACATCAACATAAAAACATAAAAAAAACAAAAAAAACATAAAAAATCAACATAAAAATTGATGTCTGACGATGCCTACATTGTAGGCGAAAGGCCTCACGTAATAAAATATTTTATTGGAATGTTTGAGATTTTCTTAAATTAGTTAAGTTTGAAATTGACAATAAAAGTATTATATGTAAATTATATAATTAATAACTCATCTTTACTTAAAAAATAACTACTGCAACTACAAATTGTCATTTGCAACAAAGTTTATAAGCATAAAACATAGTATAGTAAAAACATTATTTTAGTAATAATTTAGCACTACTATTTAGGTACCACCATCCTATAATATTTAAACGAAACAAGTTTGATCGTTTGTTGCTTGTAGCAAGTAACAACAAAATGTTCAATAAAATCTCATGGATAAGATAGATAATGGCTCCATGATCAAACTTGTAACACATCACATAACAGATCAATATTGCCTGATCAGTCTAGTTCCAGATAGACAGTATTTGATTCGGCAGTCTACATTGTTTTAAACATTGTAAAAAAAAAAGAATATTCACCAATTGAACTAAAGAAAAAAATTGTTTCAATTCAGAACAGTAACAAACTGTTTCAGCAAGCAACTGACAATATTGCAATAATTACCACAGTTACGAGTTAAGTACAGTACAACTAGTATCATTTTTTTCCTTAATCTATCTACACCAGAGACATTTTTACTTTGAGTTCAAACATTAAGGGACAATGGTCCTAACTCTTCAAGTTAATTTTAAGTGGACCTCCCGGAATTTGAACCTGTGACCCTCTGCATATGAAGCAGAAGTGCTAACTACTAAGCTGGCAAATTAATTTCAAATTTTCTATGAAACTCTGCATAAAGTACATTAACAAAGGCTCCACTTGAAAGTGCCTCAACCTAGTAGAGGCAGAATTGTAGGATTTTAATCCAGACTAGGTTCCAAACATAATCTGCTATTTAATTTTTAGTAATCTAAAATTATAATATTTATTCGAACAAAGTTGTGATAATGATTACTTCTATCACTCCTGAAGCTCTTATTACTGTAAATTATATGAATTTAGATGGTTAGATTGGACAGTTTAAAGTAATAAAACACTCCAGTGATAAATAATGGTTAATAAGTAGGACTATTCGAGAACAACAGCCTCCATCATCAGAAAACAAAACTAATACTTTTTTTTTTAGTTCTCACTAATTAAAAATTACTTATTAGTGGAGTGTTTGACTTCTTAAAAATATCAAATTTTAATGATTACTTATTTTTAAATTCATAAAAATAAACAAGAAAAATGTAACAACCCACAGGTTAGGTATTAGCATTTATCATCTATTTCTATGTAGTTGAGGACTCACTTTGCGTGTTCTGCAAGGTAGTTGCGGGTTTCTTGATCATCCTCAGGCAAGGAGTTGACGAACCTCAACCGCATCTCTGCGTCTGAGAGCCATTCCAACAACATGTGCACAGATTTGTGCAGCTTCTCTGCCGCTTTCAGGGCCTCTTCCAGCCGTGAACTCTTGCGTTCCGCCAGCTTATTGGTACGTGCCCATAGTGAGTTCAGCTCACTCAGTTGGCTTCGAAGCGTAGCTGCATCAGCGGCACTTGCCTTCTCCATCAGCTCCTGCCCAGTTTTCCGCACTGACTCCATTTGTGCTGCCCTGCCTGATAAATCTTCCTCAAGAGCCTATAATAGTGGATAATGGTTTTTTTTTAAGTGTTAAACAAACACAAATCTTACACAAACTAAACCAGGTATCCACAAAATACAAATGTTAAACAAATGAGAACAATTCTAGAATTTAAATTATTAAAAATATCCCATGTTATGATCCCATGGTTTTAATAAAACCTGTAAATTTCTTTAAACTGAATATTCAGTCTTTATTCGTATCCAATATTTACATTATATATGGATTTTTTATTGTATTTTTGACAACGTACGATGGATGTGACCATGGAGTTCTTGCTCTGAAACCAGTAGTCCAATAAAATATTTTGTAGCTGAAGACGACAAAGGTACATTAACCTTATTATTTGAAAAGTTGGCAAACTACTAAAAATCAAATAGTTATTGGTCTATTTATATTTTGACAATGCTCCAGTACCATGTTCTTTTATACAGTATGTCCTAGTAAGGAATGACGATTATTACGTTCATTATTTATTTGGATCATTACAAACTAAATACAACACAGTCTAGGACACTCACTTATATATGACATATGCAGTACTCTCTTGGTAAAAGAAGATTACCTGGTTACTAATACATTTATACAGTTATTAAAAAATACCCTCAACCAAAAATAATATACCTTGTGTTGTTCAACAAGTGCCATGACAGTATCGAGGTCTCCATGAACTGGGGTGTCATCAGCCAGCTCCTTCTCCTTTTTGCGCAACCAATCAGCCAACGCTTCAAGTGCGTCCTTGAACTGGCCACAGAAAAGAAGAGCCTCTTCCAATTTTCGTTGCCTACAAAAAGAATTAAATTATACAATTTAGCTTTAAGCATTTGTTGATCTATTAGCACAACAGTTTTCTCAACATATTGCTTTAAATAAACAATAACATCTATTTCTTTTTTATTTGACATTTTTTAACCAACCTTACTTAGACCTGGAACAGGATGATATATTCAAGTAATAAAATCTCAACAATATTACGCTGATTATAAATGTCACCTTAAAGTGAGATACAATTTAATTCTCACATTTACTGTTCCATTATTTTCAAATTTCAAGAACACACTTTTTTGCCATTTTTAAATCGCCTGAATATTTAAACATGTAATATTTAAATCTGGTTTTCTTGAATGAACCGTATAAGATAATCCATGGCTAATATTGAAGCAGGATTAATTTTAAAAAATTTGATGATATTTATATACAATCCAGTTCTCACCTGTCTACAGATTTGGCACAGACAGTGTTCCATTTTTCCTTCAGATCATTCATCATTTGACGCAACGCTGGTTCATCTGTCTTGGGTGCTCGCTCCTTGAGAGTCTTTCCAGCACGCATGGTCGCATCATATGTCGCCTGCTTACCACTGAGTGCCCGTTGGAACTCACGGTGCTTGGCTAGCCGCTGCTTGATGCGCTCAGGGTCATTGCCGATACTCGATGCTTCAGCTCCTAACTCGTCCAAAGACTTATCAGTTTCATTCAGCCAGTCCATCAAACCAGACCTGCAAAGGAAACAAAATGTTTTGTAATAAAACGAGTTACAAGTAATTCTACTTATCATTTGCAAACTAATTGTTTTAATCAAAATTATACAATTTAAATCAATTGAATTGAATAACAGTTCTGACTGTTTTGAAATTGTTCACTGTAATAACTCTGAAAATATTAACGTTCTTCTGTTATTTTCTCACTAGTTAAGCAGTGGCAGATTAACTGGACGATTCTTTTAAATTTTAGAATTCCAATTTTGGTGGTTACTATCAACAAATACTATTCTCCTGAATATGAGGATGTGTGATAAGAATTATGGGGAGTAACCTACCTCACACTTTAAGAAACTAATCTCTAAATCATCGTAATGAAAAATATATACATAAAGCAAGTGTAATATCACCTGATGTCTGGATAACGCAAGTAATAACTGTAGATCCATCAGCAATTTTGCCATAGGCTATTAATTAACAGCTTTTTCTGAGAATAAGTACTAATAACCAACATTTCACAGAACTTACAAACTCACATTACATTTTAATTTCGCTTAAACACAATATTAAGATGGTGTTTAAGACTACTATGATCTAATCGTACGTAAATTTGACACTGTCTTTTTTATTGTGATCAGTGGCAAAGGAATGGGATCTTTCAAGCCATTTTTGACTGCAACCATGATCTGATCAGGACGGTAAACTAACTACGACAAATACTGAAAACAGTTGCAAAAAATAATAGTTGCAAAATTATTAGCAAGTGACTGATTCCCGATATCGTACGATTATAAAACAAACATTGCAAACTACCAATTTGAAGTCAGCTGTGTTGTCCAAAATAAGTGAAGGAATATTTCTATTGTTTGAGGGAGAACTTTTTTTAACCCTTTTAGTGCTATGCCGCCTGGCCAATGGATATACCCAAAAGTGCTAAGCTGTTTTGGGTGAAAATGTTGAGTTTTGGTAAAACGCTCATAGATTCATTATTTGTGGTCATATCTTTATAATTTTTGTTTTGTATTGCACAGAAATAAACAGATAACAACTGTATAGCAAAATGATAAAATAAAATCTTTTTTTATTTATAAAAAAATTAATTTTTTTAAATTGTTGTACTTATGAATAAAATAAGAGTGCCTAATATTTTTCATGTGTTTTTTTTTTTTTTACCTATTTCACTGTAAAGAGCATCTAATAAAGAACAAATTTCATATATTTTCAGTTCATTTAAAAAAAAAAAAAATAAGGAGTTTAGAGGAAATATAAAAATATTATGCTCGCAAGAATTAGTTGAAAACTTCACATTTGAAACATCTGTTTCAAACAAACATACAATAACTATTCAATCATATATATGGCACTGCAATGTTTTATTTACATTATTATAAAACACATTATCTACATGGGGAGGGCTATTATCTACATAGGTATCTTGTGGTTGAAGAGTGGAATGGACAACAGAGTCACTTGTAGTAGGCCTAACACTTGTATTGTTTCTTGAAACTTGCTCAGTTGGCTTGTCCAATGAAATGAAACCTCTATAATGTACAGGCAAAGACTTTCTATTTTCTCCGATTTTTTGTTTCTTGGGGGTTGAGGATACAATTTCACCATCACTTGAAAAGTTTGAATCAGATGACTGTAATGGTTCGTAATCTTTATCTTCGTCCGTGTCATCAACCTCACTTGATGAAAAGTCGTACTGCTCTTCTTCATCAGATGTTGGAATTATTTCATTTTCTAAGTCATTATTTTCATAATACGAGAATGGTTCACTCATAAATGAAGCATCAGTAATATTTGCACTGCTTTCATTGTTTAGCTCTTCGTCAATGACATTGCGTAGCAAGGAATCGTTCCTGGCAAAGTTTTTATTTGCCATGCTAAAAACAATTAATTTTTTATAATTACAGAACGCTTAAGTTCAAAATAAAAGTTTTTTCATTGCTAATAAAACAAACTATTTTTATGTATAATGGAATTCTGTTGAATAAAACATTATTCACTTAAACAACAAAACGCACTCGCACACTTCATAAAACAAACAGACGAACATAACCTCGATTTTCTTTCGCGGGAAATAAATATAAAAAGTCGTTTGTCGGCAACCGAATGGCCATATATCGGTTCTCTGATACCTTTGGAATAAAATGACATATGATAGTGGCCAGTAAAATAAAATAGCCTGTCGTATATAAATAAAATACGTAGCATCTACTATATAGACGCTCGCACTTTTAGACATAAATACAACGTCTACTATGTAGACGCTATAGCACTAAAGGGGTTAAAATAAGAGAACCAAATTTTTGCTGTTTGTTGTTAAGCTAATTGACATTCTTTTAAAATTAAATTTACTCTACTGTATCTATTGATTTAGGTGCCAGTGGCACTTAAAATTGGTGTCTTTATATGTTTACCTGTGTACTGCTTCAGTGTACTTGTCCTCCAAGTTAAGTTTGCTAAAGCCCTATTGATCCTTCTACCTACCCACACACATCAAGTAGTATTGCCTTATCTTTTGTACAACATTAATAATACAATTATTTTTTATTTGTTGTTAATTAATTCCATTACAAATGGAACAAGACAAAAAATTAAAACTACACATGAAAGAATATATATATATATATATATATATATATATATATATATATATTTAGGGATAACAAAGTCTCTAGTATGTTTTGTCACTCACCAAGCATCGTGGAACTCTCTCGCCTCTTTGTAACCGTGATCCAGAGCCCTTGTTCGCTCAGCGCTCTTGGACACCACTCTCTCCCACCGGTGCTGGACACTGCACACAAGCAAAGCAAAGATAAAGTAGAGGAAACAAATGAACAACAGAAATAACATCACTGAATGTAGGTTAATAAACAAATCAATTCAAAAGAACCCAATAAACTGTACATACAAGAGTGGAGTACCACACCGGGTTTTACTGCCATTATCAGTCAGATAAGACCACAATAATGCATTATCAGATGACAGGTTCACTTAGGTTTTCAGAAAAGGTTACTCAACATCTTCATTGACAAACTTTTCTTAATAAAAAGCATTAATTTTTATTTTTGGAAGTGAATCTAGTATAATATTCTCGACTATCAACTTTAACAGATTACATAGTTTATAACTAAATTGGTCTATGATTTTAAAACTTAAAATTAAACTAAGAAAAGGGTTGTTAGACCATACAAATGACTGAACTGTCATATCACTTTCAACTTCATCTCATTTTACATTATAATTTATTTTGAAGTGTTATGGCAATGAGTTACATTTTTTCAATATTTTTTTCAAATTTCTTTAGGGAATAAAACCGCAACTCTATTTGTTCATAAAAATAACAAACTATTCGATCTATTATCATAAACATAAAGTTTACAGTTAACAACTATAAAACAGACGAATAGCGATTATAACAACTAAAACGATTAGAAAATGTCTTCTTCTGTTCTATTTTGAATTTATGGACAAAAGAAAATATTATTAAACCTACAATTTTATTTTATAATAGTTTGACCATTATTGTGTTGGTAAATTTTAAAAATTTGTAACATGACAAATTAATGACTAATTTTGAAAAAAATGTTAATTCAAATTCCTCAGTTTGTAATATCAGTAATTTTATAACCATAAAAACATGATTTAGCACAGTAATTTTGCTATCAAGTTTGTTGGACTTAACATACTCGTTATTTTATTTATGACCATATAATCTTGGATCAATGCAGTTACTGATAACAGTGACATCATTAGCTCAATAAATTTAAATGACTGAAAATTACATGTTAGCATACATGTTATACTATATACAAAATATAAATTCTTTTTATAAACCAATTTGAGTAGCAATGCACTTTTTAATCACCTAAAAAAATTAAAATTTGCTATTTTAAAGTGGTTAAAAAATGAGTTATATTATCTTGAGGAAAATTCTTTTTTACCCAAAAATAAAAAACTTATCTTTAACAGGGAAATTAAAAAATGAATTTTTGTAAAATCACAATTTTCCTTCATTTAACGTGTTTTTCATGCTGAACACAAATATGCAATGGGTTTTGAGGTGAACTTATTTATTTAACCCATAAAACACTTTTAACAAATCTTTTTTTAACACAGCCTATCTTAACATATCCTTTACATGCATTTAAGATAAGCGTTAAATTAGGGTATCTGGCTTCGGGATGGCCTTCCACCCATCCCACCAGAAAAATACTACGCAAATTTGCATTTTGTGATTATTAGATGCTTGTATTATCAATACGCATATGGATGTTAAACATGTATCAACACAAAAGTAATTTTTCAGTCATATTTTGAGAAATAATTGTTGAAGAATGAAATAATTTTCATAACATTTTTAACATAAAAAGTGTCAAATTAAATAAAATATGTTTCGATATCTTTTGTAAAATTATAGCCCATTTATGGCTCATTTCATAAAGTTTTCATAGTTCATAAGATGAATAGAAACTACACTTGTAGCACCTGCTATGTCAATAACTCACTAGAAACTGAGTCTTACCTGATGAGCAAGTTCTTGATAAGAATGACATCCTGTTTCTGACTAAAGTACTTCAGGTGGGTGCCCTTCTTGTCCAACAGCAACATGGTTTCTCTATGCACACCTACATCTTTCTGGAAAGCCTTGTGGTCTTCTATCTGGCCTAGGATGGTCTCCAGCACTCGTGATACTGGTTTAAGCCCAGAGAGAGTCTTCTCTGCATTCGTCAGCCAATCCACAAATGCCTACAGAGACACAAAACAATAACATGTTATATACAATTATGAATTTCACAATTTAAGTAAAATCCCCTATCCTTTATCGTATTTCTATTTTAACACATTCCCAAATAAAGTGACTAATGGTTGGTGAGATGTAATTTATAGGAGAAAACACGCGACTATACATTTTTGGCTTTATATTGTCAATGGCCACACAGTTTGCTGTTAAATATTAGCTTGTCCACCTAAAAGATCGGAGGGAGGGGGCTATTGGCAACTCACTTTTTATAAATAACATAATTCAAAACTAAAATATACAATATAAAAGCACATATGGGAAATTATCAGCAAATCACAATATAAACAATCAATTGCCTTCAACAAAAAATATATGGTCCGAAACTAATATACTTGAGACACTTGAATATATATAAAATGCTATTTGTTCGTCCGTGAACAGAGAAAATGAGCATGATTAACACGCGAGCACACGCACCCGTTAGAAAATTGCCGCACCAATAGAAATGCGGGCAGATCTTTGGGGCTACTGAGCGAGTTGGGGTATGCGGCCAGCTCATCCCTCCCTCGACACGCCCTTGACGTTCGCCAGTTAGTCACGGACCATTGGAGTGAGTAATTCAAAGTGTTTGTGTGTCGTGCAGTGAATCGTGAGCAATTTGCTAACGCGCGTGCTTTCACGTTCTAATTAATAAACATTTCGTATTACTTTTGTACTTATGTAAAATAAATGTTTTTTACTTGTGAAATATTGAATTATAATTTTTTTTACCCGCAAACCTTTTCCCAATAAAAGCGGCAGTTATGCCACGTTATGTTTGAGATTTTTCAAAGTACGGCAGTTTGCTAACGGTGCGTGTCCTCATGATGGTATTGAGTTATGCCATTTGCAAACGATTTGAATTAAATTTTTTTTTCAACTAATATCATAGATATATATGAAAGCTACACCTCAAGAAACTCAAAAGGAACCAAATATTTCTCAAAAAAATTGTCACAAAAATAAATATGTAAACCAAGGCATTAGGGTAACCTAAACGCTGTGTGAGCAATTTGCCGTCGCACGTGCTGAGACGTCACAAAAGGGGCGCGTGTGCTCGCGTGTTAACCGATGAGACATGGGGCACAATTATAATGTAGGATTACAAATGAGTATTGTAAATGTCTACTTTGTGTTTGTGACTACTACTCTGATGTTAGTAAACTTGTCTTTTAAGGTAAATTTGCTGATGTCCTATCTCTCTAATATACTAATTCCTGGCCTAGTGCCCTTTAAACTAACCTAAAAAAATAAAATGTTTAAAATTTGTTTAAGCCTGTGATGCATGGCCTTTTTAAATCATGGTCTGCTTACCAGGATAGAAACTCTATTATACATAAAACCATTTAAAGTCATTGTAATATTAAAACGGCTGTAAATTTTTCATGAATAAGATTTATCTTTAACTAACAAATTCTTCCTTCCGGAGACTTCCCTACCTGATGCTGATATTGCAAGGATAGGCAGGCAATATGTATTTTACATCACATTTTGGAGCTAAAATTTGTCCTTCAATTTTGTCTTTTATGAGTAAAGAAAGAATTTAAAATGTGAAGAACACTCTAAATTGTATTTCATATAAAATTTGTATGTTAAAATATGGTGTCAGAAACAGGAAAACACAAGCGACATATCTGCCCATCCTTGCATTGGGAGCAAGAGAATTGAATTCAAATGGTAGCGAAGCCTCTTTAATCTGAATAGTTTATTTTGACTAGTATCAAGTATATACAGTTATGATCAGGTTTACTATACGGCAAATGGCAACTGGTTACTAGTATCAAGTATATACAGTTATGATCAGGTTTCCTATACGGCACATGGCAACTGGTTACTAGTATCAAGTATATACAGTTATGATCAGGTTTCATATACGGCACATGGCAATTGGTTACTAGTATCAAGTATATACAGTTATGATCAGTTTTCCTATACGGCACATGGCAACTGGTTACTAGTATCAAGTATATACAGTTATCAGTTTTCCTATACGGCACATGGCAACTGGTTACCTGTAAAGCGTCATGGAATTCTGTAGCTTCCTTGAGGGCTATCTCCAGTTTGATCTTCTTGTCGTTGGCTCGTGCAGTGACACTGTCCCACCGCTGTTTCAATGTGCGTAGGTTGGTCTGCAGGTTACCAGCAGCTCCAGGTGGTGACTTCTTAAGATATTCTTGGCCTTGGGCCAGCACTGTCTCCACTTTTGGTCTATTCTCCTCCAATTCATTATATACTTCCTGTTCAAACAAATCAAACACATTATTTCACTGTTGTTACATTTAAAACAATAATATTGAACAATTAAATTGTGAAAAAAATCCCACATAGTTTTGGGCAGTTGATATAGTTAGTATTTTGTAAATTAAATTAATCAGACAGTTAAAAGCTAAGATAAAAAAATTGTTTAACTATTGTAGTTGGTAAATGGTGAAAAATTGATAATGCTTATTTCTAATTTAACTGAAACAACTTGACAAAAAATGAATTTTTTAACTCGTGAAGAATTATATTACTATATAATATCCAGACTGATTAATGGGGGATTCATCTCACCCCATCCCTACTCACACAAATGCACATAGACATATATCATGGTACATAATTATAAATGTGCTCTATTGTATGTATAGTTAAAAATAAAGATAAATTTACAAATGTTAACTATCCAATTTAAAAAGATTGTAAGACAAGTAAAAAAATTTACTTATATAATTACGTTTAAGATGTTGTTCTTTGCAATTAAGTGTACCTTAAATTAGGTCTTTGGAAAATTAAGTTCCTCGCAAAGATCAATAGTTTATAGTGGATGGGCGGAGAAATGTTAAGAACAGCCTCTTCTTTAAACAAATTCTCAAAGAGAAAATAGATACTTAGAAAGTTTCAAATTCCCAGATAATGATAGTAAAGATGTTTTTCTCAAATAAAATAAATAGGTAGTAGTATGGGCAATTGTTATTCATTTCATCAATATGTAACTTAAACAGTATTATGGATTCAAAATCATAAGATACTTACATGGCTAATAAAATAATTTAAGTAGCAATGTTTCAAACTTGAATCTTTCTGACCTAACTAAAAATGTCGATGGTTTTCAGGTGAACTAGACGTAGCTGTCTAAATCTTGTGATTAAGCAATTGTAAGCAAATTATATAATTTAAATTTCATATCTTCAATCTACATTTCCTATTACTAACCATGAATCGCTCTAGTTGTTCTGTTGCTGTCTCTGGGAGTCCTCCGACAGGTTTGCTGGCTGCAATCACACCGTCTACTTCGCCTAACCATGACAATAGATCCTGTATCTCCGCAGCAAACCTATGGGCATCTCGTAAGGCTTCCTCAAGCTCAGTTTGCCGATCAGCAGCCTTTTGCAAAAGCTCGCGCCATCGCCGATTCAGAGTTCCTAGTTTATCCTGTGTACTGGATGCTTCAGCACTGCCTCGCCCAGACTCTATCAGCTGCCGCCCAGCATCATTGAGAGTGTCCACACTCGACTGATGTGCCTGAATGTCGTTCACTAATACCTGCAAATAAAAGATGATTCTTATTTCTTGGAAAAATGTATTTCTGAATAACACAAATATAATTCTAGTAAACAAATTTACTCAGCGTATTCCATAATTTTGATGGATATATATATATATATATATATATATAAACACAACTGTCACCCTGCTTTACCCTAAAATGCTTTTTTTCTACTAAAAAAGGCTTAACAACGTAAGTAAACACACATGGTAAATTGTAGTAAAGACGTTACGGATTGCAAAAGTGCTGGCCATGGAAAGTTTCTCTATAATAGGCCTTTGCTATTTTTTTAATTTTAGTGGGAGGGCATCGGCCATCTCAATCAAGGAACGCTAAGAAAATACTGGCCAACTTATTACAACGTGCAACTGACCGTTCCACCTGCCCGTTACCTTTAATCTTTACTACCCCAGACCTGTCTAAAGGAACGAGACTTAAGTTGAACTCTTGCTAAGAGAAAGTAACACACTCAGCTCTTAGTATTTTGTATCTCTGTGGTTGTGCCTGTTCATGGGTTGTGTTGTCTGTTATAAGTGAGTAGTATTTTTGTTTTGTGTCTAGTCTTTTCCTTACATGGACTAAGAAGTTTGTTAGTATTCCGATTACTTTATTTTGAGAGTGGTTGAGTTTTTGTTGGAGCCATGTATTTACCACAACTTCTCACAAAGTGCGTATTTTGCACTCATTAAAACCAGTGTTAAAATTTAAAATAATTGTTTCATGTTATTTAATTTTTGCACATATTTAAACTATGTACTGTGTAAACTTTAAATGAAAATTATAGGCTGTTCCTTTCATGAATAAACCAAACCGAAATGGATGTACATATATACAGTACCGACGGCAAATTGCTCCCATTCAAGCAGTGAAAATGTACGAATTTATGTTGCTTTGTTTCATTTTTGAATCCACAAGCCTCTAGAGACAATCAATATTTTGCTCTAGAGCAATATTTTCCAAATGAGCATTAAAAATCTACTTGATGTGTTTTTGTGGATCATTTTGGCTAATAAAGTGGGAAATAATGTTAATAACATGCATTCAATATCAATCAGTGAAAATCTTTATTCGTTACTGTAACATGTTACAAGAATGGAGTCAAAATATCATGAAATAAATTTGAAAAAAGAATGACCAAAAAGACTGTCCACAATTAAATAAATTCATTATAATACAAAAATAGATAGTCTAAGGTGTTACAAGTTATAAACATAAATAATTTGTAGTAATGCTATCTCTCATATTCTAGAATAGTTGCAATCTCTAGTGTTTTAATGTCTATGAAATTGCTGGCTTGAAACTTATTAAAAGTAAAGATTAATCCGAAGTTGCTGATGTCTGAGGTTGGTTGAACAAACTGCTTGTTCTATGAAAAAATAATCATATTACATTTTATTTTATAGGTACTTTATGTATTTTAAGTTTCAGTTTACATGTGAGTTAATTAAATCTTATGAGTTATTATCTATTAGAAGAACAACATTCATAACTGTTGAAATATAAAGCTAAACAAAAACATACACACCTTTAATTTAGCCAGCTCGACTTCAAGTGACTGTGGGTCACCAGCAACTGGCCTCAACTCGCGTTCTAACGTGCGATCTGTTGCATCTATCCATGCCATCAGCTCTGCCAGTGCATGCTGGAACTGGCCAAGACGAAGCAAGGCATGTTCCAACTGGCGTTGCCGCTCTACTACACCACGTAACAATTCGTCCCAGCGTTGGTTAACAGCTGATAATGGCTCCTTCAAGGCAGCTGCCTGTTCAGCTGAAGTGCGTTCAGTAAGCTCCTGTGCTTGCCTATTACGGAAACATAATTTTTAAAGATTGTGTAAAAATTTGTTGTGTAAGCCTACATTAGTAAAAAAGCATGCATTTAGGATTGAAAATTAACGTACTATAAAATTTCCATTACATTCATTTTCAAATATGCATTTCCACAGATATGTAGCTTTACTATGATAGGTTCAACATATTTCTAACAATTTAAATATTGTATTTCCAATCAGCTAACATAACTCAATCAAGAACTTGGCGCCTCAATATATTGGTTCCAGATTACATTTTGCTTTCACTTCCATAGATAGTCAATCAGTAGATTTGCTTAAGAGCCAATTACAAATGTGTAGTCAGTACTTAATTATTGCTAAAAACAGATTATATTATTGTGGGTAAATATGGGTTGGTAACAAGTATGGTAAGTATGGATGAGCGAGCATATATTGTCTTTGTTGCAATTTATGGATAAATCTTCAACAAGGTAAAATGCATTATTAAAGTATTTTTCATTCATAACTTTAACACTCTAATTTCAGACTTTTTACTATTTACCTAACACACTACATGTGCTACACTTAAATATGTACACAACAATTCAATGAAACATATCAAAGTCTTACTATGGCATCACATTTATCAACCCTCCCACCAACCTGATTATGGGCGATTATCAATTATACCTAGCTTTTTAATAATTAAAAAATTATATTGATGAGTAATTATATAAACAATAAAGGTACATTTTATAAATTTCTTTGCATTAAAAAACAAAACTAAACAACATAAGTCTTATTTAATTTAAATAACCTTTTAAAACTAAATAAAAGTGAAAACCATTTAGATTCCCAAACTGTAAAATCATATTTTAAGGACAACTTACCACCACAATTGCCTTCCAACCAAAGAAGCATGGAAGAATAAGAAGTAGGTAAATAATTATTAGTAATGCTTATATTTTTAATTATTCCTCAAACTAGCTCTTTACATATGTAAGCACTAGTGTTGTTCACATACTGAGAAAGTCACAGATTCACTCATCAATTTCACACTGTGGCATAAATAATGTCTAAAATATCTCCATTTTAGACATAAATATACCACCATATTTATAAGGGAAAAGAAAGTAAGTAATAAATCTCAAAAATGGAACAAGGTGGAAACATGAAGACAACAAATTCTACAAAATGGAATATTCAATCAATTGGAGGGCATCAACACGTCAAAATAAATATGACATGAATATTGAAATTAAGATCGTAACAGAATAACAAATCAAGCTCTTAAACGACTCGGAAGCATACATAAAAGTAAAGAATAACTCTAAAAATGACTAACTATTACGTCATCACTTTTTTCATACTTGGTGTTTTATTGCTTCAACATTAGAGACATGAGAGAGAAATTAAATGGACAAGCAGAAATGTGAATATGAAAAAAAAAGAAAATCAGAAATTTGATCAAACAAAAACACAAAGGAAGAATTTTGTACAAAACCTGATGAAACAATATTTAATTTTAAATTTTAAAGAATTAGATTGCTAAGGAAACAAGATTCTTCATATGTACACGTGTATGAGTGATCAACTGTTGTCTGGATTATTTTTTTAAATGGTCAACTTAAAACATTTAGCATATTAAAAAATAACTAATTGACAGTTTTTATGGGCCGTACACCAGTGTGTGAACTTTATTGAACACGTGGAATACCAACTGTCTGTTCAGCAATTCAGTTAGGGATTCTGCAGTTTAAGCCTTGACCGCTGAGCCACCACGACAGCAGTTACTACTACAACGCCCGAAACAAAAATTATTAGTGATCTACCTGTACATTATTATCTTCCAACAAGTCAAAATATATTACCTATTAAGAGCTTCGACTTTAACCATGTGTGGATCAACCTCAGCCTTAAAGTCTTTGAGTTGTGCAATCTGCCGTTTGACAGCCTCAATGTCCGAACCGAGAGGTCCAAGGCCAGCAAATTTATCCTCTGCACGCTCCAGGAACTCAAGCAGGTCTTGTAGAGTCTCATGGAATTCCATAGCCTAATAACAATCATTTTCATTGTGTTAATGGTGAGTAAATTAGTTTTTAATCTATTTTATGAACTAGGAATGAGATTTCGATTAAACATTTTAAAATAGTTTGTATTATTTTAATATAAACCCTAAGCTTTGTAATTTTATATTATTTTTACTTTTTTAAAATATTTTAAAAACTTTTTTAAAATATTTTAAAAAGTATAAGTATAAATATTTATACTTTTTTAAATTTTATATTATTTTTAAATATTTTTAAAAAATTTTTTACTTTTTAAAAAAATTTTAAATATTGTTTGTCTCCAAACAAATTTCTATTCTGTTTTGTCTTATAAAAGACAATGGTTTTTTACAGAAAGAAGAAGATGCAAATATCTATAGATATTTCACTATTTTGATCAGCTTGTGTATATTATTTAACTCAGTTTATAACAAGAATACTGATTTCCTTTCACATTTCACAAATACCTTTGGTCAATGCCCCAAATAAGTTCAGTTGACCTCCAAATATGACCCACCTCATAAGACCAAGGCAACATGAACAAATGATATATTGTGTTATAGAATCATTATAGAGTACAACGTAAAGATATACTTATTTAAAGTTTAAATAGTATCTAAATAGTGTCTTTATTTGAATTCTGTGCTTATCAGTCCCTTCTGTGTCAGAGACCAGTATATTATGGAGAATGATGAGATGAAGTACATTACATCAATGAGAAGAAAATCGAGATTTATTTACACAACACTAATATAGTTCAGTTTGTTCGTTTCCATCCAATACTATCACACCAATAGAGCAGGGGCCACACTCCTCTTTTTTTGCACAAAATTATCAAAAATCATCTTATTATGTTAGCAAAAATGGTACTCAAAAGTTTAACAATAGCCAGAATTTAGCATTAAGTATATGTTTTAAACAGACCTTTTTCTCTCTTTTTTAGAAAAAACTTCTGCCAGTTCACATGGGCTTATAGGTCTGTGCGTAAACTTGACTCAACAAGTTAAGTACCAGCTGTTAGCTCAAGAGATTAGAAACTTGGACCTTGCACTCCACAGTATGAAACCTTAGCCACCAGATTGACACTTAATTTGCATGTCTGAACATGAAATTTATGAAAGCATACAATTTAATGCAAACTATTTAAGTGATTAAAACCTTGATCTAGAGTTGATATCACACAAAATGTTAACTAACCTTCTCCATTGCATGAATAAGATTCTCCTCTCGTTTGGCAAAGAGTGCTGTGACGTTGTCCCAGGCTGAATCCAGATCCTCAATGTGTTTCTTTACCTCTGGTTTGTCTGGTTCTCCGCAGATCTTCATCAAGCTTTGACCTGTGGCTCGACATTGTTCCACCTCAGGCTTTGTCTACAAAGTATTAAGGATGAGTAAAAGCTTTGTCTTAAAATTAATGAACTAATATGTTCTCATCTTATTTTGTGACTGATGAACTAATCAAAAACAAACATCTAGATCTAGGACTGTTCAAAGGATAAACTCTCCTCCAACATCCAGAAGGAGTGGAGTAGACTTCAGAACTGCACAATTTCCCCTGGACTAAAAACTAAAGATAACTACATTTCAGAATTCCTGGTTTAATCCAGCTTGACTCTGTACAAATACATTTGGCAGCTCAAACTACTAAAATATGAACTATACTCTTTTTTCTTTTTTAAGTTTGCAAATCACTTTATCATGGCAGAAATATTGAGAATTATTAAGACAAAACCAAAGATTTGAAACTTCTTTGTTGAACCCATTATTGAAACCTAAAAGAGAACTCAAAATAACATGTCCTTGTTATTCCCAGTAAGCCCTGTAATTTCCCTAATTTTAAAAAGGCATTATTCATAACTGCCTTACCTGATCAATTTCGGCCCTTATCTCTTGCAGTGCCTCTTGCTGTTGTTGTATTTCCTCAGGTCGAACGGCTGGTGGCTCCTGTGCTGTTAGTGAATCTTGTAGGTCTCGCAGAGTGGCCATTACACTCTGCAGCTCTTCCCAGAAGCGCTCGGCGATTGCCAATGCTTCCTCTAAGCTTCGAGATCTATCTTGGGTCGCTTTCTGAACTTCACCCCAGAGACTGTTGAGCCTCTCCAGCTTGCGTTTGATATCTGAACATATATTTTTGTAATTAGAATCCATCTTAATTTTTTATCTTTGATAAGATTAAGACTGTAATTTTTCTCTTTCATAATATGATCAGGTTAGAAACTAGACAAATGCATCACCATTTAAAATTTGAATTCTTTTGCAAAAGAGAGATGTTATAGTTTTTCTTAACTCTTTTTACAAATTAATGAATATTTATGCTCTAATTAAATCATTATGATTATATTGAAAAGAGAATTTATGCTAATAATGCTTTTAACCATGCAAATGCAAAGAAATAATCTATAAGTAATCTCGGAAAATCATTAATTTCATGTATTTTTTACATATTGGTTCCTGAAATTAAATGTTTGCTTATCGGGTAAGAATTTAAACTGACTATTCATTGTATTATCTGATGTTAATATAGCAATACATTTGTTTGATTTTATTTAAAATTCATAAAAATACAATTTTACGTACAGGAAAAAGAAATTTACTTTGTTAGTATAGAAAGAGGTGTTTACCTTTGACCGCGGGGTCGGCTGAGTTGGGTGCCTTATTAATAACATCATTGGCAGCACGCTTGACAGCTTGGAAGGCTTCCTCTCTCTTATCTAGATCTTCAACCATGGCATTGTTCTCTTCCATCTGGTCGCGGATACGTGGTGGGTGAGCTGACACTGGCTCGGCACCGGACACCTGGTCTGCTGTGTTAGCGAGGGCTCGCAACATGCCTTCCAGTTTGTCAGAAAATTGACTTGATTCCTAAAAATAAAAAATTTTTAAATAAGGTAATAACTTTTTTTTAATGCACATGCACAAATAATTCAAGATAAGTTTTTAGAAGAATATAATAAACAAACTTATTCAAAATCAAAAATATATTATATTTTACGGTTAAATTAATTATTTTGATTTTTTTATCAACAACTAACATCCCTGAAAATTATCCATGTTTATAAAATTTTCTGAGGAAAATATCTAATTATTTGGATTCAGATGTCAGCATAGTGATCATATTCTATTTCTGTAGATCCTAGAGCAATCCTTTTAATCCGTAGCAGTTATCAGCTTTACACTGTTTTGTAAAAATTTATCTGATGTAATGCTTTAGTCATTCAAACTTTGATTATTGTGATTTGAATGTTTAGTCCTAAAGATTTTGACATTTCATTTATATTTTTTTCTTTTAAAAACATAAAGCAGACTGTGAAGATCACATTTTATAGATATATTGTTCTCTACTACCAATAAATTTGTTTTAAAACGATACCATGCACTAGCAACCCACAAGGGAGGTTATTTGAACAGAAATAAATAGAATCTAAATGGTTATTATCAATTTTGTAAATTTGCTGACATATTGCATCATTTTACGTATGTAATAAAATATATATATAGAAATAACATCTGGTCAATAAAGTGGTTTCGTTAGGATTTGTGGACTTTGAATTTGGCAACTTTTATTACCATATGAGGTGAAAAAAGTGTAATGCTAAAACAAAAACCATACTACAGCCACTATGATAGCTATGTGATCCAGAGATCCTTTAATCTTAAACATACAAAATCAATACTGAAAATGAAAAACTAGGAGTGAAGGATTATGAAGCTAACATTCAATGGTTAAAAGAACGGTAGGATAGTTTGTACTTCGATAATTCTTCTTCTTCTTCAGTTTGGTGTTATAGCTCAATGTGAGCCTTGGTCTACAAAATGACTTGCCATCATCCACCTTAATCAACAATTGTCTGTCCCATGTTCCTAATGCCTAATAATATTCTTAAATCTTCCTCAACATCCTGCTCTGATCTTTTTCTGAGTCTTCCTCATCTTCAAGTACCATCTATCATTGAACCATATCATTTTTGGCATCCTAACTTCATCTATTTTGCATACATGTCCTACCCAACCATCTTATTTTGTTAGCTTTAATATGCCCTCTCCATTTATTAGTGATTTCAGCTTTATGTTGGTACTAATCTAACCATTCTCAATAGTATCTCTTCATAAATATGTATGTACTTAACATATGAGAATGTAAAAAAAAGTAAGTCATTTAAGGTCAAACCTGAAGAGCTTTCTCAAGAGCCAACTGGCGTTGCCGCAGCTCAGCACGGAGAGCAGCGTAGCGAGCGTTGTCTGAGTCCAGTATCTCCTGGACTTTAGCCCCGTCTTCTTCGTTGGTAAGACGTATCAATGCCTCACCAGTCTTGGTTAGTTTGTCTACCAGTGGTTTATGCTCAGTAATTGACTGTACCAGCAGCTGTTAAGACATCACAATCGCAAATAAATGCATGCATTTCATTTAAAACATAAATCAAATGTCAGTTTTTCAAAAAAGATTACAATAGCTAGTTTGGTTCTAAGAATCTTGATTAACAAACTAAAAGGTCTGTGTAAAATTAAAGAAAGAGAAATTTTATGTATAAGCTTTTAAAACAGAAATTTATGTTACAAACTATAAATAAGAAACAGGCAAGATCTTTAATTTTACAATAAACATGACTATTTATCAAAACTACAAAACTATTTCATAGTCTTACAAAGTATACTGTTCAGTGGATGCTGCCCAGTTGAAAACTTGCATTTCCAAATTTGAAATACTAAGAACTTATCAAACCTAAGTTATATAAAAAAATGTGAACTATGTAATAGATAATAAGCTGACACCATAAACACTTTGCTTCAAGTAATTGGTAGTACGATTTTCTTGACCTTTTCACAAATTTTGAGTGCTTTATATTATGAGTGATGATATTCCATCCAGGAGATGGTCATTAATCTTTAATGTAAGCATATTTTGAGGTTGGTATGAAACTACAGGTATATTTAAGCAGAGTGAACCCAAAAATATGACTTCAAAAGGTTACACCTAACTTGAGTTGTGAGTGTTAAAGTTAAGAAACAATAAAACAGGATTTATCTTTATTAGTTATTTCTCCTACATCTATTAGTATGTTTCACTATCACAGAGTATGAAAATGGCAAGTACTTAAGTTTTCAATATATTGAAAAATAGAGTTTTCATAGAAAATATTTTTGTTGTATTTTTAACATCGTAGACGGCCTTTCGTGTGATACTAGTAACTAAGTCTTCAAAAAATAGGGGGAGGGTTAAAGTTCATTCATGAGACCAAGTAGCCAAAACATAATGTTAGGAGTAAGTGAGCCATGAGTTTACAAAAACTTAAAGGATAAGTGATGATTGGGCCATGAGTTATGTGTTTAAACTTTATTGCCCAATTTTGTTTCTTCATAACTTTAAACGCCCACAACTCAAGTTAGAGAGATCTTCTGAATTTGGATTGCAGTGTTTTTCTTAAACTATACACAGACCTTTCTTTTCATACTAATCTCAACACAGTATAGAGTATCAAAATAATTAGTTAAATATTACACAAAGATAACATAAATAAATATGAAAAAAATCCTATTTAAATTTCCATTAATAAAGTTGTATTTATTTTAAGATAAAATAGCTTAATGCATATAAATCAGTATGGAGTCTTTTGATAACTAGATAATAGACTCTTTCTACTGGTGATACGAACAATGAACTATAATATAACAAATTAAATATGCAATCAGCAGATTCTATTCACAACTATCGAGTTAAATGACAAGTGCAGTACCTCGTTCTTATCTTGTTGCTGGGCAATGAGGTCAGGTCGTAGAGCAGGCATAGCAAGCATGCTGACATGGCGCTCCATCTCGTCCAGCCAGGTGCTGAGATCTGCATGGGACTCAAAGAAGTGCTCAGCAAGTGCTAGGGATTGTTCCAACACCTCCAGCCGATCACGAGATAGGGTGGACACAGCCTCCATGTTCTCTCGTAAATCCTCCATCTTCTCTCGGATGACTGATGTATCTTCATGCTGTGCGGACTCCCTTAGCACCTTCAATACAACAACACGTTTGTTGAAAAATTATGACCAGTAACGACAAGTATGAACATATGACATATATCTACTACATAGAGGGGGTATTGCTAGTCAAAAAGGTATTCTGTCCTAATAGTTTATTCGCCAAATTAGGGCTCGTATAATATCTATTGGTATATACATGTAGTCCAGTTGTTGGTGATGAGGGATCTTTCATAATGACCGATTGACAGAGTGTTTTGACGATTTGGGTTGTCTTTAGCATTTGAGAGCCTGGCATAAGTTCTTGTTTGCCAAAATATGGTGAAAAATTGTATGTTTCCATTACAACAATCTGATAGGACAAATATTTTTAACCTGAACTTTGTTGGTCTTTGAGGTTTATAAATACGAAAATTTACTTTACCCTTAAATAAAATTGTGCTTTCGTCAACTGCCACTTTGTTGCTTACAGTATAAAATAATTTAGTAAGTGGTTTTATACGATCAATAATTGGCTTTATAAGAAAATCTTTCCCCTTTGCATCCCATTGGCCACGATCATGGTTGAAGTGTAGATTCCAAAATATATTTAGGAATCTATCTTTAGAAAATACATCCCTGTAAAATGAAAGGCGACTTTCCCACATTGATGAAAAATATGACTATTCTCGGAAGTGACAAATATGACTATTCTCGGAAGTGACATCGTTCCCATATTTATGATTGTTCCTATAAATTGGCTTTCAATTCAATTTTAGAGAGGTCATGCCACTTATTTAATCTAGAATTTGGTGAAAACACACTTCCTTTTCTCTTATTTGTAAAATGGTTTGTTTCTATGCAAATAAGATCTAACATGTCATTATTGAAAAATAATATAAAATAATCAATAGGCATGTGTATGTATCAAAATATGATGGCAAATTTTGTTCATGACTAACATTATATATTGGAATTGACGTTGATGCACCAAAATCAATATTTGGCACATTGTTCCATTGGTCAGGGTTAGGCGTACCTGGAATAATT
Organism: Stictocephala bisonia; assembly: GCA_035578905.1. Lineage (NCBI taxonomy): Eukaryota > Metazoa > Arthropoda > Insecta > Hemiptera > Membracidae > Stictocephala > Stictocephala bisonia. The sequence goes on along the minus strand of JAQJVL010000257.1, from coordinate 1,135,383 downwards.
TGCTATGCTTCTTGTAAACTATGTTCATCATCACTGCTGTCTTCATCACTAATATTATGTAAAATATTGTTTTCAAAGTCTGAAGAAATGTCATCATCTGCAACGACACTTGAAAATGTGGCATTCATGACACCAAATACAAAATCGTCAAAGTCTGAATCGTCTGGATTCGCCATAATAAAATATTATAACAATGAAGTACTACAAAAAACGATAATGAATAAACGAAAATAATTACGATACAAAACTATTACTAATATTTACAAATACACAATTACTAAACAAAGAACTTATCACAGTAATAAATATACACGTCTACAGTGTTATAAACTCCACATACAACTGATCACATGTTGTTTACTTAGGGCGAAATTATCCGCTTAGATCGCAGTGTTGCCTCATGCACTGCGCGTGCAACAGGTAATTTGGTCTGTCAAAACAATGATGAGTCATCTGTCAGCTGCTATGCGTCCCGCTGCCGTCTCCATTGTTCAGACACACAGAATAAACAATCTCACGAACTCTAGTGGCATCAGTACCAACTAAATGGTTCAAAACAATGATTAGCGATATATTCCACTTTCTGTGGTTGGAGCTATAATTAATTAGCAATATATTCCGCTTACCGTGTATGAAGGGTTAAATTGGTGAACAATTTGAATTTATATAACTACAAATAACAATATACTTCACAATTATAAAAAGCTTTACAGAAAAAAATTAAACAACACATAGTAAATGTGTAGAGCTAAGTTAATCAGGAATAATCTCTACAGATCTCAATGAAGAAAAAAATCTAATGTACTGAACATTCCTAGTGTGCTCATTACAGGTTATGTTTTCTCCTAAACAGTTTCATTAATAGCTAATCTTTAATACCCACTTTTTGATGATTATTCTTTCTATTTTTTGGTATTGTGTTTGTTTCTCTGTCTTCACATTTTAAAAGATTTAGACCAAATTGAAAGAAAACCATATACGTATAGAACAATTTCTTTAAAAAGAATTCTAGCAGCCAGTTTGTTTGCTGGGAATTCGTTTAAAATAGGCTTCTATTAGCAATGTAGGCACAGACAGGTGATCGAGGACAACTACCTTCTTGGCAGTGGAGATGACATCCCTGACTCTGGACTTCTGGCTTCCTATGTCATCATTCAGGGCTTTGTGTTCCTTGAGTTGGACTCTGATGACATCAGGGTCAGCACTTGGAGGCTCTGCTTCTCTCAGCTGCGTCTCCACCTCTCGGAACCAGTCCAACAACTCGTCTATGTCACCGATGACTTCTAGTGACCTCTAGAAAACACAAATTACTTTTATGATAATTTGTATGATGATTTGAAGAGTTGCTGGTGAAAATATTGACAAATAGGTATTACATAACTATAACTATATTTCTTCATGCATTAACAATCTCATATTTGATTGATCACTCATTAAGGTTTAAAACACCTCAAAAATTACAATTCTTTACAAGTAACATAGGAACAAAATATCAAGATACAAGTTTGTTAGTTTTATTAATTTATTTATTGAACCCTTCAACACGGGATGACGTTATAGTAACTCATGGTGTACTAACGCAAAAATAAGTTACCATCACGGTTGACACGTACAAGCAGTCTAGGCGTTATACTGTGGCCAGGTACAACACCAAGAACCGTCAGTTCGAATCCAGATCTGGACAGTAGTTTTTTCTGTGCAACTATGCAGAGGCACTGGTCTGTAGCATTGAGGTGTAGGGTCCTTAACCCTTATAGTGCCGGGAATCGCTGTCAGCGACGCCCCTTACTAGTGCGAGAAATGCCAGCGTCGCTGTGAGAGACGCGCTGTATTTGTTATAGTGCATCGTTATGTTTTATTAAATGGCCGCCAGAATAATACCAGATGCTTTGCCAATGACTGCTGCACGCAGTTTCGCTTTTGGACTGTGTCTAGATGACGTAACTGTTCCGTGACAGACACTTAACTATTAGGTATAACTATTATGTCGCTTAGCAACCAATTTGTAATGTTTTAGTTATAATTTTGTAAAGAGATAATTTTAGAAGTATAGTAAATGAAATTATATGTATTAGTTCAGTTTTAAATGCTCTATAAAATGCCGTTCAGGACAATATTCTAAAATAAAATTATAACTAACATACGGACCTTCAAACTTGAAAAAAAAATTTAAAAAATTTTTTCCCAAGGTTTTTAGAAAAAAATAAAATTTATTACAAAGAAAGGTTAAATATATATACATAGCTCTATAGACCACTTATTGCTCTTTCATTTAAAAAAGAATTTATATAAATATGACTAAAAACATGGATTCTATAAATTTTTACCTGAAACCTTACATTTTTGCCAAAATTGGCCTGGCACTTTTCGCATAGGAAATGCAAAAATGGCCCGGCACTATAAGGGTTAATTAAAGGGTATCAGTCATGGGGGGTGGAATTTGACGGGATCAATGTTTCTGTTATACTCGCATGGAACAACACCTGCTTTGGAAATTTTTACTGATAAAAAGAGGAAGAAGAAAGGTTTTTCTAGTTTTTTTTTTTTTAATTCGCTGTATGTTGGTCCTTTTTTAGACTTTACATAGTGTGTGTACATCAGAGGATGTACAAATGAACATTAAAATTTTTTACATATATTAAATGCAGGAAATGAACTTTAAAATTTACATTTAGGCAACAAATTAGAATATATAAAAAACATCATTGCGTAGAAGAGTTCGTATTTACTCTAGTTAAATTGATTTACTTTAGTTTATTTTAGTTACTAAAAGTGAACTACTAAATTAATTCTCGGTAAGGTGGCTGGTCCTAAATAATCCATTAGAACTAAAACTGGATGATGGATTCAATTATAAGTAAATAACACTAACTAAAACAATGTAATATCCCACTAAATATTAGATTACCACTGAACTCATTTTATCAAACAACAGTGGCAATTCCTTTGGAACCATAGAGCTACCAACTGTTAAAACTGATATTTTACTGTTTTCCTTATTATTTCTACTAGGTACAAACCTGCTTGGAAAGATTTATTCTCTCTGCCTTGCGCTGAATCTGCTCGGCAATGGCATCAAATCGGCGGTTGTCCCTAGTCACTAGACCCTCAATGGTGGATGCACCCTCTCCTGGGGAGATCTGACACAGCTGTGGTCCAATCAAGTTGATGTTCTCAAGAACTGGCCGGAACTCTGTAAAAAGCCAAAGCTATGTGTATTAAAAGCCAGAAATGTGTATATTACAGCCTAGATTTAAAGAAATTATAACTAAGAGTAATGTTTTACTATTTCATTAAGCTATTGAAGAAGTCTTGAAGGCAACTAGATAATTAGCAGCAGATCTACTTATTCAATCAGAAATAAATGTTTCGGTAATTACTGATGATGTGGTTCTAAAGGCTGAAAAGAGGGAAAACAAATAAGCTAAACAAAATCTGTCAAAATAGAAGAAAAAAAACCAAAGTAAAACAAACTACAGTAGACATTAGTTATAACGCACAGTTGAAGAGATAAATACAGACACAATATATAAAGCCGAACGCATAATAAACAAACTGCATATCTTAAACAGTTATTATTGAAAACAATGATGTTTACTTTACATTTTTTAAAGTGTCTTTATTTGAATACGGTATTTAATAATTATTTTTATGTGAGAGATTGGAAAATAAAAGAAAATGTGTCAGCAATGAGAAGGAAATTCAAGCCTTCTGCTGTTACTGTAACAATACAGTAGTTTAATTTTGTATTTTTCAATGTAACTAATGCAACAAATCTCTGGTATTACATATTCAAAGCGGGGAATCGCCTAGTTTCTTTTCCAAAAAATAATTATCGTACAGTGCTAAATTATGCTGGCAGAATAATGTGTATAGCTTTAAAACAGGGAGCCACTCTCTTCCTGTCTCATACAAAAATTTCGTGTGGTTCAACATTAAATTGTATTTGATTAGAACAGAGAACCATAACCTTGTTTTCCACCATAAGCCCATTATTTTTGCATCTAACCACATTATTTTATCACTCTCTCTTTCCCAATCAAAATTATAGATGGTCAGTGTTGTCATTTGAAGAATAAGACACAGTATAACCTTTACATAAAAAATTAATTTTATTTAAACTATAGTACAGTACAATAAAGTTATGAAACGTACAGCAAACTAATCTGTCTTAATATAGCACTCAAAAAATATTCTCCATTAGTCACCAGGCCAAGGCCGTGCAAAGACACGGAGACATGACGAACCCCGCATTATATCTGATACCACGGTTCATCAGAGTGTGTTATATCAGAGAACTACTTACTGTACCTTTAGGTGTATGAAGGATAAGGTAATATGATGGTTGGAGAACATGAATTCAAAAGTGTGAAGGAATTCAAATATTTAGGAGTCAAAATTAAAAAATACCTAAAAAGTATGATTTTTTTGAGGACTGTTATAAGTAGTATTTTTAAAATTCACAAACAATTAAATGTTTATAAAAAGGGGTTTGACAAACCTTGTATATCCTGTTCCAGCCGATGAATGTCGTCTTCTCGGGGCTCAGCCACTTGTAACTGTGTCTCAGCACCCAACATCCAATCCACCAGCCGGTGGTGTGAGTTGTGGAACTGTTGCACCAGCGGCAATGCCTCCTACAGTAACAGATTTACAGTTACAGTACTACATGATAAAATAATATTTTTAACAATCACAGATTTACCTAATTATTCACAGATTGTTTATGGTCTCTTTCATTGATCTTATCCTACGAACCTTTTTTACTCAAGACATTGAACTGAATTTGTAGTTTTAAAATTCATAATTAAGGTATTAAGGCTTATTAAACATTATGTTGGATGATGAGCACTGAGTAGGGTTCGGATATCGTCTACGGAAGAGAACAGACTGTCAGTTAGCTGATAATCAGACAGTTCGAATTCCACGAAAACTACAGACCCCTAATTTACCCTGGCTATTAAGCTGTTAATATATTACTCTTTCTGAGCAAAGGTCAAGTATTTTCTTAATTACCATATTACATATCAGTAGAAATACAAAACAAGTGAATGTCACACGACAAAAATTAATCGTATTATAAGTACAAAATCTTATGGTGATTGATTTTGGTAAAGCAAGTTTACCTCTATCAGGTTGGAGGGATTCAAAAAGGAATCCTCTTCTTCAGGAATTCCACTGGTCTACGAAAGGTAAACTTGTTTTATCGAAATCGATCACCATAAAGTTTTCAATAAATTTGTGATGTAAGAAGTAAATTTATTTTGAATAAGTCAAACTCAAATAATCACCAGACTTCACAGGTCAACCTCACACATGTAATTCATTTTAAATACACACAAGCTGTGTCAGCATCTAAAATCTTAATGTTCTAAAATTAGTTCAACTGTAAATTTTCCTTCATCTTAAGAAATTTGTCTTCGTTCTTCATTTAAAGAAATATTTATTACTAAGTGACTAACCTCTATTTTTGTTTGTTACATTTGAATTTGAAACATGGATTTAACTGAGTCAATGACCAAGTACTATTTAAACAACGTGACTTTGTAATGTAACTAAATTATTACTGGCAACTTTTGAACATGACTCTAATTACCTGTGCATGTTTTAGCAGGTCAGCTCCACGGGATGTCAGATCGTTGTATCTGCGTTGCAGTGAGTCTAGTTTGTCTTTCAGCTGGATGGCTTCATCACTGGAGATGTGTTTCATCAACTCCAGGCCAGAGTCTACCGTGCTATCAACATCTCCCTGGTGGTTGGATACTTCCTCCGTCAAGTCCTGCACAATCATGGGCAAAACACCTTTGTAACATGGAGACTAATAAGTTAAATACGTAAGTAGCTTGACTCTGTTTTAAAATCTGTTTGCAAAATTTAAGAAACAACAATGTCAGAATGTTCATAATTACACACAAAAATATAGAGGCAGTGTGTGTTTGTAATAATAGTTAAATATAATCTTAATTTTTCAAAAATAAAATGGTCCTTAACATTTTATTCCTATTCCTGTAAGATCTACATTTTGTACTCCCCTAATTTAGCTTTTGTAACTATGAAGGCAATAAAATCAATTCATTCTATCTCCTTAAGCTTTTTTCTTGCATTCTTTCAATGTAACAATAAAAACAAAACATTAAGTAAACATTTTGGGACTTTACACTTTTTCTAATGCCATTGAAAAACAGCTACACAAATTCATAAATTTTGTTAAAAATGGAAAAATCTTTTGATCCAATCCATTACTTACAGCCAGATCCTCCATCTGTTGTAGCAGCTTGTCTGTATGCACGGGCAGTATGCGGTACCTCGCTAGCCTTGCTTCTGCACCCTCCATCCATGCTTGCAAGTGTTGGTAGGTCAGTACCAAGTGGCGGAGAGCTGCACGAGAGGCCTGCAGCAGTTGTGCCAGAGCATCAGACTGCTCTACAAGCGCTGCGTATCTCTCTGCAGTTACTTGAACTTTGTCTGCGACAGCTGTTGCCTCGTCTTCACCGACTAGTGCCATCAATGAAGATGCCACCTCAGTCAGCTCTGTTAGATCAGGCTTCTTGCGCAGAATGTCCTTGTGGAGTCCCTGCAATTATAGAAAGACAAATGTTATTTACGAGATATATTTATCAAACGTTTGGTACAGTCACGTTTGTTTAATAAGAATTTTTTAACAAGTTATACCTAAACAGATGAATTTCTGCGCAGACTTGCATGAGCTCAACAATGCTACTGGAGTGCATCAAAGCTCTTTTCAAGTAGGTTACTGACTAGCAGGACAAACCTCCAGATGTATAAGGTGATCATACAACCAGGACTCATGTATGGAGCGGAAGTATGGATACAATAGAGAGTAAACTTGAGATCTTAAAAAATAATATTCTACATAGTGTTTTGACTGATTGAAGAAAATGGATTGTGATGAATAAGGAAGAAACGTAAGCTAAGGATAATACATAAGGGTTCTGATATTGTAGAAGCGGTTACAAACAGAAGACTCAGATGGCTTAGACACATTCAGAGAAGAGGGGAGGACCATGTACTTAAGAGTGTGGACTGATCAATCACTAGGCAGGAGACCACTGGAAAGACCAAAGCTCAGAATGGTCTTCGGAATGAAGGGGGACTTCAGAAAATGGGGAATAGATCTGGAGATGGCAGAAGACAAGACGACAGTGCAGGTAATTTGTTGGTGAGGCCAAAAATTAGGGGTGTGCGATTAGTGATTTTTGAGTATGAGACGAGTAGTTGGAATTTTTTCGAGTATCGAGTATTTACAGAAGGATTTCCTGTTCACCTAAGACAACTGTAAAAGGCAGACATCATCCTAAGCCTATGTTAAGTTTTGCCAGATTCGTAAATATATACATCTAAACTGAACACAATAATTTTGATTTGTTGTTTGTAACTGTAACATTTGATAAATAAAACTTGCTACTTCCTGCCTTCCTACATTTTTATGTGGCATTGTTTTGCTTAACCTTTTTTCTTTTTTCAGAAATAATATTATGTAAGAAATTAAGAAAGTATATTATTAATTGAAACAACATGGATTATTATGATTTAATCTGTTCACTCATATCACAGATCAGATTTTCTATGCAAGCCAATTATACTATTTCACAGCCGGCCGATATGTTTATCTGGTGGTTCAGTTCAAAGTGCACCGCGAAAACGTAGTGGAGCTTGTTGGCAAAAGTTGCATCCAACCAAACTGATGCTAAAATTCAGGCATCATCGCCAAATGCGGTCATTTGCTTTGAGAATTGCCTCCTCTCAACAAAAAATTGATTGTGTACACACCAAGAAGAGTGGATCTGTATTCTGTGGGTATTTAATTCAGTAATACAGTAAACGCCCGCTAATCCGGCATCCGATGGTTCGGCACTTTCAATAATCCGGCATCAGCCAAAAGTAAAAAATACTTAATTTTAGAGTGGTTTTGCGGTGTAGTTTTCCACTGTTTACTATTGTGGATATTGGATATGAACGCTTCAGGTCCGCTTGGTATTATCCGGTTGCCTTCGGGTCCTCTCGGTAAGGTTCGTGAGCACTGTACGTATGTACAGTACTCGTTAACGTTCGGAATCAGTCGGCCTGGCTCGGCCGGGTTCGGGCGTGGCCTACGTGACAAGACACTCACGTCCTGTTGTCTGTCACTGTCACTGCTGTGCAAGTGTGCTACTGTACTCTACACTTCTGTTGTGCGTGTTTTGTGTTATTATTTTTGTTAAATTATAATCTATAGTGAGTTTTTGTAATTTACAGTATTAATGGTCTCATTGGTATCCCTTGTTTATGTATTTTAGGTATTGTGGGGTTTATTGTTAGGTGTGTGTTTTGACCGTTGTCATGTTTTCGACACCTTCTACCAGTGGAACAGTGAAACGTAAACATGTTACTCTTACAATTCAACAAAAACTTGAAATCATCAAGCGGATTGAGAAAGGTGAGAATCGAAATAAAATTATGGAAGAATACAACATTGGTTCTTCAACAATCTATGACATTAAAAAAAATAAGGATGAATTAAAAAAATTTGCTTCTCAAACTGATGCTATAAAAGACATTGAGTCTCGAAAAACTTTGAAAAAGCCTAAACTAGACCAGTTAGACGAAATTTTATACAAATGGTTTTGTGCTAAAAGGTCGGAAGGTAAACCTGTGACTGGTCCGATGCTTATGGAAAAGGGGAAACAGTTCCGTGATGAGTTAAACTTACCAGAAACTGAGTGTGTATTTTCTGATGGTTGGCTCTATAGATTTAAAACTCGCCATGGGATCCGGAAACTAGATGTAGCTGGAGAGCTACGATCAGCAGATACAAATGCTGCCGAAGAGTATAAAACATATTTTGACGAATTCGTTGCAAAACACGAGTTATCTGCAAGCCAGATATATAATGCCGATGAAACTGGGCTACTTTGGCGCTGTCTTCCTAACTCCACGTTGGCTGGTAGCAGTGAAAAAACTGCCAAAGGGTTTAAGAAAAATAAAGATCGATTGACGGTGTTGTTTTGTGCAAATGCTTCAGGCAACCATATGCTAACTCCTTACGTCATTGGCAAATATAAGAAGCCTAGAGCTTTCAAAGGGGTTGTAAACCTCCCGGTAACTTATGCAGCTCAATCCAATGCTTGGATGAATAAAGAATTATTCAAAGATTGGTTTTTTAATCACTTTGTGCCTTCTGTTAAAAATAATTTGGAAAAAATTAAATTGCCTGAAGATAGCAAAGTTATATTGCTGCTAGACAACTGTGCAGCCCATCCTGCAGCATCTGAGTTAGTTTCCAAAAATATATCTACACTTTACCTACCAGCAAACGTTACCTCGTTAATACAGCCAATGGATCAGGGAGTAATCCAGAATTTTAAATGCTTTTACAGAGCATCTTTCATTCGAGGGCTCCTTCAATCTGACTGTTCGGTTATAGATTTCCAAAAGAAATTTAACATTAAAGATGCTATTTTTGGAACAGCTTTGGCATGGAATAAGGTAAAGGAATCAACCATACAAAAGTCTTGGAAGAAACTTTGGCCTTTAGCATATAATGAAGATGACAATGCTGATGCACCGACTGAAAACAATGTTGTGATTGAATTGCTAAACGATGCGCAGAATGAACTCAAGGATTTGCCAGAAGAAGAGGTTGGTGAATGGATAACTGTCGACGAAAATGAACCTACAACCAAAGAGATAACTGACGAGTTCATTATTCAAAGTGTCTTGGGAAATAATGAAGAGAATGAACCATTAGATGTTGAATCTGATGAAGAAGAAGGAACTGACCCATCAAATCCAGAAGCTCCGCCTACCTGGAATGAAGCGGCTGCCGCTATTAATACTTTTGTGAGATTTGCCGAGTGTAGCAAGTCTTATAGCGCTGCAGAACTTTTAAACTTGTGTTTAATACAAAATGAATTTTTCAAGAAAAAGTCTGATTCCAAAAAACAGAGAGACATTAGATCCTTTTTCAAGTAAAATATGTACAGTACAGTAAATTCTATATATGTATTTAGCCTGTATGTATTGTACTGTAAGTAATAAAGTTACTGTATCTGGTAAAATGTTGTTTTCTTCCTATTTCCCCTACTGTATTACTGTAATATGACAAATGAAATATATAAAAGTGCATATAGCGCTAATAATGGCCTAAATGCTGATTTTCGGCTATTTTAAGACGGCACTCGATAATCCGGCATTTTCAGTAATCCGGCACCGGAAAAGTCCCGAAGGTGCCGGATTAGCGAGCGTCTACTGTACCAAGGTTACAACTAACCGGAAATAAGCTCTGAATTATATAATCAAATTTGAAAATCTGGATGGCAAAGACTGTGGTTCAATCAATTGATATTAATAACTAAGCAGGTTTACTAAAAATAAATTTTAAAGTCGCTAGGATGAATTAGTTTTTAAATTATGATCGTTGTACCGGGTCTTGGACCGGTACAGTTTCGTTTTTTCGTTGTTGTCTGCCAGGCTGCCTGAGATTCGCTTTTGCCCGGCGATTTGCGTACTTTGGTAGCCGTTGGCCCAGTTCCGTTTCGTTCCGTGTTCCAGCAGCTTCAGTCCGGTTGGCCTGTCTGGTCAGTTGTCTTGTGCTGCCTGCAGAATCTCGTTATGAGTGGCTAGACAAACTAAAACGTAAGTGTTCATTTTGTAAGTTTTAATATCTAATCACCCTTTTGGTGAAAATACTTTTGTTTAAATAATATTAATCGTTCTTACTTGTGTTTTCAGAGTTTTGTTAAATTTATATTCTTTGTCTAGATGTTTTAACCTAGGTTCGAGCCATGTGCTCATTGTTACCTTTTTGACTTTAATTGCTTTATTATCTCTGGTTTCATATTTAATAGTAGTTCTGTATAATGTTTTGTTGAGCCTTTTTAAGTTGCAGTTACCGATTTACCATCTTTTTGTTCATGGACAATAACCTAGTCTATTTTCTTGTTACATTTGTTTAGATTTTTATTTTTGTTAGGTCCCCATTGTTAAATCCTGTTATTATTTATTTAATTGCTTAGGCCTAGTTATTGTTATTTATTTTTTGTTAAGTGTATTAGGGGGGGGGTTTTGAAGTGAATTTTTACTCGACGGTACCGTGTTATATTTTCTTTTAAATTATTTAATTTTTAAACTTTCACCAAAAGGGGATTATTGTTCTTTTGCTTAACTTTTAGTTCGGAGCTGCCCAGGGATTCCGGCTTACTCCCTGGCCCGGTGGAATCAAGGGATTCGGGCTAAATTGCCGGTTTAAATGTTGTGATCCAAAAGTTTTCTAAATTTTCACTTTTATTTGGGGCTTAATATTTTCTTACGTTTTGGGGTGTCTCAGGCTAAACTGCAGATAGGCCATACAGTTGATTAATTGTTAAATTTTGGGTATTTGTAGAGTTTGTGGTATTTTTAGCGTTTGTTATTTTTGTGTAGTATCTTGGTAATTTTAGTGTTTGTTATTATTTATTTAATTGCAGATTTTATATTGTGGCCTTCTGCCGTTTTTGATTTATTAAATGATGTTTCTTGAAATAAAAAGTAGTTTTGCTCAGCTGCCGAGTATTATTTTGACCCTCCAACTGCCACCCGTGATCCCATCGCTCGACTTGTTTTGAGCCATCCCCCAGTTGGCACGCTTTCCAGCTTTGGTGGGGGGATGGGTCTCAATTGCTTTTTAAATAATTTTTATTTTTTTTTTTTTTTTTTTTTTTTTTTTTTTTTTTTTTTTTTTTTTTTTTACAATACCAAGACACCTTGACGGTAGGTCGGCCAACCATGGCCTACTAACTGGCAAACACCCACCGTCAACAACCAAGAAAGAATAAATTTTTTTTTTTTTTTTTTTTTTTTTTTTTTTTTTTTTTTTTTTTTAGGCAACCACGCTCTGCTACCAATTGAGACCCATCCCCCCACCAAAGCTGGAAAGCGTGCCAACTGGGGGATGGCTCAAAACAAGTCGAGCGATGGGATCACGGGTGGCAGTTGGAGGGTCAAAATAATACTCGGCAGCTGAGCAAAACTACTTTTTATTTCAAGAAACATCATTTAATAAATCATAAACGGCAGAAGGCCACAATATAAAATCTGCAATTAAATAAATAATAACAAACACTAAAATTACCAAGATACTACACAAAAATAACAAACGCTAAAAATACCACAAACTCTACAAATACCCAAAATTTAACAATTAATCAACTGTATGGCCTATCTGCAGTTTAGCCTGAGACACCCCAAAACGTAAGAAAATATTAAGCCCCAAATAAAAGTGAAAATTTAGAAAACTTTTGGATCACAACATTTAAACCGGCAATTTAGCCCGAATCCCTTGATTCCACCGGGCCAGGGAGTAAGCCGGAATCCCTGGGCAGCTCCGAATTAAAAGTTAAGCAAAAGAACAATAATCCCCTTTTGGTGAAAGTTTAAAAATTAAATAATTTAAAAGAAAATATAACACGGTACCGTCGAGTAAAAATTCACTTCAAAACCCCCCCCCTAATACACTTAACAAAAAATAAATAACAATAACTAGGCCTAAGCAATTAAATAAATAATAACAGGATTTAACAATGGGGACCTAACAAAAATAAAAATCTAAACAAATGTAACAAGAAAATAGACTAGGTTATTGTACATGAACAAAAAGATGGTAAATCGGTAACTGCAACTTAAAAAGGCTCAACAAAACATTATACAGAACTACTATTAAATATGAAACCAGAGATAATAAAGCAATTAAAGTCAAAAAGGTAACAATGAGCACATGGCTCGAACCTAGGTTAAAACATCTAGACAAAGAATATAAATTTAACAAAACTCTGAAAACACAAGTAAGAACGATTAATATTATTTAAACAAAAGTATTTTCACCAAAAGGGTGATTAGATATTAAAACTTACAAAATGAACACTTACGTTTTAGTTTGTCTAGCCACTCATAACGAGATTCTGCAGGCAGCACAAGACAACTGACCAGACAGGCCAACCGGACTGAAGCTGCTGGAACACGGAACGAAACGGAACTGGGCCAACGGCTACCAAAGTACGCAAATCGCCGGGCAAAAGCGAATCTCAGGCAGCCTGGCAGACAACAACGAAAAAACGAAACTGTACCGGTCCAAGACCCGGTACATCGGTAATGAAATATGTGCAACTTCAAACTACTTCGATAGATGAGGCTACACTGAACAACTTAATAAATAATTATATCATAACGATAAATTCATTAAAACCTGGTGTAATCGAATGAAAACCATAGACGTAGCCGGCTAATATAATAGGTCTACCCAATATTGGTGACGAGATGCAGTCTGAAATATCAGCTAAGTGCCAACTAGTGATACAGTGAAGATTTTGGGCAGCTAAACTATAAATTTATGAATAAAAAACGAGACGTTTGATAAGGCTTTGCTTCAATCAAAATGATTTTCTGAATCTCTAAATTCGTCGTGTTTTGTTTAGAAAAGGTCTTCCAACACATTTCTCCCTCACTGTGGTTGATTCGTGATTGTTTTACAGTTTACATCGACATCGACGTCAATGTGAACAGGGAACCGTTAAGTGAATTTACGAATCAAAATTATTGTACTTTACCACCTTTTACACTACAACTATGTTATTGTCTAACCTAGTCAGAAAACCGTTCAACAATTTCACAGGAAACATATCGTATGCACAAATATTACACACAGTTTTGGCGATCTAAGGTGTTTTCGGAATAATAATTAATAGACGTTCGCCACGGATATATATACTGTATATGTATATATATATATATATATATCTATTTTTTATTTGACGGAAAATAAATCAATAATGTTGTCAAATTATTGATTTATGGCTGCTAGAACGCCATTACCATATTTTATATGATATGATACGGTATTTTCTTATACGTCAAATCATTCGACGATTCCCTGCTCAGATTAAAAAACAAAATAGACCAACAATCGACTCGCAAGAAATATACGATAATTTCATTTCCGAAAAGGAGCTGTACGGTTCCTTGCACGTATGTATACTACAATCGAGATGAACTTTCGCCTAGAAAAAATGGGAAGTTCGATTCTTGGGATGTAAAGTGACCCTTTTGATTGAGCGGTATTATTGATATGAACGAAAATATGCAGTTTCCACGGTGCACAGACTATTAGATTTGTATTGGTAACAGGTTTTTTGAGCAGGATCTCTCGTCCCCTTTCTTGGGTCATAAAGACACTAACCAGCACTTCTGTTTTATTCACGCTATTTTAGGTTAGGTTAAAGTGACTAGTAGACTCGGATAACCAACATGTGTGATCGCTACCACAGTAACTATTTACAGTGATCGTTACCTTCTCAGCTCTGTTGATCACTTTGAACTGAACTAGTACAAATCATAATGAACGAACTCGTTCACTACGTCGACTAATTCATTTGAATGTCGTCGTGTACTACCTATTCTTAAGCATATTGTTCAGTTCATAATTACGCGTACCAAACTGATAACGTATGATTACGGGTAAAATAAAACACAAACATTTTTTATTGATAACTTATAAAACTGTTTACTCTTAAAACTAAATTAAGATGTAAAGCTGATATTTCGTGAAATACAACTACTCGATCGAACTTCGAGTAGTTTTAAGAGCTTCGAGCCGAGTTCGAGTAGTAAAATACTCGAAGTTTCCAGTACTCGCACACCCCCACCAAAAATCATGGGATTTGTGTGGCCACAGGAGTAAGTAAATAAGTAAGTATGCCTCAACATACGGTCACTTAAATACAGCAAAAGCATTGCAGTTTAAGGTTTTTTCTAGTAAGTTGTACAATAATGAGAAATTCATCATCATCAATGAGCAAACAAGCCTGTTGACAAGTAATATTACAAGATCCAAATTGACCTTCTAATAACTTAATTTCACTGACCCCAAGTAACCATCCAGGTTCTCAGCAACAACAACTGAGGAAGACTCGAAAAAAATTAGAGATACCCCCGTCTAAAATCATTAGAATGAAGGTTATTCAAAAGAGATTCTAATTTACCTCATCAAACATTTTATTTGAATAAAAACACATTTCTGCATCAGAGCTCCTTGAAGTAACACTTTGATTTTTTTTAGAGTGTACCCCTTTTATTTATGAATTTGAATAAGTTTATATTCAATTTAGAAACATTAATGTTTTGATAATGTTTAGTGAATTATAACATTTAGACTTAAGCTCAGTAACCATAACTGCATTAAACTCAGTGACTACTGAGTCTATTTAAAGCTACGCATCAGATTTGAGTAAAAACATTTATTATTACTTACATCATGTTCCCGTATTCTCTGTTGAATCTTTTCCTCATCTGTGGGCACCAATTCCATGTCTTTCACTTTCTTCTCTGTCTTCTCCAGCCACTCCAATACTGGAACCAGCTTATCCTAAAAGCAAGCAAGATTTATTCACATTTAATTTTTATAAATTACTGTTATATAGAATCTAGAGATTGAATTTTCATCAACGAATCAAGCATAATGGTTTGTACAAATTTTCTAAAAAAAAGAAATAAACTTCTGTTATAGTAATTTTTTGGAACAGATATCTTTAAAATTGTTTAAATGATGCTACTCTCCTATATAGAGTAAATTATGTATTTATTAAGGTTTTGATTAGGTCAGGCATATTTTACGTTATAAGTACAATTGCAGATTTTTATTGAGTGTAGATGTCAGACAGTGATGTTGTGACTTCTAAATATAATAGTAAAGATGTTCCTCCGTTGCATTTTGTAGACCTTGGTCATGTCAGCAATACTGAATGTGAGTAGTTCACATAGTATGTAATGTATTCTATTTATAGAATGTTATTTAACATGACTATAAATTGTAGAAAAAATTAGGAACTCCTTGGTGCTCTAAGATCTTTTAAAACCAACATGTCGAAGGGTTAAAATTACTAGGATTGGAACTAGTCAACACTTACTTATTCGAGTAAGTTTTATTAGAGTAAAATAATAAGTACACATATAGTTATTTGATACGAGACATTTATTTAGATAGAACAGTACCTGGAATTGCTTGGCAACAGCCATAGCCTGCATGAGGGCTTCAAAGCGTTGTTCTGCACCTTCGGTCAGGTTGTCAAACCTAGTCATCAAGTCCTTGAGTTGCCGTTCAATGGCTTTACGTTCCATGGGCTCAGCACCCGCGGCCACCTCATTGCCCATTGAGAATAATGAAGACATTGAGTTCTGGCGGTCCAGCAGCATCTTTTTAAGGAACTAGAAAAAGTAATGAAATCAATTAAAAATAAAAACAATACTGTGATGTTTTATTTAACTACAGATGTATGTAAAACACTTCAAAACCTATTGAAAATGATAACCATTGTCTGCTTACCGTTTACTCAAACTGATTCAGTTTGATAGACAAAACAAATATTTGTTCATAGTCATTGTAAAGTCTTACCTTCTGCTCCTGTAACTGTGCCTTGACAACCTTGTAGTCCGCAGACGGAGGCTTTTGGTTTGCAACCATCTCCTCCGTGTCTGACAACCATTTCGCGAGACCGTCCAATGCCTCCTGGAATTTTCCTGAATGTAACAGTCCTACATCTAGCTTTCGATCTCTCTCGTTCAGCTGTAACAATAACAATATATGTATAGTCTACTGCACACGATACAAAAGATAACAAGTAACTTAATTATTTTAGCTCTTTTACATTGGTCCACAAACACAATATTAATTCAATCTTAGAATTTTAAAATGTTCTAACACACTAACAAAAATATTAACATTTTAATGGGAGAGATTATCTATTTAGCCCTTTTATCTATTCCACAGCCCTTTGCTGTGGAATGTTTTTCCACAGAGATCTATACCGGAGAGTCCATTATTTACAATATTTCATCTATAAAGACAATATCTTTTTCACTTTTCTTTACTAACACATCGCAAGATATATAGTTAAATTCTCAAACTTATAGGTTACAAACTTCACTAACCTTATCCTTGAGTGCGTTCCAGCGGTCGTTGACTTTCTCCAAGTCCTTCTCCAGTGCTGAGGTGTTCACGCCTCCAGCAGCAGACTGTATCAGTCCAGAGCCTAAGAGATTGACTTCATCCACACCTTTCCCAATAGGCTCCACCACTTGTTGCCGGAATGCAGCGAACTCCTCCTGCTGTGCCTTGATAACTTCAACCTCTGATCCCACAGACTTGAGCCGCCGCACTTCTTCACTAGCCTGGTAAATAACAGTGTATAATGTTAGTTCTCTGTGTTCAGCTTTAGAGATCTCAATTTCAATGAGGAAACATATCATTCATCAAAATTAACTGTTGACAGATTTTAGTACAAAAATGCTAGATCTTTTCAACAGATCAAAATGTGGCACTTTAAGATTGATATAAAAAAATTGAAGTCAAAGTTAATATTGATTTAAATTGTTTCCACAAACCTACAATATTATCAATTTCATATTTTTGTTTTAATTATGTCTTTACGGCCATTGAACTTAGCAAAACGTGCAATAATATAAATTACCTTAGTGCTCTAGTCATGATCGACTTCTTAACCTGATGTTTGTTGGCAAAAATAATCCCACCCTCTCACATCAATGTTAAGGGCAATACATATAATAATAAAAGTGTAAAAAATGTAGAAGTAAAAAAGTAAAATATCTAAGTAAATTTTAAAATGGAAGAATCATCTTAAAATCCAAAATGAATTCTGTAATCAGACTTCTTCATTTAATATGTTATGACTCCTTATTTTTTCTTCACGTAGCAGTTTAAAATATGATTTTGTCTGTTGGGAGATCAAATTTTAGCTAATATTTAAATTTAAACATAGCAAATTAATAATTTTAATCGTTTATCAAAGATTCATGATTTTTTTCATAAGCATTATAATATTCATTATTATTCATTCATAAGACGCCGATCGTCAAGATATAAGCGAATATGAGGGGCAAATGAGTGTGTTGGGTGTAGATGAACAAGTGTAGTCATTATTACTACCTAAGGTCGATTGTTCCTCAGAAAGAGCAATTTATTAGTATCCCAGTAGGCAACTAAGGGACCTACAGCTTTACGTGGAATCCAAATCACGTAGTGTTGGTTTGATTTTCAGCTAACTGAAAAGCCTGACACTTAGTTATCTTCCCTTTTTGTATATTTCATTCTGTATTTATTTATAAAATGCACTGTTAGAATATCATCTTCCCAATAATGCAATCGGAAAAACAGTAACTAACACCATAATATTAAAAATAAAGATAAGCTCTTCAGTGAAATAACAATAAAATGTTTGTTATTAATATTTTTCCAGACCAATGTCAAAATGCAGTGAAGTGAGGGCATAAGGATACAAGTTGATATTAGTAATAAAAGCAAACTAGTGCA
This sequence comes from Stictocephala bisonia, assembly GCA_035578905.1. NCBI lineage: Eukaryota > Metazoa > Arthropoda > Insecta > Hemiptera > Membracidae > Stictocephala > Stictocephala bisonia. Next base: position 1,117,028 of record JAQJVL010000257.1, on the reverse strand, counting down.
ATTGTGTGTTCATAGTAACAGGTGATAGGCACTAATCCAAATATCTGAATCCAAATTAAAAATTAATTTACATAATATTCCTTACTAAAAACAAGATTTTACAAGGTTGAAAGCAGGATTTACAAATTAGCTTGTGGAATTGCCTGTACATTAACTCTAATGGAATCTTTCTCTCACTTACTTGCTGAATATCTTCCAAGATGTCGGCATGTCTCTGTTGGAACTGGTGCAGTTTGTTAAGAACCGTATCTAGCTCCGTCTCCCGAGCTCTTGTTCGCTCATCCAACCGAGCAAGCTGTCGACTCAAACTGTCTGTTTGTTCTCTTGTGGCTTGGGCATCTGGTGTCAGTCCGCTATCAACTAGTCTTTCACACGCAGACACTGCACTAGCCACATCATCACTGGCATGTGCAATCTGACAAACAAAATCAAAGTGTCTCAACCAAATTTATTTTTATTGAAAGATTAAGACAAAAATTATTAATGATATAAGATGCTATTCTTTCCTTTTGTTGTGTCATTGTTAACTGCTAATCAGTTCAATCATTTTCTTTCCCATTTGACTAACATTTAGTTAGATTAATAAAATATTTTTATAATTTTATTTCTCTTTGGCCCATTTTTAAGTTCTCTACATCGGTTTGGTTCCCCTTACCAGATGGGAGGAGATATTATTTCAAATATTCTTTGTTATTCTATTACCTAATGCTATTGTTTTAGTACTATTCTTGTATACTTTTTCAATATTTTCTTACTTGTTGCATTTGTGGTAGAGGTGTATATCATAGGGATATTGATTTCTTATCAGCCAGTCTTAACTTTTAATTAATTTTCATAGATAAAAAGGTGTACTACCGTGGATAAAATCAAATAAAAAGTAATAAACAAATAAAACATGCAAATTTTAGTGCAAAAAAAGATTACAGAACAGATTAAATTAACTGAGCTTGACTACAACAAACATAATGCAATCATTTAATTTAGAAAAAATATCTGAGGCCAGACATTATATTGTAAATCATGGAGCAATATGTATGTCTAAGATATTGGATCGGCTAGTTCATAGCCAAGTTTTTGCTATTTGACTGAGCAAAGCAAGGTCTCTATTTTAACTGGAAAATTTTGTATATTATTATATGGTTGTTTATTTGTGAAAAAATTACATCCAAATACATGTATGGGAAAGCAATTTATAAATAACTTTTTATTTAAATTTGCTTCAATTCGAAATTGTGTCAATTTATTCAAATATAACAGTTGATTTCAGCTATTTTTGTTCAATTACGAACAAGTAAACGTCAAAATATATACTTGTTGCAATATAAGTACAAAAAATTAGCCTGACCTTGGTGATTAGTTTGTTGACATCGTCTATCTGTGTGCGGACAGTCTTGATGTCTCGTGCTGGAGGTTTCATGGCGTCCAGCTCCTCTTCCAGATTGCTCAGGTCAACACTAAGTGCCTTCACCTGGTCCTGTATCATTCAGTTACACTCAGTTATATGCTTCAGTTGAGATAAATTCAAGTAAACTTCATACAATTACTTTTCCAATACAATAAAAGAGCATAAAGAGGTTATATTTTATCCTGAGACGTTTTTGAGTGAGCAGGACTTACATCAAATTAATTATTGACATATTGCATATCATCTACAAAATAATTAAGGTGAGATATAAAATCAAAATAAACAATCACCACCATTAATAATAAAAAAAAAGCAGAGGTACTTGAACTTATATACTTACTTAAGTATATAAATATGAGGTTAGGTTATCAAACAATAGGGCAGGAATTCAGGTTTGGATAACGCAAATTATAACTAGTATCTCTTAGTATCTCTCTTCACACCTAAAGAGGGTGTCTGCGGCACTGAAAATTTGTATAAGTTATAAGTCTTCATACACTTTCTGTGGTTCTGTCTTCTCAGATGAGTTCACAGGTATAAAATAACGAAAGGCATGTAGAATGTAAGATTTAGTTCAATTTTATAAACAAACAAAACACAAATATTTTTTAAAAAGGAATTTTTGTATGCATATATTTATGAAAATGTAAAAATATTAATAATATAAAAATATTGTGACAGTTAAAAATTCAACAAATAAGAAATGGTTCCTGTGATAAAGCAAATACAGAATTGTTTGATATATATATTTATTATAAATGTCTAATATGGTCAACTAGTACTCACGCTGAACTGCGTCAGAGCGGTAGCAGCAGACTGCAGTTGAGAGCAGCGATCATCAAGACGTGCTTGTAATTCGTCAACTCTCTCAGCCAACCCTTCCACTTCATCTTGTAGTTGAGGACCACCTGCTACACCAGCGTCTGCTGCTTCTGCGGCCAAGTCATTGGCAGTCTGTCGCACATTGGACAAAGGCTTGCGCAGTGCAATTGTCTCTTCTCTCAAGGCCTTTAACATTAACAAGTGATTTTTGTAAGATTTATTGAACAAGAAAACCACTTTCAAGTAAAGACAATACTTGGGAAACATAACTATTTAAAATTATAGTGATCCTTATTTTCTTTGAGATAAAAACTGTTAACCTTCAATTAAAATTGACTAATTCAAATTTAGCTCTTTTAAAATTATATTTCATTTCACTAAGCATTCATCTTTTATTTTATAGTGTAGTATTAATTTCAATAACAGTATATTTTTAACCCAATATCCTTAATAATGTAACGTTTATCACTGTTTTTAACAAATTTTTTAAATTATTGTAAAACTAAACATGAGTTCAGGATCTTTAGAAAGAAAGTGTCATTTCACAACCACAAGAAACAAGTAATTAATTATTCAATTTTCTGCAATTTTGTTAAATATACATCCTTACAACTTATATCTATGCTTCTCTTTCACTCAAACACTGTAATTTCTTCTTTTTTTACTATTTTTAGTTTGTGAGTTGCAGTAATTTAAAATTCCATACTCTTCCTTTTTTATGTGTTATATTATTATTTGCTGACTTTTGTACGCTTAATGCCCATGGGAATATGTCTATACCCAATTCTGTTTCAAATTTGTCTACTTTTATAAGTAAATTACAGTTGAACTTTTTTGTACATATGAGTAAAAATACTTTATTTACTCAACAACAAGAATCTTCATCAGATAATGACCAAATTCAGTTAAATATTGTTGGTTTAAAATTGCAGTTTATAATGTTAGAGTAAAAAAGTTAAAATAATAGAAAAGATTAATTATGGAACATTACTATATTTCCTTTTACATAGTGTTTTGATTAAAAATGAATTTTTCGTTGATTGTTCTTCCTTATTGTCACTCTTGAATAAAATTGAACTATACGTACAACTTAAAACTAGATTATAGTAATAAAATTGACACAAACTAAAATAACTGAACTATTGATACCCATTTTTCAAAATATTTCAGTTTGGTAAAAGCGCAATCACAAAGACATTTGTGTTTTATACCTTAAGTCTCTCCAACATCTTGGGGTCACGTGAGGCACCACCTAAGGCGTCGTGTGAGGCTAGTTTGTCTTCACATCGCTGCACAGAGTGTGCCAAGTCACGTAGTTGTTCTGAGAGGTCCAGCAGTCGCCGTGATGTTTCCTCCAGCCACTGCGTACGCTCCAGTAATTCTAAAAAAGCAATTAAAAAATAATGACGCTTGCACTATTACACAGTAAATCCTCGATTTAACTGACTAAGGGGCATGATCTAATCCGTTAAAGCCGATTGTCCATTAAATAAAAGTAAATTCAACCCAAGCTGTTATGAGATGACCTCAACTTAATTAAAACTAACTGCAATGCTGCCAGCTAATTGTTAACAATTAATAAAATATGCAGATAAATATGATACAGAAGTAATTAACTACACGTTTATTAAATTAAATTTTTTATAAACATTCATTAATTCCGTAATATAGAGAATTTTAGATATTGTAATACACTGTAAACTGTTCGTAAAATCCTCAGTCTGTTAAATCGCAATCCGTTAAATCTGGGGTTTACTTTAATAAAATAGTGTACACTTATTATATAACTTATTTATTATATAAATGTTCCATTCACTTATTATTAAAATTATCTATTAGTATTTTTCTACAGTCATGTACATCTACAGTTATAGTAATAATATTTTATTTTTAAGTTTATACCATTGGAATTCCTGATTTTTTTTCTTTGATCAGTTCAAAATTATTAGTAGAGTACAGGCGCTGCAGAGAGGGTACCTTAAAAAATATTAAAAACATGGACTGGACCAGAGATTTTGTATGACTCTATAGGTGCTGAGCTATTGTCAACTATTTAAACTATTAAGCAATAACCAAATAGTAATACAATTTACTACAAGCAACACATCATTTCGAAGAGTAAATTTCATGGCTGATTGGCACGCTAAACTACTATTGAGTCATATTTAGTATGAAGAGGCCTACTCTAAATGAATAACACTATTATATTTCAATGTAGGCGCTGTATCTATAGTGAGTAGGCTTCCAATAATACTAATATTAACCCCCCCGATGTTAGTTGTCGGTTACGCAACAGCATTATGCGTATTATGGAAGTTAGTTGTCGCAAAAACGCCAACTACGTAACGGTTCATTTAAACAACCAGAAAGACGTTACTAACAATAATTTTTTTATACATATTTAATATAGTTTTAATCGATATTTCTCCACGCATCTCCCAATATCTGTGAGTAGACGGTTATTGTTTGTATGTGGAACACAGATTATCATATGATAATAAACAACATTGGAACAGCTGGTGCTAGAACAGCTGTAAATGGTGAGTATATAGTTCGATTTTCTCATTGAAGTGTTTTGTTTACGTAAATATTGTTTATATAAGTTATATTTTATAAATGTGAATAACATTTAGAACAAATTGGCTATTTCAGAATGTTTGCATAGTAAATATAAACATTTATCAAGGTAACGTGGACCTGAAAATGTTTTGAAAAAAGATTTTTTTATCTTCTCTTGACCTTAACAACATTCCAAAATAAATAAATCAACTTATCTTTTGCATGCACAGGTTCTGTATAAATTTACAAATAAAATGGTATATATTATTCTATAGTTATATTTTCAATATTTTGTATGAATTTTTTTAATTATCCTTACACTAGTGGCAAAAATGGGCTAACATTATAGAAACACATAGTGAACAGTGGGAGGGTTTACTTGGACTTCAGACATAAACCGCGTCATGTAGTTATATACACTACGAACAAGTACTGCCGACGTTTTGGCCATATTGCAGAAGGCCATCCTCAGGGTGAGTGACACACAACGCAAGTAGTCTCAACTCAATATTATATATAGATCTATTTATATGTTCAGCTTCAAATTAGATGAACAATTTTATTCAATCTAATAATATTTAAATCATTTTTCTGGTGTAAAGGATTGAGCCAATCGATTTTTGAGACTAAAATCCACTTATCCTAAACAGTAATCAAATCCTTCCACTGGATTTTGAATTCCATTCTTAGGCCATATACGACTTGTTTATTTAAAATTACATGATAAACTCACACACACAAGGAAGTGTGAAAATGTTATTCGTTAAAATAGGATTAAGAAATATATATATTATTTTTTGCCTTGTTTACACCTGACAGTTTAGTGTTGATATTACAACAAAAACTATTTTGTTTGTATATACAAATTTCTTGTACTTAATGATTTGATTATAATTGCTAAATTAGATAGTTAAGCTTGCATTCAAGAAAGCCATCAGTACTCCATAGAGTTTGCTTAACCATGCTAAAACTCCACATTGAGTTTGGTTATTCATAAGTACTAACCGTTATTCAGTTTGTCCCATCTGGCCTTGACAGCGGCCAGTTCTTGTTTCACAATCTCCTTGTCTACATCACAGGCACCGAGGAAGGTCTCACCCAAAGTTCTCAAATTTTCAAACTCCCCAGACTTCTTCCAGACCTCATTTCTGAATGCAGAAAGCTCCCTCAACTGTTTTTCAACATCTCTACGCTTGAAACTATCAGGCCGCAGAGAGTCCACCTTATTCTCAGCTTGAGACAACCAAGGAATGAAGGCTTCAAGGGCTCGGTAATACTTTCTGCAATGCTCCTGTTGTGTGAACAGAAAGATTAGAATCCTCTAATACAAAACATTTATATTTCGTTTAAAAACCAGCTAAATAGAAAATTGTCATCAATTGTTAAAAGGGAGTTGAAAATGGAATCTAATTATTATAATGAAATAAAGTCTTCCATATTTATATTTTTGTTAAATTAATAGCCTATTGTAACTGTGCACCAAGAAAGGAAATATTAATCTTAACTAAGTTTTCATTTTTTACCATAATTGAATCAGACCTTCATTGACTCCAGATCTGCATCTATCACTTATGATCGTTTAGACATGAATTTAATCTTATTTTTACATTAAATTCTTGTTCAAAAGCAATAAAGCATACACAGCTGGTACTGTTTACATAGGGCACCTAAAAAATCAAGAGAGAATTACAGTCATTAATTTAAATAAGAATTCATAATATATAGCCCCTGAACTGTTAATATTAATAATATTTAGACATACCTGTCAACAGTTCAAAATAAGGCGAAGAAGATTTATTTTCTCACGACATGTTTCCATATAAATATATCATCATCAGGTGAATACAAGAAACATTTTTATATTTTATTTAATATTTATATTAAACATTTATTTAATATTTATATTAAATATTTATTTAATATTTATATTAAATATTTATTTAATATTTATATTAAATATTTATTTAATAGTTATATTAAATATTTATTTAATATAAATTTAAAAGAAACATGTAATATGTATTTCTCAACTTAACATACCTGTATTGTTTGTCCTTTTAATTTTCAACATTTCAATGTTTTATTTTTTATTAATATTTGTTGTGTTAAGTTTTTTAATGTTTTAGAAATGTTTCTTGTATTCACCTAATGATGATATATTTATAATGAAACATGTTGTGAGAAAATAAAACTTTTTCGCCTCATCTTGAACTGTTGACAGGTATGTCTAAATATTATTAATTTAAAGGTACATCAAATGTTAGATATGAGGGACAGTCTACTGAAAGGCTGTTGGAAGTAGCTTACAATCCTAATGATCAAACTTGATCAGTATTCCACTGAATGGACAAAAGATAGCAGCAATTGACCTGAGATTAATAAATAAACAGACAAACACAAGGTATCTTTGTCCAACTGTGTAACGAGAGCAGATGTTCACACTTATAGACACAAAGCACTTTGTATGAAAATGGTTCAGGTTTTATTTAGCACTCAAAGAATTAGAAATGTCCGACCATTTAACATCATGAAAATGGACTTTGCACACTTAGACCAATTTAAACAAAAATTATTGTTAAAATTTATTGTTCCATAATAGAATGCAATATATTGAACTATCTAATGAGAATATAAACCACCAAGCTAAAAAAAATTCCATAATTGCATCATTGAATTTTCTGAGAAATATAAAATATAATATTTATGATTTTTTTAACTGAAAAGATATAAATTATGTGGGAGGCGTATTATACTAATAGTTTCTTAGTTAGAATATTAAGTGTTAGTATAAACTACAAAACAAGTGAACATCACATAACACAAATTTATTATACTTACAAAATCCCATTTCTTTATGGATCGCTCTGGTTAGAGGAAGGTAAACCTACAGTAGTTCACCAAAATCAACCCCCATAATATTTTGTACATTTAATACTTATATTTTAATAGATTTATGTTGTGTGACATTCACTTGTTTTGAATTATAGTAAATCAATACTACAAAAATGGAATATCATTGAAGGTTATTATTTCTAAAACTAATCCACCAATGCTTCATGTGAAAAACATTTGACTCTAAGATCAGCGATCTTGCAAATTGCCACAAATATGTACTTATTCATCCATTAATCTACCAACAGCAGGAAAACCACAATATTTGCTTCTGGAGTTGCCACCATGAAATTTTACAGAGATAAACTAATAAACTAGTTTTTTCCGTTTTCCATTCCACTACAACATTAGACTTGTAAAGTAGCTCTACAATTAATCCTCGATTCTGTTGATAATAACGTAAATACATTTTTTATTGTTACAATATAAAAATTATTTTATAATTAAAAGAAACATAGTAGTATAAATTCTAAATTAATACTGAATGTACATAGTCTGACTTAGAAGTAGCCGCAACTTACCATGCATGTCTGCAAACGTGTCTGACGGTCTGTAACATCCTTACGAAGTTTGTCCCACAACTGTTGTATCTTGTCTAAATCTCGCTGGAGACTTCTAGATTCCCCTCTCTGACCTCCACTGTTGCGGCCTAACACCTCTCGTCCTTTGTTCACAAGCATTATCACTTCATGTTCCTTCTGGATCACTTCCTTGTAGATGGGCTGTAAAAACCAACAATAGTTGTTCATTGTTAATCATATTTTAAATTTTAGTTTATATCAGAATAAAGAGTAACAGAAAGAAAAAAAAAGTTGGATATCCTGAACCCATGAACATTATACCTTACTGTATCCAATACCTTACATGAAAATAATGTTATTGAACCAGTATTCTTCTATTCCTGTAATAGAATAAAGATAAGGCCAGTGGCCTTAAAATATCTCTATGAGTTTTTTACCATCCCTTATGTGAGTGTGAACTTTCAAAGGACTTATCAAAGGAATTATTGAAAATGTAAGTTTGCTTTCGTGTCCTAAACAAAACCTAAATAATTCAGGCAATTGCCCCATGGTGTAAAGCTACTTATCAGTATACCATTTACAGTTTCAGTATGTTGTTTATGATATTCGCTGAATTCTTTTCTAACAGGAAAATGTACAATATCGCTGCTTTTAGGACTGGTTTAAAGGACCTACTTTTATAGGACAAGTGGGCATTCACATGTGTGTTTGGGAGCATTGTTTTCATGGCAGATTACCTAAATGAATGAGTCTATAGATTAGTTTACTTTGAATACATTTTTAATTTTAAAGCAATTACTTGTGTTACTTTGACGTTTATGAATTTTTAAAATATTTAAATAACTCAGGGGCTATAAATTATGAATTAATATGAATTTTAGTTTATTTTTGCTACTGTTGTTGATGTTAGTTGTTTCACATTTTCCACTGGGTTTTGTTTATCTAAGTTTTAGTTTTACTATTCATATCTTTCATAGTTTGTGTAGTTGATAGTTGATTCTGCCTTTGATAAAACATTCAACCATTTTATACTTGTTTCATCTTTTCTCCATTATCTTAAGTGTACATTGTTAAAAAAACATGTCTTAAGCGAATATAAATAAAAACTTTTACCAAGTTTTAGTTTGTTAAAATGTTTTATTAATTTAAAATTGCCTGAAAATCCATGTTTTAAAAATGTATTTTATAATTCCAACTTTGAATCATTTTTCATGACTTAGACCCTACTAATCTAAAATCAAAATAAAACTTTAGACTAAGAAATCTAATTATAGAAAAAAAAATTGTAGTACTTTTAGCATGAAATGTAAAAGTACTCCAATTTACCTGCAGTTTGTACATGGTAGTATGTCAAATATATAATTAAAAGTTATCAAGAATGATTAAATGGATCAAAATGATTTAAATGTATTCTTTTTTAACTTTATTGTGTAAATTAATATATATCAACTATAAATTTACATGTAACAAACCATTATAAAATGATTCAAAATAATTTAAATGTATGATACTGTTTTTGATTTTTTTAATAAAGAAAATATTTTAAAATTGCTCTCACCTCATGGTGTTCCACCTGTTGTTGTAAAATGTCTCTATCTGCTGATACCAAGAGACGCTCTGATAAAGATCCCAGTTCCTCAGACAACCAGCCAAGAGTCTTGGAACACGATGCTTCAAACTGGCGCCCATCTCTGAAATCACAGGTATGTTATACAAACTTAAAGGTAATGCATATGCTCCCAATAACCATATTGATTCTTAAATCAGAAAAAAATATATTCATAGTCACATGTATTATTGATTCTAATACAACTAGCAGCTAAAAAACTTATTCATACATTTTCTAAAAACAATCATGAAAATTTATTCATCTTAAACATTGGCTTGAGGTAAGCAATTCCTCGAGTGAAACATTGCTTATGGTAAGTCAGACAAGGATTTGATTTTTACTACGGAAAAGTTGTTAAGTATTAAAAACAATCATGAATATGACAAATGAAAGTGTTGATTGCAGAAGGCATTGATTAGTACAAAAACATTTTTAGTTTCAATTTTAATGAAAAGATAACATTAATTCATTGCACTTGGTTAAGGACATTAGCATTTAAAGATTCTGAGTGTCACTCACAAAGAAGACTTAGGTTCTAAATACTCTTTGATGGTAAATACATAGTAATATAAGTGACTAAAGAAACAAAGAGACTGTCAAAGGCAATGCATTTGCTGTAGATGCACACCTTTGCTGCTATCTAATAGTGATTGGTTTTATATCACTATCACTGAATATCATAATCACTGTTTGGTGTACTTTTAGCTCAGCTATTAGTCACTTCAGCTTGTGCTGGAAAGACACAGTGAAAGATGAAGAGATATAGAGAGAGGGAGACCGCTAAGGCTACCTGTGAAAACTGAACATGAACTATTTTCACCAAACAGGAAAACTGGCTTTAAAGGAGCCATATGAGCGAACAGTCTTCATGTTTCTATAGTCGATGGTAGTATTTTATTAAACTTAAAAACAGCAAAAAAATACCAAATTTTACCTGAGTGAGCCTTCAATTTCTGCTTTGCGTAGGTCGAGTTTCTTCTGCAAGGTGTTGTATTGGCGGTTTACAGCAGCGAGTTTTCCCTGTATTTCTGCTCTTGAGGCTGGGTCAGACAGAACGTCACACAATTGAGCTCCAGCACTCTCCAAGTCAGCCAGCAAAGGCCGAACTCCTTCAAGCTGGCGTTCCAATGTCTAATAACATATTTGCTGGTTAATGCAATGTTCAATTTAACTCTAAAATTATATTAACAGACCTTCAATAAATAATTGGATGTTCAATGGTGAAAACCAAGTATATGTCATAAATTCAGTGACATTGGTAACCTTAAGTTAATTACCTGATTTGCATATTTAAACCACAAATTTATGTTCAAATGTACAAAATTAGGTATCTGTTTTAATCACTGAGTAAAATAGGTATTTGGATATATATATATATAATATATATATATATATATATATATATATAATTTTAAAAAAATTCATCTACACAGTTAAAAAATATGTAGCTAGCCTAAAAAGTCTACATTTTTAACTTTTAGTCCAATTAACATAAATAAGAACATATATTCAAAATATAATGAGGAGGGACTTCAACACTAAAATGACTTGGCCCACACACCTGAACTTTCCGAAGCTGCTCTTCTGGTTCTCGGTCCAAGGGTATGTCATCAAGCTGATCTGAGATGCCTTGCAGTGTGTCACGTAGACGAGACAGTCCTGCGTCAAACTCCCGACTTGTGTCTGCAGCCGCTCCCAAACTGGTGAGACGTTCATCCAGACGACTTAGAAGGTCAGCCCACTGAGCATTCACGCGAGAAAGCTTTCCCTGTACATCCGAGCTTGGTGCTCGTGACAGCACACTCTCGCCCACAGTTGTCAGGTGTGTCAATTGCGGTTGTTGAGTGCGGAACTCTTCTCGCATTACCTACACAAATAATGAAATTAGACAATATGAAATATTATACAATATAACTTACATGTTTATAATAGTTTGAGAAATACTGATTTGAGGCTTTCAACACAATCTTGAAAAATTAATAAGATACAATGAGAAGAAACGTTTTCAAAATCACAATAAATCACACTGTATACGTCTCTGTTTCAATAATTACATACTTGCACTTGCTGAACTTGACTCTGCACCATACGAGAGTCTGACGAGATGGGCCCCAGCACAGTCATCATGCGTTCCTTGGCTGCCAGCCAGTTGGCCAGGCTGTCGTGTGTATCATGGAAGTCTTTCACGTCATCCATCAGTTGAATCCTACACAACAAGTGAAGGTAAACATGAGTTAAGCGTTGAGACAATACCTTAACAGCAGAAATGAGATTTTTAAAGAGGTAATTTAAGAGGAATAATAGAAAAGTTTGGCAAAAGGAACAAATTAATCAGAGAAAGTTTGAAAAATATACAGCTACAGGAGACAGTGGAAAGAAGGAGGATACAGTGAATAGGGCATGTGAAGAGGATGTGAAATAATACATTACCAAAGATAGCCCTGGAGAGTGAGGAAAGTGGGAAGATAAAGTATGGAGGGATGTGAGAGAAGAGGAACGCAGAAAAAAACAAAGGAAGGGAGAGGAAACCTGTAGGGAAGGAACAAAAATGGAGGAGGCTGTGTAGGACTGTGAAAACGGAAACGTCTACAGATGATGATGAACGAAAATAAAAATTAATAGCAACTTAAAGCATAAATGCTAATAAGATTTAACAATTATGATATTCAGAACAACCTTGATGTTCCCTCAAAATGGTTTATTTAAAGAATTTCTCCCCTAATTTTGTTTTACTACATATTCAAACAATTCTGATGAAAAAACTGACCTGCTCTTGCAAATATCATTTAGACTCTTCCAGCGAGAAGTTATGTCCATCAGCTCGTCCTGCAGGGCATCAGCTCCTACAGCAGACGGGCGACGCTTGAGTAGATCCATTACTCCACCCCTGGTGCTGTCTAGCAAGGATTGCTTTTCATACATCTCTTCTAAGATACCCTACACAAGGAGGAAATGCTCGTCAATAATTTCATTTCATGTTAGTCAATATATAAATAAATTAATTCAGATTATTATAGATGTAACATTTTTTTCTGTGACTTATTTGTTCTAAAAAAAATTGTTATTCAAATAACCCAGCACAAATTTTGTCATATACCATCAGTTGATAACTTAACAAAAAAACTAATGCAATACTATTTTGTTCTTCAACATAGAGGTTTAGCAAATATCAGAATAACATCTCTGTTAATCACTTAACATCAAGAAACACCAAAGGGTCAAAGATAAATTATATGTATAAGGTAAATTGTTTTTTTAATCTCCTCTTCTCCTTGGAGAAATTCTTCTAAGTAGTAAAAATATCTGAGTAGCCATTTTTGGAGGGCAGTTTTAAGGTGTCATTCTGTCTTGGATTATAGGTCAATAAATAGCGCTTTCTGAGGAGCAGTCAACGTTAGTTAGTAACAATGACTACACTCGTTCATCTACACTCATTCAACCCTCATATTCACCCATATCTTGACGATCGGCATCTTACTAATTGAATAATTAATGACTGAATGAAAGTCAGGAAGCAGGTGGTTGAAAAGTTTCATTCCACTCCAAGTCGGAATTTTTTTCAAACAAGGACAGAAGATGAGTTGGAGGACTTTATAAATGACCATTTCTTTTATTGTTGCTAATGACGGTTGCTATTTTTTGACAGGTCTTCATTGTCAGCATATATTATCATCTCCTGAATTTTGAGAGCAAACTCTAAGAATTATTAGTATCTTAAAGGTCTCTTAACAACATTCTGTGTTGGAGTCCCTCTAGGTCCCTAACTGCCTTATTTTGAATGCGTAGGATTCTCTCAAGTGCTTTAGAGGATACTTCCTAGACAGCAATGCCAAAACATAAAAAATGACTAAAGCCATATAGCTCAGTAAAGTTAGAAAAAAACAAACAGTTTGAGGGTAAAAGAAAAATAACATAATTTTGAAAATTGGTGGAGATATCACTTGATACCTCAGTATCACTTTGGTTGTTTCTGTGTATTCTGACAGTGGGTAGAACTAAGAATATATGACATAAGGTGCCTTTCAAGTCCTATGATCTGAACATTGGGCTACTAATGGTCTAATATTTTTTCCAAATTGAATAAAGAACGTGATTACAATATCTTTGAGAAAACATCAAACTTATCTCACCTTTAACAACTTGCCGGTCTTGTCAGCATCCTCCTTGCTGCTAGGCACAGTCTCCTTAGGCAGACTGCGCTGTACTCTGTCCAAGAACTGCCCCAAGGTGCGCAGGTGTTCTAGAGCCTTGCGCACTTCTTCCCTCACCGCCTCCAGCTCCGACTGCCGGTCTGACAGTTTAGTACCGAGGAGTGTGTACCGATGGTTGATCTCAGTTAGCTCTTGTTGTACTACAGTCATTTCTAAAACATTTATTCAATGTTACTCTACAACTTAATACTATTCAATGACCACCTGTTATGAGTAAAGGTTTATACATAAGATCAAATTTAAAGATCCCTGCAGTTATAAAATTTATTAAATTAACATCAATTATTGCCAACTCAACAATGGTAAACACTTGGGAATGGAACTCCTAACACATTGGTTTTCACGTAAACTTACAGCTACAATGGTGTGTGTGCTAATCGTGATGCATTCTTCACATGTCTTCATGTGCCCTCTCATTTAACTAGGTCTTGCTTGGGGTGGGGGGAATTTTATTTTGCCTTTAAGGGCTGTTTTAGAAAAAAAATTTAATTAAGTAAAGCATTTCCCAAAAAATAGAGAATAATTTTGTAGTTCTGGGGGGTAGGGTTATGCCACTGCTTTGGTCAACACGGCTATTGAATAAAAATTATTGGACACTTCAACAGGTGCAAACGCACTTTGCTATACTCTGGTAAAGATTTATTTAAAAAAGTAAAGAGCCTCCCATAGTAAGTAGCCTTTAATTTATTTACTAATCCTCGGATTGATAAGCAATAGATTTCTATTTACTGACATCATTGCTTTTGGCCCATTTAAATGGTCAAACCCATTGACTCATTAAAATATATATATATATATACATACATACATATAAATACTCATATGTACATACGAGGTGCGGCTAGAAAAAAACCGGACTAGTACTGGTGAAACAATAAAACGAATGCAATAAGGCTGAAAGTCGCGTGGCCTGTCACGTGACTCTCGCTCCGCCTACTGCTCGAGTTTCATCTGCCTCCTGCACTCAGTCTGCCCGTGGCGTCTGTTTTAAGTAGTTGACGTTTTGTCTGTGCGTCGGAAAATGTTGAGTGTACAGAAAGAACAGCGTGTTAACATCAAATTTTGTTTCAAACTAGGAAAATCTGCAAGTGAAACGTTTGTAATGTTACAACAAGTGTACGGCGATGATTGTTTATCGCGAACACAAGTGTTTGAGTGGTTTAAACGATTTAAAGATGGCCGCGAAGACACCAGTGATGACACTCGCACTGGCAGACCATTGTCAGCAAAAACTGATGCAAACATTGAAAAAATCGGTAAATGTGTTCGACAAGATCGCCGTTTAACAATCGTAACACTACACTGCTCTGATTGTTAAACGGCGATCTTGTCGAACAAGTTTACTGATTTTTTTAATGTTTGCATCAGTTTTTGCTGACAATGGTCTGCCAGTGCAAGTGTCATCGCTGGTGTCTTCGCGGCCATCTTTAAATCGTTTAAACCACTCAAACACTTGTGTTCGCGATAAACAATCATCGCCGTACACTTGTTGTAACATTACAAACGTTTCACTTGCAGATTTTCCTAGTTTGAAACAAAATTTGATGTTAACAAGCTGTTCTTTCTGTACACTCAACATTTTCCGACGCACAGACAAAACGTCAACTACTTAAAACAGACGCCACGGGCAGACTGAGTGCAGGAGGCAGATGAAACTCGAGCAGTAGGCGGAGCGAGAGTCACGTGACAGGCTACGCGACTTTCAGCCTTATTGCATTCGTTTTATTGTTTCACCAGTACTAGTCCGGTTTTTTTCTGGCCGCACCTCGTATATACTTTCTTATCTGTTAAAATTACTGTTTTCTTTAATTTTCTTCACAAACACTTCTTTAGTGGCCAGAGCAGCCTGAGGCTCAGGGGGTTTTTAATTGTGACATTCAAAAGGTTAAGTTTGAATAGATTGTTTTGCAAGAAATCCTGCTGTTAAAAAAACATCAGATTTGCACTTTGCAAAATTAGTTATAAACTTAAAGGTAACTTGCTCCTAAACCTGCAGATTTTGTTAACACCAAACTTATATTTGATTCTTTTCATTTGAGAAATTCATATTTGCGATTTGTTTAAACAAGTTGCTACAAAAACAAATTTTCATTTTAATACTAGTAAAACATTTAAACAAACAGTGATTTTATTAGTTGAATGGTTGTTTTAGTTTTAACTAATTAAATGTCAGAATCCAAAATGATCACCAGAGCTATGAAAAATTAAAAAATAAATGTATTCATAGTATGAATATGTAAAAACAAAAGCATAGGTGTACCTGAATAGTTCAAGGACTTGAGGAATCAGATCAGGACAAAAGGATCAGAATATGGGATTGAGTTGGAATTCTGCCTGAAACAGGTCTAAAGTTTGAAAAAGGCAAAACATTTTTATGTTTAAAAACAGCACATTTTACTATCAGAATTTTTTAAGATAATTTTCGCTGCCTCGTGCACAATGATATTAACACGAACATACATTAACCTCCAATAAAAAACACGCCTTATTGTAGATTGCCAACTCGCTCAAACCTCATATTGTTAAAAAGCAATAAAATGAGAAACAGTACATTCAATGTATGTAATGTATCAATTATCGGTTCTCCAAACATATGATACTTTTTGTTCGCATTTTGGTCAATAAATTGGGATGTTGTCTATTGTTTATAACAATATACAGAAAATATTTACTAATATTCTTGGAGCAACTAATGACTTTTCTTTTTAAGCTTATCAGCAGTACAACCTTACAATTTGTACATACATATAATTATTATAAAGTCAAGTGCATTAACAAATTATTCATGAAGTCCTGTAACTAATAATGACTAATCTATATCAATTTTGTACACTTAAATACACATATGACTACTATAAAGTGAATTTACAATTACTCTTTTCTTGTCACTCTCGCACTCCCTACGTGCTTTGTCTCTTCTCTCTTTTTCAAGAACATGACAGCCGGCAGCTTCAATGAGACATTTAATATTTTATTTACAAGGAATTACCTATCTAAATTAAAATCAAATGAAAAATTGAACAGTAAAACCTAACATTTAGAATTCCTAATTTTATATTCATGTTTTATTAGTCATGTTGTGACTGAACTCTTTGCATTTCAATGAAGGTATAATAAAACTAATTTCACTTTTGAGAAAAATTTGTATGTTTGTTGTTAGAAAGTTATTTGTATGCATTGAATTGTTCATGACTGGTTAATTCTTTGGGAGATTTACCAATCAATATTTATGTCTTTTGTAGTTATGGACTAGAAATTTATTTGTAAGTTACAAAAATGATTACCATCAAGATGGAAGTTGTCCTGAGAGGACCTTCGACTGCCAAAGCCACTTGAGCCACCGGGTGAAACGGGAGACTGGAGGCCGAACATGGATACTTTAGTGGGCGAAGGCGAGCCATCCTGGGACGTCCTCCTCACTACAACATACATGAGATGAGAATACCTTGATAGTGTCCAAATTTTCACACACCCTTTTTATGTCTAACGACCCCATTCATTACAGATGTCATGATATTTGTGATTACAATAAAACCGGTCATATCCCGCCTAATATAGCCCTAGGATAGATCAGATAAATTTAAAATCAGATGTGGAATCATTAGAAAAACACGATTTTATTGTAGCAAATTAATAGCAGGTATTGCGGTTTATTTTTTCAAGGCACTACATTAAATCGTTAAATAATGAGCTGGAATGGTTTTCCTTGACTTATTTTAAATAAGTTTATTAAATGGCATACATATATATATATCATCTTGTACAATATTCTTACTACTGCACAACAAACAGTGAAGCAATAGCATCTAATGTCGCTGACTAACGAAGGCCATTGTTTCCTAAAATAATGCAGGCAACACCTGTTGAATGGGTCATTACTCCTAACCCTTAGCGTTGGAGAATTTAATTTCCTTTGTGTCAGTCACCCTGCTGATTATGAAGGGTTCTTGATATCGCAGGATGACATATAAGTATGACAGGATGTAACAAGTTTTACTGTACTTGAGATTATTAGTACAATAGACACAAATAAAAAATATAAATATACTGTAGCATTAAAAATATTTTCTTAGATAAGTTTGTTGATCTCTCTCATTATATTAACAATTGTATACCTTTGTTTGAAAGGTTATACAATATATTAGCTTAGACACAAACAAATATTAAATCTATTCCAGTTCAGTTTAGTATGGTTCTACTTACAAGGACTGGCAGTGATGGATGTGCGCTTGACTGGGCTCACAGAGCTCCTTCGCCTTGTTGGGGACTCAGGCCTGGAGAGCGCATCATAGGCATTGCCCAGATCCATCACCTTGTCTACGGTCATTCCATAGTCACGGTGCTCCTTGATGATTGGCTGGAACATTCACAATCCCCAAACTTTTATTAAAATACACTTTCAACAAAATTTGGTTACAACAGACATTACTTTTAAATTAAAAAAGAAATTGTTATAATATATAAAGTTTTAGTATCTATGTCTTGTTTTGAATTTTAACTTTTAGGCTGGTTGACAGTACCTTTAATAAGGGACAATTATTAAACTAAGGGCCAATAAAAATATCAGATTCTATTAACCTCTCATATGCTGGGTTAATAGCGCCTGTCTGTCCTTAAACTGATTTTTTTCAACTACACTTTAGCTTTTAAAAGAATATCACTAACACAGTTGTATTCCTCTACTTGAGTTAAAGTTATTAACAACTAGACTAAAAGAGTCAGTCCAGTTATAAATTACCCTATCAACCTTTTTTTGTTTGCAACTAAGGCCTACTTGTTGCTTGTTTACATCTTTCTTTGGCCAGAGGAGGTTGTGGATAACTACTCTCACTAGTGCTTTCACAATCACTTTATTTATTATTATTATACACAGGATCAAGTCACTGTTATCAGAAAATAAACCACTCTAATCAACGTTTTTGCCAAGTAACTTATCAATTGCTCATTAAGAAACAAGTGCCCAATATTTTCAAGACACTACCAAACATAAACAAAAAGCTGAGAATAGCAGTAAAATGAGATAAAACTCATTCTGTTCATACGAGGGTCGTCCAGAAAGTAAAGAACGATTGTGCATCACGTGCGGCGCCAATCCCCCACCTCTGCCACTGCGTACACGCTAGTTACCTCTGGCTGTCCGGTCAGTGTGAGCCGAGTTTCGTTCCTGTGCGGTCAAACGTCTTTGCTCTGTAAACTTTCAAAATGGCGGCGCCCATTGGAAATCCCGCCAAATGCGAAGTGCGCAGTGTCATTCGGTTTTTGAATGCTCAAAATGTTCGGCCTATTGAAATTTATAGGCAAATAAACACTGTTTATGGTGAGAATGTAATGAACGAATCTTCAGTGAGGAAATGGTGCATTATGTTCAACCAAGGAAGAACCAATGTGCACGATGAAGAACGGATTGCAAGGCCATCACTTTTGACTGAGGAATTGAACAAAAAAGTTGACGAAAAACTTCACGAAAACCGGCGATTCACTTTAACCACTTTAAAAGATGCTATTCCAGACGTTTCTCGATCCCTCTTACATGAAATTGTGACTGAGCATCTTGGGTATAAAAAAATGTGCACTGGGTGGGTTCCAAAGTTTCTCATAGAAATCTACAAGACTAAACAAATGGGAACAGCCCTTGAACTTCTTACCCGATATGATAGTGATGGTGAACAATTTCTCAATCGTATTGTGACCGGAGATGAAACTTGGGTTTCGTACAAAACTCTGGAAACAAAGCGACAATCCATAGGGTGGCATCATTCAAACTTGCCCTCAAAACCCATAAAAGAAAAATCTAACCTGAACACAAGAAAATTGATGGCAACTGTTTTTGGGACCGCAAAGGTTTAATTCATGTCGAGTTTTTGCCAAGGTGAGAAACGATAAATTCAGAAGCCTATTGCGAAATCCTTCAAAGACTCAGATGTGCAATACAGAACAAAAGACATGGTATGTTGTCAAAAAAAGTGTTTATGATCCACGACAATGCTCGGCCCCATGCATCGGTACAAACCCAGCAAGAACTTCAAGGTCTAAAGTGGGAAACTTTTGGACACCCTCCTGTGGTCCGGACCTCGCGCCTTCAGATTACCATCTGTTCCCTGTTTACCATCTGTGGGAAGCAGTTTGGAAATGATGAAGAACTGAAAGAAGAAGTGATATCCTGGCTCAGATCTTTGGCGGCTGAAGAGTATAACACCGGCATTGAAAAACTGATTCCTCGGTACAATAAATGCCTTGACAACCAAGGCAACTATATTGAGTCGTAGGCTAGGTTACTGTGAGTATGTAGATAAAGTTCTGTGTTGTTATCTTTTGTTTTTAATTTTTATACCAAAACGTTCTTTACTTTCTGGACGACCCTCGTACATTATACAAGCCTAGTAGTTCACCAATACAGTTACACACATTGTGTTATGAGCATGTTCTTGCAAAGAAATAATCAATATGAACTTCAGTCATTAGCAGCACTTTACACAGTGAGTACAGAACACCTCAACTCATGCGTAACACTGTACGGACAGCAAATGAAATATCTACAGTCGTTCACAGCAGTTGAGAGGTTAAATGCATAAAAAACAGGACAAAGATATGAGACATTGCCTGAATTTGGATAGCTTTTTTGTCTAGTTATTAGCTAAACATGATGAATCGGCTCAGTTTTAAGACTGTGTACATGTTTTGTTTGAAATCAGTTACCTTGAGCTCTTCAATCTGCCGTTTGATAGTTTCTGTCTCAACGGCCACAGGCTCTAGACGTGCCACTTTTGATTCTGTTGCTGTCAGCCAAGCCAACACCTGATCTCTAAGCCGCTCATATGCCAGTAGCTGTTCAGAGCGGGCTCGTCCTAGACGCTGATGTTCTTCCAGGAGGGTGGATAGTTCTCTCCATTGTGACTCCAGTGCCTTTAACACATTAATTTATTACACTACATTAATTATTCAGCTATTAACAAAACAGTTATTTTATAGCAGTGAGTATGTAATGAAACATTCTGTCATGACTTGTAAATAACAACTTTTAGATACAGAAACAAGATTTGTTTTGATAAAGACACATAAAATGTTACTTACGATCCTTAATTTATAGCGATTATCAAGTTTACTTGAAAACCAAATGACAAATGAATTTATTGTTACTGTTATGTAACTGTACAGCATATTTTAAATTGTTGTTTAGTGTGGTTATTTATTGTTTTACATCTGGTCCAAAGGTGACAAAGTATATAAGGTAGGAAATGGTGATGAAACAACTTCATAATGGTTTTATTAATATTTGTTACAAGCAAAATATTTATAAATTTTCTTAATATATTCATGGACAGAGGAAATTAAAGGTTGTATAATATCCGGAATTATAAATTAATCGAATTTAAAGTTATAGATATTTCGAAATTAAAGGTTGTATAATATCCGGAATTATAAATTAATCGAATTTAAAAAGTTATAGATATTTCTTTCTTAGCAAAGAAAGAAATAGCTATAACTTTTGTTGCATGACAAAGCTAATTAATTTTAAGCAAGATTTAGAAACCATATAAATATACTGACTTTGATCCTGTCTCGAACGTTGCCTGTATCAGTAACGTCCTTTTTGCTGATGAGTGATTTGCCGTCCTTGAGTGCATTTTCGTAACGATCTTTGCGTTGTTCCCGCTGCTTGCATAACTCATCCACCTTAGCCACTGTAGTAGTCTCATTCAGTGCCTCACTGGCCTCACTCAACCACCTCTCTAGCTCTGCAGCTTCTCCACTGAAGGCACTGAGTGCATGGTGCACTTCTGACAAGTTTTCACCAAGCGTCTGGCACTTGGTTTGCAGCTTTTCAAACCTTCAGAGACCAAACAAAATGTTCATATATTTTACCATCTACATAATTTCAAAAGAATAATAGTAAAATATTGCCATAAACAGGCAATTGTAAGCAATTAAAAAGAAAATTTCCTTTAAAGTTAAAGCATGGTCATAAAAGTAAATCTTCCATATCTTAATTTTGTAAATTACACTTCTAACAACAAACAAAAAATATTTGTTTACAGCAATTCTTTTTCAACTTACTTTCCTGCAATATGGTATGTATAAAGTAATGTTGGTATTATTACTAGTGGAAATACTAAAAATGTTTTTGTGTTGTGTGTATGTGTTTTTAACTTCAAATGACCATGCATGCTGCTTTCTTTTCTTTTTTCACTGAAATCCTAGGCCTAGTGCCCTATATTTAACCTGTAATGGAAATAATAAATTTCTCAAATTTTAATTTTGAAGCAGCATCTATACACTAAACCAAGCTTCATTACATTTTTACTTCGTCAGCTGGTAATTATAAATTGCAAAACTAAGCTCTATAAAGTGACACAGAAATGAGATCACGTCATATATAATTAGCGAACATGATTAAAATGTAGTTTTTATGTTATTTCTGTTTAATTTAATTTATAGATTTTAAAAATAAATATACCTGGAGACAACATCCTTGGTCTTTGTCTCAATCTTTTTGGCTAGCCGTGGATTACTAGCGTTATTGATTAGATCCTGTGCTGTACGGCTCACACTTTCCACACTTGGTTGGTGAGCGTCCAAGTCAGACTGCAGAACTCTGTGCTCACGCAGCCTATCTTCTAACCGTTCTTTCTGTAGACTCACAGGTCTTGTCATATCTCTGAAACACCAATCATATGACACACACATAACTAATACGTAATAGTTATTTCATTCTAGATAAAATATTTACTTAAACTTTTTAATATTTTGTACATATAGCCTTCAATTTTTAAAGGAATGAACCCTTTTAGTGCCAGACATTTTGCCTACCTTACGTGAGAAGTTATTTGCATTTTGACGCTATTTGGTAGTAATACTGTTTTATGTTCATTATTTATAGACAAAAATCTTACATTTTTTATTTGTTTAAAATAATAATCGGTAAATGGGAAAGTACTTCATATAACATTAAGAGTAAAGAAATAAGTTTTTAAAAAGTAAACTCTGTACTTACAAACTTTTTGGATGAATTTTTTCAATTTTATTCAAAAAATTTTTAGGTAAAAACGTTCTTGACTCATAAAACAGAAAATCTTTTTAACAATAATTCAGTTTGTGCATACAAAAAAAACAGTCTTATATCATAACAATTATAGTTTTCATAATAGTCTTTAAAAATATACTAATACAGTAGTAAATATTTCTACACTTGACACATATTTAGCTACCCCAACTCACACCCAACCTGTTCCTTAGCATCAAACAACATGTACTAGAAAATACTTATTTCCATTAACAAATTAAAATCATGGTTAAATTATTTTAATTTAAAAACGATATTTATGATTTGTCAGTTAGTAAAACATAAAAAAGTGTAGTTGTGAAACAAATTCAATATGAAAGATATATGTATGTATGAAAAATATATAGACCAGGAGCTCTTTATCAGGCAAAAAGATGGTAAGAAAGTTTCAACAATAAGAAAGAACTTTATATCAGCAGTCTGGTGGAATTAACTTTATTATTTATTCTGGGCAGAGACACATAAATTTATTACATTACTTGTTATAGATTATCCTAAAGTTCGAGCTATTTTACTTTTAAAAAAATTTACATAACCTTTTAGTCCTGCATGTAACGTTGCTTTTTTGCACATTTTATCTATGAGCTTCTAATTAGATGTAGGCACTAAAAGGGTTAAGGAGCAAAATACATAGGCCTACCAGTACAACAAGGTTGTTTCATTTAGTTTTTACTTTCATTTTTCAACAATTACTATTAATATATTTGTATACAGTATATGACATCAATAAATGTTTCTTTCCATAAAATTGTTTATCAGAGAGATAAAAATTATAATATTTGTAACTATATAATTGATTTACTTAAGAGTATTCTCAGCGGAGTTGAGCCATGCAAGGAGAGAATCCAGAGCGTCTTGGACTCCTTGGCTCTGTACTAGTGCTGTCTCTAGCTGCTGGCAACGCTCAGCCAGGGCATGGCACAACTGGCGGTATTTAGCTTCTAGGTCTTTCACAGGCTCTTGTAATGCAGCCAGTTCTGAGGCAGACACTTGGCCTTCCACAGATCGCACCAAAGCCTCCACTGCCTGCAAGATAAACCAAGTCAATTCACAGAAAATATGTCTCTTGAAAATCTTGGAATCACACATTTCAAGAGTCAACTGAAGATTTTTATTATATTAAATATATGTAATTCAATGTTGGATAAGCATCTTTTTTAGTAAGATTCATTTCACACTGGCCTTATGACATGAAGAATTCTAAAACTCTACTTCTTTAAAAACATACCACATTAATTACATAAATACATAAATTACATACCAGTTTTGCATTGTCAATGAGTCTGCCTTGGGCAACAAATTCATTATTTAGAGTTTTTGCCCTTCCAAGTTGGTCTTCCAAAGTATGAGGGTCAGCAGCTACAGGTTCTGACAGCATCTACACAGACAACGAAAAACGAAACATTTTAATTGCTAGGGTACATAATAGTAATAAGAAAGTGAATTCAATAATTACTTAAATAACTGCAACAGAAGAAATAGAAATTGCTGACAAATTTTTACAAATGGTAATTGTAAATCTCTCTTACTTTGTTAGCACGAGGCTCAGCTTCTCTCATCCAGGCTCTTGCCTTGTCCAGAGCATCTCGGTACTCTCTCTGACGGCCACCGACACCACTGAGCCGGTCACTGAGGGCATTTGCACGATTCAGCAGGTCACGGTACTGAGCACTTATGGTCTGAACTGTGTTTCGTACTGCCGAATCTTGGGGTGAAACGGGTTCTATGTGCGGAAGACGAGCTGGCAGTGATGTCCTGAACTCGTTCAAACACGTAAGGTACTCCTGCAGATATAAGAGATAAAATAAGAAAAGAACAGCTTTATTACATAAAAGAGGAGAAATATAAAAACACAAGGGCATTACTTGGTAAAAATAAATACACAAAATCATAAATAATTCTAAAAAATTTACCAAGTAAAATACATTTAGCGAAAAATAAACTTAAAATTTATTTAAACACTGTTTTAACATATATAAAACTCCATAGATTTCATTTTAGTACTGTACTACAAAGATCATTTTAATTTATATTCAGAAAAAACGCAATAAATGGAACAAATAAATAACTGTTTTATAAATTAAACATAAAAACATTAGTTAAAATTGTTCCCCACAAATAACAAAAAATTAAATAAATACCTTTGATTCATCAACAAATTTCTGAGCTGCCATGGTGATAAATCGTAAGTCAGCTTGGTGGGCAATGACGTCAGACACAAACTCACGAGTGGACTCATTAGAAGCATCCATTTTGTTAAGTGTGGCTAGTGACCGCTCTCTGTCATCGAGGGAGCGCCGTGCCTTCTCTAGCCACGCTGTGAATGTTGTCAGCTCAGATCTGCAAACCCCAATAAAATACATATTAAAATGGTAAATAAAACTAAATAGTAAGTAAATAATAAAATAAATAAAATGAAATTTAAAAAATCAATAAAGTAGTAAAATAAAATGTAAATAAATAGTAAATAAAAGTAAAAATATTATTTAAAGCTTATTAAGTGAATCAAGAGGGAATGATACTATCGTATACTTTGTTTTATTTCCTATTCTAGCTTTAGCTATTCACGAGAAAATTACAATTTTATAGCGATTTGATTACTTGCTATTGATCAACTACTAGCTGATAATCTAGTGACCTTGATTATCGGCTATGTGAGGTAGATATTATTACCCCATTATATTTCAGAAGATCATGTTGGAGATACTTTTTTCACCAATTAAAGTACACACGATAAGACATACAAACCTATCCTCCATCCAGACAACTTATGCACGACAACTTGAAAATGCAACTTATGCAAGTTGCTCCGGGGTTTTTTAGCGAAAGAACTGCCATTGGATTTAAAAATTTGTTACTAAAACACTTAAATTATTACTGCTCAGAACATAATAGATTAAGTGCTTTTCTTTACGATTTTAAAGTAAGTGCTTTTTGTTTTATTTTAAATAAGGCATCATGTTTCTACATTCTATCAAATGCCTTCAGCATCTTAGCTCTGACAATTTTTATGATTCTTTAGCCACATCATTTCCTCTCAAACAGTAGTTTTCATCTACCGTCTGTCACAATGCTGTCAAGGTACCCTCTGTCACGACCTTTACCAATTTTACACCTTACTGACCATTAAGGAGTAAAATAATAAAACTCACATACAAGAAAACTCTGTTGTTCTTTTATTAAGTCCAATCACATGTGTTATTTATAAATATTTCATGATCTAATACTTTACAACATTGTAAGTAAATTTTTTAGAATAGTATGAAAATATTTATTTAAGGTAGAACTCGATACTTTGACACCATTCATGGTGCAGTGATGTGACAAAATTACTGTTCATTGCGGCAGGTTGTCCCCATACATGTACAGTGGTACTGCAGTAGTATTCACACAGTGGTTTTCTTTTAATTTTTTCATATGCTAGAATCTCGATACTTTGACACCATTCATGGTGCAGTGATGTGACAAAATTATTGTTCATTGTGGCAGGTTGTCCCCATACATGTACAGTGATACTGCAGTAGTATTCACACAGTGGTTTTCTTTTAACTTTTTCATATGCTAGAATCTCGATACTTTGACACCATTCATGGTGCCGTGATGTGACAAAATTACTGTTCATTGTGGCAGGTTGTCCCCATACATGTACAGTGGTACTGCAGTAGTATTCACACAGTGGTTTTCTTTTAATTTTTTTCATATGCTAGAATCTCGATACTTTGACACCATTCATGGTGCAGTGATGTGACAAAATTATTGTCTGTTGTGGCAGACTTCAAGATGTAATTCAAGGAAATAGCTGTGTCAAAGTAAATAACAGTTTGAGCAAACCAATTTGTTGGGCATTAAATTACTGCACCTTACAAGTACTGTTCTATCCATACTTAAATAACTGTGTACTGTAACTCCGTACTAATGCAGTAGAACATACATTGTTAACGTAATGTATAGCTAGTTTTTATTTTTGTTAAATGTTTAACTATTTATGAAGAAAATGTAGTACAGGTAATTTCTTAAAAAAATCTCTTTTTATGTTTGCCATAAATTCCTTATGGTTTCATATTTATGATACTTCCACATTCCCTTAGTCTACAAAGAGTCAAACTATCGAGGTTTGACTGTATTTTGATTGAAGTTACTTGATTTAGAGAAAATATATACAATTTTAAAGTAATATTCATTGTATGTAAAGAAACATGACTGGATGTCTAATTTTCACTATCTTGAAATATTTTGTTTCTTACTTGAATTTGTTGAGCTCGTCCTTGGCCCCTGAGAGTCGTCTGAGAAGTTTTTCTGTGCGGTCAGCTGCTCGGTCGTAGCGAGAACGCAGAGCCTTGCCATTCCTCTCCAGGCCCAGGACCTCGTCTCGAGAAAGGTAGTCACCACCTGCCATCACCACACCTCGCACCTGGTCTAGACAGTTGGCCACAGGCCGCGCCTGCGAGTCTATCTCCTCCTTTACTAGCTGATAACACGAATAGTCCAAAATTACTGTTAGGCAGTTAGTTATAATAATAAAAAAATATTTCTATTTAGGACCAAAGTTAAACCAGTTTGTATATAGTAAATCTTGTAAAACTGTCAAACAAAATAAAACTTTCAACACAAATAGTCTGAAAGAGTGATCAAACAACTGATTTAAATGTGCTTTGACAAATAACTTATAGTAGTGTATAATAACAATTGTATTGATCTACAGAATATGCATACAAAATAAAGATTATCATCCTAAAAAAATTTGCGTTTTAGAATTGCAACAAGTTGATTTAAAAGAGGCATGTTTTTAAAGTAAGTACCGTTTTTTGATCACGCCGCCGCAGCGCATTGAGTTTTCTCGAGCGATACAGTAACGAGGGGGATGATTTTTTAAACCATACAGGCGATGAAACATGGGTAGCCTATGTTACACCGGATTCGAAGCAGCAATCAATGGAATGGCGGCATTCATCATCCCCTAGGAAAGTGAAATTCAAACAAACAATTTCTGCTCAGAGAATCATGTGCACTGTGTTTTGGGACAGAAAGGGTGTGTTGCTGGTCGATTTTTTGCCTCACGGTGACACGATCAATGCAGCTGAGTACTGTGAGACTTTACAAAAACTGCAACGCGCAATTCAATCAAAAGGCGTGGCATGCTGAGTGCAGGTGTCGTTTTGCTCCACGATAATGCCCGTCCACACACAGCAAATAGAACACAAGACCTTATCACTTCTATTGGCTGGGAATAATTGGACCACCCTCCATAAAGTCCCGATCTAGCGCCGAGCGACTAACATTTGTTTCTGCACTTAAAGACGCATCTGGCGGGGCAGCACCATTCCGATGATGACGAAGTAAAAACGACTGTGAAGCAGTGGTTGTCCAATCAGGTGGTAACCTTCTTTGACGATGGCATACAAAAGCTGGTCCCAAGATATGATAAGTGCCTTAATATTAATGGGAATTGTGTAGAGAAGTAGAGTAAAGTATGGCTTTTCAAGTGAATAAATTATTTTTGGAAAATATTTACTTTTTGTTTTTTTATATCAAAACGATACTTACTTTAAAAGCATGCCTCCTATATATTAAATATGTTGTTTGGAATTAAATACATCCAGTAAACATATGGCAATTTAATAAAATACAGTAATTTTGTGTACATTTATACTGACAGTTAAATTAATAATATAAATAGCATTTAACACATTACCAATTTACCAAAAAATGGTATACTACTAAATATTTATAGTATAAAATTGATAATCAACAATCTCACATAATACATCTAAATTACTTTGAGTTTCAGAAATGACATATCGAAATAGAAAACATTCCATAAACAATCATCAGAAAAAAACTAATAAGAGATCTTATTAAAAAGTTAAGTCTTCTGAATACGGTATAAATGTAATCTAAAAAACAATTATTCTTGCGAATTCTAAGAAGGGCTAAACTTGAGTAATTTATATACTTCTAGCATTAGTGAAACTAGATAGCTTGACTCACTAGTGTTAATGTATTCACAGACCCAGGCTATGGGCCGTGGTGTAACAAATCAGCATCACCGAGGCTAAAAGGGAAGGTGAAACGAGCTCAATGACTGACGATATTGGCACGCCTGTGAAGGGGTTGTACCCCAGCATCTTATTAAAATAGTTACACCGAACAAATCTTCAAAACTTATCTTTGTTGTACTTAACATTTTTTTGATTTTGAACCTTTTGTTTCACCACTTGCTAGAAGAATATTACCTTTAAAATGTTGATTTGGTTACGGAGCTGATCAATGTCCTCTTGGGCCACATCTTGGTTGGCCAGCCTGTCCTCAATTTCAGCAATCCAAGCGAGCAGTTGGGACAGATTATCATCACAGAGACGATACCTCTCCTCCATTGCTTGCTAAACCGAAAACAATTGTTAGTAAAACACAAATAACATTAATTTTTAACTATAACAACTAAACTTGCATTATTAACCTTGTAATAATTATTATTATTTTTATTTACTGTTATGTGCAAAATAATTTTCAATTTAAATTTACTGACAATTCCAGTCTTGTGGAAAAAATGAAGAAAATTGGGATATTATTAACGAAAATAAAATAAACTGTACAAAACAAGATTTTTAAAATCTTTATTTCAATAGTTTTATCAGCTAAATAAAATTTACTATTGAAAAAAATTATATCAAATTTTAGGTGAAGCCATTTTTTAAACTGATTAAAATCAAAACATTACAATAAGCAGTTAAAAGAGAATAATTCAAAGGGTAAGAGCATCATAAAACCCTTGACTGAAACATTCTCACAATTAATTACAACTATTATGAAATTCTGCTAATAAAATATTTTAAAAAGAACCAATTACATAATTCATCTTTAAACATCGAATTAATATTTAATAACTGATACAAATCTATAAATCTATTAATATTTTAAAGCATTTAAAAAAATTAATCAAGATTCTTATATTTTTTTCTTACATGTCCATACGACCAGAACGACTAATAACTCAATTTACTGAATAGATTTTAAAAAATCTATGAAAATGCTTACAACAAAATTCAATTCCTGAAATTGTTCTTCATTCAGACAAATCATATGTATGACTATTGAAAAATATTTGTAATCTAACAAACTGCATTAATAAAATAATATTTATTCAAATATATATTTTAAAACTACTTAGAATTAACAATTAAAACTAGAAGATATTTTTTATGCATCACCAAAAAATTAATAAACAAATTCCCAAACAAATCACAAATGAATTAGTGATTTAATATGTGCAAAACAAATAAAAGTGAGTTACACGTGCCAGCAAAACATGCTCAAACTTGTTAATGAGACAAAAGCGCATTTGTGTTAATATAAACAGAAGTCTTATTTTAAAACTTCAAAAACAGCTATATTACTTCATAAATAGTGACTATTTAACAATATATTATTTAACTAAACTAAAGACGGAAGAAAATATTTAAATGGTGTACATAATTTTAGACTTCTTTTGAAATATTAAAATTTTATATTTGCTTAGTTCTGAAATTAACTACAAGTGTACCGTACTTGACTAGTTGTTAGTGTTAATAATATATTTATAATTTTAGTTATATCTAAGGTCTATTAATTTTATTTCTCTTTATTTAAAATGAATAGTTAATGAAGAAAATGACACAGAAAATGTAGAAATAAGATGATGACAATGAACAAACTAAACTGGTTAATTTGAGATGAGAAATAAAATTAACAGAAGTGATTTAAAAATTAATAAAATAAATAAAATATGACATACCTTTGATCATAACTAAAATAAGAAGAATGTAGGGAAAGGTAAAAATTAAAATAGAATAACTAAATAAATAGGAGATGAAACTAAAATAAAGTTAGTATTGGAGGTTAGCATTGCTGTTATTGTCCTCGGTCCAAGCGAAGCCAGGCTCAGGCTGTAACCGTTTGTACCGAGCGAGCGGTTAGGCAGCGAGAGCTAGTTTAGTAATGTGAGCGGGGTAAATGTTAACTAAACCCCAACAAACAAACCCAGCCTGGAACACACCAAAACATAACAACAAAAACAAGAAACACAAGAAACACTGGAACAGAAAGCAGAAAACAAATGTGAACGGTTTGGCAGAGCAGACAAAGCCACTAAAACTAAACAAGAGAAAAATGAAGCATAATTCCACAAATGTATCATTAGAATTTTCATACAAAATGTAAAATATTGATCAAATTTTTAAAATCTTAGTAATATATTTTAACTTGTTTTACACTCTTGCTTGCTGTTAATACTTCTGTTTGATCCTCCAAAATAAAAATAATATATTAACTATTATAATAAAGTCAGTACATTTTATTTTCACTTTATTCCTGTCTCTGTCCATTTGAAGGTATGCCTTACTGTTTTGACTGTTTATCTAATACCAAATAAATCACAAGTAATGACCGTAAAATAAAAGGAATGTATGTCTGTTTGCCCTCTATGCATTACTACAACATTCATCCGATAGTCATGACACTTCAGGAAGTTTTCAAGTACGTTCCACAAATTTTCTGGCACAGTACATCTATCACAGCTTTAAGAATGTGCAAGAAATTGGGGGTTAAAAGTGGTAAAAATTATTATTTATAATATAATATTAAAACCAGCTATTAAATAAAAACAATCAAAAACAAAGACATACAAATAAATTCAACATTAACATGTTCAATTGAGTGTGAATAGTGATACTTCAGTTATTAGGTTAATCAGTTGTCAACAATAATATTTCATTCTGCATGAGAAACCTGGAATAATTAGTTTAGTTGTTAGTTTAATCGATTACATTAAACAAACATAATTCAAACGAAACTTCAAAATTTTTTCTATGTTAAAATGAATACGTTTCAATAAAAATTTTAAAAATGTCCTTAAATATCCTTTCAACTAAGATCGCAGCAAGGTGTGACAGTTACGTTAAATATATTAAAAATTTTTTCATTTTTTTTTTTTTTCAGCCTTTTATGTCCTGTTCCTTTTATTTTTTGTTTGGAATTGAATTATTTTCTCCTGTCAAAGAATGATTCAGTAAATTATATTCATTTAGTTTCTCTAAAATTGTTACGCAATTTGCTTTTATGTAGGTTGAGAAAAGAGTACATTTAAATAATAAAAAACGTATCATATTTGTTTTTGTTAAGCCTAAATAGTTTTCCTTCAATTTGGAAAAGTTTTCCAGCAAACAGTTTGCCTGCGGTTTAACGTTTTCATTCAAATCATGTGCCTAAAAATGTAGGAACAAGTTTTGTTTAGTGTGCCAATATAAATAAAAACTTAACGTATCTTGGTCTTAGAGATTAAACCCCCTTAAACTATTACAGTTTTTACAACCACATCCTACGTTAGTATGTTTTTTAATTACACTGCTTCTAGTGAGCTGGGTGGCTAATTGTTCAAACAACCACCACTAGAACAACAACGCAGACAGTCTCCCGAAGTGGTGCTTTGTTAACAGACCCCAAACTATGGTTCTAAATAGTGTACATAAAATGACACAGTCTGACCTCAAGACCAAGATACTGCTAGCAAAGTAGAAGTTCCTACTGGAAGAATTATAGCACAACAGATATAAAACGCAATCTGGCCAAAAACATTTATACCATGAACACGAACTCTTGCTTATAATCATTGTCCTTGGACAGGTGGTCGCTGCAGTACTACCACTAGACATAACTATGGAACAACTCATCTGCATTTATGTTTGTTAGTGATGAAATGAAATGTCCGTTAATTAAGAATCAAGTGAATGTGAAATTTATTTCTCAAAACCGAAAGAAACTAAATAACAGAAATTCATCAACATATTTGTGTGTTATGGGTCAGAAAGATAGTTTGTGAAAACTCAACATCCATTTACTTTCTATAAATTTGACAAATCAAGTGACCAGCTAGTGTCGGGTTATACTCTGTATGAAAAATTACAGGTTATTCTTACAACACTATGCCAAGGACTTTGATAAAAAGTAAAGTAAAAAGAAAGGAAATCAGCCCACATTTTAAAATTAATTGTAAAGTGGATACAGACTCACATAGAAAAAACACAAAGAACTCTTAACAACTCCAGTTTCTACTGCCTAGAAATAACTGAAGAAAGGGCCAGTGGCCTAAAATGTTTGACAAATTTACGCGTTTTTTGTTCCGAGTTTGTCAGAATCTGCCTCCAGTTGACAAACGAAGACATTTTTATTAGGTAAGCTGCGTTCTTTTACTTTGTACTCTACATCTAGAAGGTAATTAACGAATATAAAAAGGGACTTTGGAAGCTCATTCTACAAGTAAAATAAAAGCTTATATAAACATAGGTTCGGGAATGCTTCATTAGCGAGTTACGGCTAGCAAAAGATTTTTCCCCCTAACTCGATACCAAAGCATTTTTGAAACCATGTTTATGTAAGCTTTCAACTTTATTTTTACAAGTAGAATGATCTACCAAAGTTTCTGCATATCTTTGTGGATCACTCTGTATATTCCACCGTAGACTATGATTACAGTAAAGAAGTAACTAAATTACCTTGTACTACGTCGATTATGAGCACTATTCATCCATACACCGACGCAGTCATTCCCCAATGACCAAGAAAATTTAGTTTGTAACAGCCATGGAAGCTAATAAGTTTAGAGTAAATAAGTATTTCACGTTAACCAATTTCACAATTTGAAAATATTTGACTGTTTAAATTTTCTTACAAACTGCTATTTCACATACTACAAGATTTTGAATTAACCGTGACATTTCATTTTTGTAAGTACAACTTTAAAATGGACTAATACTTTCATAATGTCATCTGTGAATAGCCCAATACATCCAGGTTTTAAGTGTGCACAAATGAATTAGTCACCGAAACACTTATGTGGCCACATCTTAAAACAGTATTGAAAAACGTACCCCTCCCACATTCTAATTTTATTAAACACATCTTACTTTATTAAACAACAACCTCTAAAACACATTTTCTCACTAGATTTCTAAAAAAACCCCACATTCTGTACTAAAACAGCAATTGTACATAAATCAGGTAAATGATAGTAAACATGACAACCCTTATTTTTATTTTTACACCTAAAGAAAGTGATATTTTTTAAACACAGATAAATAAGTAACCAATTATCAGTATTTCTGATTCAGTTAAAAGTTACAAACTGAACAATAATCAAAATAAATTGACAAAATTATTTTTAAACGTTTCATGACACTTATGGAGACCTAACTTTAAAACACAACTAAGCATTAAACAAACACAACTAACATATAAAATAACAATAGATTGACACTAGGGTGAACAAAATAAAAGGTGATATCTATAAGCAAAACAATGCACGACATGCCCGCCATTCTACTACCCAGAAGCAAGAACTTGGCTAGACATGACAAAGCATAATCTTGGCCTCCAACCAATCGGACAGAATCATCTCAAGATTGTCAACCGTGGCGGGTGCGTATTCAAAGACTGCTTGTGGCTGCATTTTCACGAGTGATTCATTTTTTAAGTAATCAAGATTTAATGTTTTGTAACCTACACATGCTTATAAATGATAAAAAAATTAAATCAATTTAAGTAAATACTATCAAACTTCAAACAAAAGATTAAATATTTGCTGATTTTCTTAAAAGTATATTCTGTATTTCTTCACCCAGTTTATTTAGTAAAAATACATATTTTTAAATAGCTAAGTCTTTGCCAAGAATTGGTTGACTGACTAATCTGTGACTGCCAAATTGAAATTACAATCACACTTCAAGTACTGTATAAGCAATTAAAAATTTAGTTTTCCAAAAGGGAAAACTATCAAACTGTACATGAGAAATTTATTATACAGTGGCCTCGCAGCTATTCAGATCTCGACTCTCCGAATCCGTCCTATCTAGATTAGATTAAAATACACGTAGCTCTTATTTCTTCAGCGGTAAAATCAGGTATATTTAGAATACTACAGATTTATTGTCGGCACTGGTGGCGCAGTGCTGTTAACCCAGCTACTTGGGTACAAAGTATTTGGGAGAGTGTAGGCGATAGGTTATATGCTCGGTCCTCTTAATACAAACATGTCGTCCACTCAATGGTTAACATCAATGTAGACACTACTAGAGAAGTCTGGGGTGTCCATGTTGGATGGTAGTCAAGGTTCAGATGTTGTGTAGGGAAGAGAACTGAGTGTCAGTCAGACTTGTCAGTTAGCAGAAAATCAGACCAACACTACATGATTCAGATTCCACGTAAAGCTGTAGGTCCCATAGTTGCCCTGGCTATTGGGCATTAATAAATAGTCCTTTCTGAGCTAAGTTGAACTCAGACAATAACAATGACTGCACTCGTTCGTCTACACTCATCACACTCATTCGAAATCTATATTCGCCCATATCTTGACGATCGGCGTCTTAATAATAAATAAATAAAATAAATTATCTCGTATTATTATAAATAGGTATCATTGACATTTGAAAGGTCAATATCCTTGCATGGACCACTTAACCTTGAACTCCGGTGTATATGGAATTGATACTATCCAGGTTGGTTCGCCACTACATTGATCTGGATAGTCACGAGTCCACTATATTATAAAAAACATCTATAATTCAAAAATATTTTTTACTTTTTTATTATTATTGAATAGTACCAAATATTGAGTCAAAGTAGAACAAGCTTGATAGTTGTTAAGAATCATTTATATGCTATACAGCCATTCCACAAAGTATAAATTTTTTATTGCCTCCTTAAAATTGATCAAAAAAGTTTTTGAGAATACAATTAAGCACTTGATGATTTTTAAATATAATTAATACAGGTTGAATAAATTTCATGAACCAGTCGTGAAAGGCGACCAATTTTGAAACTAAACTAGAATAGCGTGTGTTTTGAAGTCCACTTACCCTGGCCTCAGCTGGAATGATGTAACCCCTCTCTTTGGCCTTGAGCAGGTCAATGGACTTGCCAGAAGTGGTCTCAAGCATGCGCCCCGCCACAGGGTCGATTGATTCACTTGCAATGGCGTCCTGAACTGTGGCTATGTTTCCAGTTGCAGCGTCTTTAATCACACTAGATGAGGGGTCTATCAACCCAGATTTTATGGCTTCAGTTAAGTTCAACCTTCTGCGTTCCATAACACCACCGCTCGAACAAAACGGATCAGTAAAACTACCTGTAGTGGGATTGTAAATACCAAACTCCAAACCTTCCACCAAGGACAAACCGTGCGTGGTAATTAAACCGCTTTCAATGGCATTTGGCAAAGAGTGCAATTTGGACGTGACAGTATCAAGAACATTACCTTTGTCAGAGTCCATTATACCTTTTCTAAACGCTTCTGGTAATTTAAGTAGTTTTTTCTTTGCTGTATCTTTAACGAGAACAGATTCTGGATCAATAAAACCAAATGTTATTGCTTCTTTTAATGTAAGAACTTCTTTTGACTGTGGATCTGTAAATTTCCCAGTAGCTGGATCTAGGTGACCCTGATCAATGGCAGCATCAAAGGTAAATGGCTCTCTTAGAAACACAACAGTCCCTTGATCAAATACAATACACAAGCTTTTCACTTTTCCCGTTTGAGGATCTAAAACGGCTTGTTTCTTCAAATCGATAAATCCATCAGAGATTGCTTTTTTTAAAGATATGAAATTACCAGTTTTTGGATCTTTAACAACAGCTGATTCTGGATCAATAAGTTCATATTTAATTGCTTCATCTAGAGTGCATTCTCTTATGGTTTTTGGGTCTTTAAATGTTCCCAGCAAGAAATCAATTGAGCCTCTTCTAATAGTTTGTTGGAATGTTATTGGTTTTTCAACTGTTACTAAAATTCCCTTTTGCAAAGCAGTATCAATTGAGTAAGAACGTTTTGTTTTTGGATCAAGAACTCTGCCTTTAGAAATATCTATAGTTCCATCTTCAATTGCACAACTAACACTCTTTAAATGACCAGTGACAGGATCTTTAATTGCAGTTGTTTCTCCATTTATTAAGCCTTTATTGATTGCTTGAAGTAAATCAAGGAATTCTCCACTTTCCGGTGACGCAAACTTTCCACTGTCTGTTCTAAAGAGTCCACATTTTACTGCAACTTCAATGCTTAGAGGTTGTTTTGCTGTTACAATAAGACCTTTGTTCTTGGCTTCTTGAAGAGTTAAAACTTTGTTAGTGTCAGGAACTTGATATACTCCGACTAAATCATCAATAATTCCTACTTCAACAGCTTCAGGTAATTTAATGTATCGACCAGTTTTACAGTTTTTTACTATAGATAGTACAGGGTTTACAAGTTCTTCTTTCACTGCATCACGTAGAGTCAGCTTCTTACCTGTAGATGGGTGGACAAATTTTCCCTCTTCATAAAAACCCATTAAAATAGCTTCATAAAGCCCAAAGCCTGCACTTTCAATATCAATAATTAAACCCAGTTCCATGGCTCCAGAGAGTGATATAGAACAATTTGCTCCGGGCTCATAGAAAACACCAGCTCGCCTGTCTATAACCCCATTCCTGCAAGTTTCACTAAGAGACAGAAGCCTTTCAGACTTTTTATCCCAGTAACAAGGTAAAAGAGGATTAATGATGAATCTTCTGATAGCCTCATGAAGAGTAATCTTTCTGCCACTATTAGGATCTGTTAACTTTCCAGATTGTTCATCATACAGTCCTTGATGAATCGCCCTTTGAATCGATACAGCTACTTTACTATCCACTATTAATCCTGTATCAAAAGCTTCAACAAGTGATAGCTCTACTTCATCTTTGGTGAAATCTTTGACTTTTCCTGTTGTTCCATCAATAAAACCATGATTGATTGCCTCAGTTAGGTTCAGTTTTTTTAAGAAACCACTACGAGTGTCTTTCACATGAACAGATTCTGGATCTATCAAATGTGATTGGATTGCTTGTAACAAAGTTACATATTCACCTGATGCAGGATCAACAAACAACCCACTTTTTTCATCATAAATTCCTTTCAAAATTGCCTCATGTAATGGCATTGGGCGACGAACCTCGATGAGCAAT
The DNA here is from genome assembly GCA_035578905.1 of Stictocephala bisonia. Classification (NCBI taxonomy): domain Eukaryota; kingdom Metazoa; phylum Arthropoda; class Insecta; order Hemiptera; family Membracidae; genus Stictocephala; species Stictocephala bisonia. The sequence goes on along the minus strand of JAQJVL010000257.1, from coordinate 1,078,939 downwards.
CCTTGTTCAAATGCTTCTTGGAAATCTAATTTCTTATCCGCAATTTTTATGATACCAGCTTTGGCATCAACAATGCCATCTTCTAGAGCATGTTCAAAAGTTAATACCTTGCCACCAATTTTTACCATTGTTGATGCTGGGTCAATTATACCTCTTCTGATAGCTCTATCAGTTTGTAGTTTTTCTTTTGTTTCAGGGCTCGTAAATCTTCCAGTTTCAGGGTCATAAAAACCTTTAAAAACTGCTTCTGGTAAGGAAAATTTCCGCTTAGCAGGGATTATTAATCCCCTATCTAATGCATCATAAAAGTGCATTTCTGCTCCACTGATAGGGTCAATAGCAACTCCAGCAGTAGGATCAACAACACCTATCTTGATGGCATCAGAGAGAGTAATAATGTCTCCAGACCTAGGATCTTTAACCGTAAGAGCATTTCTATTTACTTCTCCCATCTTCATAGCTTCATCAAGAGTTATTTTGTCCTCTTCTCCAATGACAATTAATCCACTTTTTGAATCATAACAACCTTGAGCAAGAGCTTCCTGAAGTGACAATGGTTTTTGAGTGGTCAATAAGTATCCTTTTTGATAGGCAACATCGAGGGTCATTTGAACTGGATACTTTAGAACCCCTTTCTCTGTATCTAAGAGTCCTAACTGCTCAGCTTCACTAACAGTAACGACTTTATCATTGTGTGCATCTTTAACCAAGACTGATGAGTAATCAACAAATTTGCAGTTCTTCGCTTCCTGTAATGTTTGCTCTTCCCCAATGCATGGGTTCAAAAATTTTCCATTTTTTGGTGAATAATACTCCTGTACAATAGCATCTATAAGTGAAAATGAAATGTTATTAGTACGAATTAACCCCTGATCTACTGCTGTATCTAAGGGAATCATATTACTAGTCAATCTATCTTTCAATTTGCCTACTTCAGGATCTACAAGTTTTTTTCTAAGAGCATCATCTAACGTAACAAAATTATTTTCTCGAGTATCTTTACATTCTGTAATGAACGGATCTACAATTCCTCTCTTAATAGATTCAAAAATATCTATCTCTGTCTTTGTTAATGGATCCAATATTTTACCACTTGATGTGTACCAACCTTTTTTCACAACTGGCTCTAAAGAAATTGGCTTTCTCAAACCAGACAAAACAAAACCTTCACTGAAGGCAGTTTTCAAGGGAGTTTCTTTTCTTGATTCTGGGTTGATGAGAACACCGCGATTCAGATCCACAATACCACAATCAACAGCTTCAGCTAATGATAAGATGTCATCATTAGCTGGGTTTCTGATCATAACCAAATCTGGATCTAAAACTCCTTCTACAAGAGCCTGTGCTATACTTAACCCTTTATTAGTCTTTGGATCCCTCACTTCACCTGTAGATGGATTAAAAATTCCAGTCTTTATTGCATCGTTTAAAGAAATTCCTGGTTCTGTTTTCTTAGCAGTTCGATTTGGAGCTCCACTTTGTACAATCCATCCGAGCTTAAGAGCTTCAAAGAAAGGTACTACTTTACCTGTGGTAGGATCAATAATACTGCCTGTTTCTGGATCAATAATTTCTGTTGACAGAGCTGCGTGAAGAGGAATTTGTTCTCCAGTCTGTATATTTTTTACAGTTACCAAATTTGGATCAAAAACATTTGATTCACCAACCAAATTACCAAAATCAACTGCATCACCTGTTTTTGGATCTACAAACACTGCATTTTTCAAATCATAAACACCTCTAAGTGCAAGTTCTTTGGGACTCAAATGCTTAGTAACAGTTACTTTGTATTTAGTTTTCTCATCAATGACAGATATTTCTGTCTTACCAAGGATTTCAACAGGATAATCTAAAGTGATTAAATTTCTGATCAAAGCATCTTTGACTAACACCTTTTTAGGTTCTCCCGCAACATTCACTGTAACATAACACTGGTCAGGCTGAATTTTCCCTGAATGAATGGCATCTTTCAAACTAATATTTTTCTCAAGATCTTTAGGAGGTGAAGAAGTTTTCGTGGTTCTAATTGTTATTTGAGTTGCAGGTGTTTCACATAAATTCTTTTCAGGTGATTTGTTTTTATTGCGGTCTTTTAAAGCATCAACAACAGCTTTACCTGCAAGAATAGGAGCTCCTACAATAGCTAATAATCCCATTTTAGCTGCATCTTTTATATTTATTTTCTTACCAGAATTGTTAACTTTGAAATCTCCAGTTTTGGGATCAATCATACCAATTTCAACAGCTTGTCTTAAAGTGATTGGTTCTCCTGAGTCTATATCAACAATTTTAGAATCAGCATCAATTATATTAGCATCTAACGCTTCTTTGAAAGTTAAACATTTACCGGGGGATTTTGGATCTCTGAACTTTTTGGTTTTCTCATCATATATATCACTGAAGTTTTCTTTAATGTCACTATGGTTGCTTGTAACTAAAGTATATTTTTCAATATCCTCAGCATCAACAATTAAATCTTTGGTATCAATCATGCCTTCTCTTGCAGCATGGTCAACACTTACTTTTAAATCAATTGGCGATGTTTCGTTTTTAATTTCTAACTCATCTCGAACAATACCTCTCAGTCTAGCTTCGTTCAAAGTTATGATTTCATCAGTGTTGATATTTTTTACTTCATCTGGACCAATTAAAATGTGACCTGAAGTTAGTGCAATGGTTTTTGTAGTAATAGTTTGGTAACTTTTAACAGTTTCTGTAACTGAAGTGATAGAGCCCCCAACTTCTTCTGTTAATGGTTTTAAAACAAGAAGTCCCATCTCAACTGCATCTGATATTGGTATTTCTTCACCAGTTTTCGGATGGATAAATATTCCCTTTTCACTGTCAATCAATTTTGAGTTGAGAGCATCTGTAACTTGCATAGAATCAGGAGAAACAGGGCATGGTAGGGCCATAATAAAATTTTCTTGGATTGCTACTTGTACAGGCTTTCTTACTCCAGTGACTGGGTGAACAACTTCTTGGGAGTTAGGATCAATTAAACCTCTTTTTAAGGCAACAGGGAAAGTCATACCAGCTGGTGGTAATTGGTCTAGGCCTTTTCTATCATCTCTTTTATCGAATACACCTCCTTCCACAGCAGTTAGTAAATCTAGAGATCCTCTTCTTGTATTAACTTTGGATCTGTCTTCATCAATACTCCCATTGGCAATAGCTTGTTCCAGAGTTAATTTTTTACCTGTTTTTGGATCATTTAATTTTGAAGTAGGGTCTATTATTTCACACATTATAGCTTCCTTGAGTGACAAATGAGCCCCAGTTTCAGGATGTACAATTTTACCATTTTCATACAGCCCTTGATCCAAAACAGCTGGAACTGAAAGACTTCTTGCAATAGGAATGAGCAATCTTCCAGGAGAACCTTTTGAGTCTAAAATCCCCTTATCCATGGCCTCTTTGATAGTTAACAGTTCTCCACTTTGGGGATCTCTTATGGCACCTGTATTGCCGTCTAAGGTTTTTAAACATATTGCTTCTGAAAGGCTCAATTTTTCCCCACTTTTAGTCTGATAATTTTCTGGTTTTTCTAAAAGTTCAGCAGTAACTTTATCAATAATTCCTACATCCACAGCATCTTTAGGTCTTACAACTTTTTTTCTCATTTTCTGAAGCACAACTGGCTTAGCAGCTCTATCTGGACTCTGGGATAAAGACCGAGCACGGCCAATTGATACTTTGTATTTGGGTTCAGTGGTTACTCTGGCTCTAGTGAGTTCTCCCTCTGATGGTCTAGTGTCATCTTCCAATGATATAAATGAAGTATCCAAAATTTTATATTTATGTTCTTGTTTTTGAGAATCTGCTTTTGGTGTTCCTTCTCTTTTTGTTTCCTTGGCAAAAGCTGGATCAGAAAAAGTTTCTTGTTTTTGAATAACAGGAGACTCCAGTTTATCTTCATCAACCACATCAATTGCATGTTCATACATTGCTAATGTTTCCTTGTCTACAAGGCCTCTTTCAAAAGCAACTTCGATTGGAATCTCTTCTCCAGTTTTAGGATCAACTACCATAGCTTTTTGAATCATTTTTACAGCTTTAGTTGCAGCTACAAGAGGTGCACCTACCACAGCGATTACTCCAAATTTTGCAGCATCAGCAAAACTTATTTTATGGCCTAATTTATCTTTATAGTCCCCTGTATTTTTGTCAATTATTCCCTTTCTAATTGCTTCCTTAATGTTTATTTCATTTCCAGAATAAGGATCTTTAACTTTTACTTTTCTTGGCTCAATTTTACCTCCTTTGACTGCATCAAGTAAATTATCTGAATTACCATTTTCTGTAAATATTACCAATGCTGTTGCAGGATCAAATATTACACCAGGAGAAACTTGGAGGGGCTCCAAATTGGAATCATATTCATTAAGTTTTATTTCCTTAAATGATGTTCTATCAGCTCCTTTTTCAGACACTTCTATTACATCTGGTTTACCCTCAACTTTGGTTACCTGGATCAACCTGGGTGAAGCACAATCTACATCTACCCTTGCTTCGAGTATTATTTTATTTTTACTTATTCCTTCTTTCATTGTAATTTTCTTGCCATCAGGTGTATTGTAATGGCCTGTTGAATCAAGAATTCTCTTTTCCAAACTTTTTTGTAAGGTTAAGTTTCGTGTTTTTTTAGGTTCAACAACCATGGCCGATTTTGGGTTGATAATCTCAAGGTTGATACATTCTTCGAATGACACCAGCCTATCAGTGCCAGGTATAATAAACAAGCCAGTAACTGGATCAAATAGTCGTTGGTCTATTGCTTCCCTCAAGTACCATCCGTCTGGGGGTAATTCAAACACTTGTCTCTCTGCTCGCATTTTATCAGTAGGAAGAAATTCTTCAGGTAATTTTGTAGATTTCTCATTAGACATGTCAGTTATTATTTTTTTAGAAGGTACATCTGATGCTGGTCTTGAGGAAAGAGAATCTAATGCCCTTTTAACACTTTCTTTGATTGGTGACTTTTTCTTCGATGGAGAAACTTGTGTTGGTGACTCATCTTTGGAAGAAGAACTGCTGCTTGGACTAGCAAGATCAGTCTGAAATCCCAGGAGCCCTTCTCTTACAGCATCTTCTACTGGCATCAACCTCCCGGTGTTTTCATCTTTGAACATCTGAGTATTTTCATCAATTAATCCTTTTCTTATTGCTTCTCCAAAAGTGATTAATTTAGATGATTCAGCAACAGTAACACTTGTTGAATACCGTTTTATAGTTTTGGTAACAGTTTGAGTTGTTAAAGTGATATTTAACAGACTATTAAGTAAAGCTGCTCCTTCAGGAGTTATGAGCTTTTTCTTTACTGCTTCATCTAATGGAACCCCTCTTTTAGTTTTTTTATCCAACACCATTCCAGTCTTAGGGTCTAAGTAGCTTTTTACAACAGCTTCTATAACAGTCAACTCTTTCCCATTTGATTTAATTCCTATTTTCCTTTGCAACATCTCTAATACTTCAGAACGGACTAAGCCTAATTTCACAGCCTCTTCAAAAGAAATAGTTTTTCCTGTTTTTAAATCTATCACATATTCACCATTTTTAACACTACCTTTAGCTAAAGCTAAATTTAAACTTAAAAACTCATTATTACTTTGATCTTTAAAGCCATCAATATCAAAAATAGATTTAATAGACACTGATGTAATAAAACCTTTATCTACTGCTTCAGGGATGGTCAGCATTTCATTATTAGCTAAGTCTACAAATTTTCCTTCAGGTAAAATTATACCTTCAGTTAAAGCATCAGAGAGAGTCAACAATTCTTCAGTCCTCGTATCAGTTACAGACTTAGCTGCATCAGAATCCAACACTCCTCGGGAAATGCCTTCTAAAATGGAAACTTTGGCTCGATGTGTAGGTGTTTTAACATAGCCTTCTTCAATAACATCTAAATCAACACAGTCTTTTAAAGTCATGGGTTTAATTATCAACTGTCGCCTCTTGGCCTCTTTCAAAGATAACTTTTCTTGAGAGAGACTATGCATATACTTGCCATCCTTAAGTAGTCCTGTTTGAAGGGCTTCTTCTACTGTTACTTTTGTATCACTAATCACTTCCACCACTTCTCTTACCTCAGGATCAATTAACCCTTTTAAAATAGCCACCTCCACTGGGTATTTTTCTCCAGTGTACCTGTCCACAATCTCTCCTGTACGTTCATCAACAATACCTTGAACAATTGCATCCGCCAATGCAACACCTTTCCTCTTGTTTGGTTTTGTGTCTTTTCTTAATAAACCTAGCCGGAATGCTTCCTTCAGACTTATTCTCCTGCCATCTTTCAGAATGTATTGTCCTGTCTCTGGGTCTACTTCATTACCACGCACGGCATCAGCAATGCTAACCCCTCGCTCTTCTTTTGGTCTTACCTTTGCCCGTTCTGCTGGTCCCCGTTCTGCATCCAGTAGCTCCCTCTGTATTGCTTCAAGAAGTGACAATTGCGGTTTAGATTCATCCTCAACAATACCACAAGGCCCCAACAACCGATCTGCTAATGTAGGATTGACTAGACCGTGTTCAACGGCTTCTTCTATGGTAACTGACACAGTTTTCATATTCACAACCATATTTATTCTACCCGTCCGAACATCCAACACTCTTAATCTAATAGCATCCCCCACAGTTAACATTTCACCAGTCTGAGGATGCACTATACCCGGAGTTTCTATAATGTCTGCATTGTCTGTGCCTATACCTTCTTCTACCCTGTTAACACGTTTTAATGATCGGATTTCCGAGAATTGCATAGTACTAAATTTACTTGGACTAGATTCGCCATTGGTGAACAATTTATTGCCTATTTTGACTGAAGGGTCGATCACTGAATTCTCTATAGTTGTTGCCAGGAGTTCCTCCCGGCCGTGGGGCTGCTGTGTCACCTTCACACTCGCAACAGACTTGCTGAGTTGATCTCCGTTGGTTCGCTGCACTGAATCTACCACATCACTTGTATACCTGTCAACAAATAACCTTTCACAATAACAACAATATACTGGGTACACCAAGTTCAAAACTATCTTTGAACGGTTGAACATTATGTTTTAACTGAATTTAAATACAAACTTAATTAATTATAACTTAAAAAGAGTAAAAAATGTAAAGTGAGTGCCATAGCGTATTTATCACAGTAAGTGTTTCTCAGCAGTGAGTCTAACAAACAAGGTAAGGTCTTGAGACTGATAAGCTGTTATCAACACATGACACATAGACCCACACAACTGCACTCACAACAATACACCTCAACTACACTACATTCATGCAGAGAAAGATGAAACACTGCACAGAATTAATAAGGCTACTAATTACATGGAGATTTCATGGTTTCTCACTCCAATTATCCAGTCTAATTGGACAATAATTACAGCAGAATAATTATTGATGCAGTGAAAATAATTTAACTTTGCCAGTACTTCACTTTCATCACGTTTACACCACTTGGTAAGTATTAATTTTGATAATTTTAATGATGTTGTAATAACTATAATGAGAATGTGACAATTCTAATTTGTATATTATTTGATACTAGGTACTAATTATTTTTACTAAACATTTCAAACCCTTTTTTAAATATATTAACAAAAAATATAACTATAATTATTGTAATATAAATATCTAATAATTATCGTTATTACCTAATAGTTAACGTTAATTGAGCATAAAGCATTAGGTTATTTCTTAAATAAAAACAAACTTAAGTTGAAAAAAAGTTATGGCAATCAATGAAATTACAAAATTCTATTTTTATTTTGTTCCTATGTTAAATGAAAATAATATAATGCTTCAGTTAAACTGTGTTGAATGAAATAATGATTCATAAGTTAATTTTTTCAGGGCTATATTATATCTTCAATTGTTATTTACTTAATTTATTTATATTATTTTAACTTAAATAGTCGCTATACTTTGTAGTAATTTTGGTGTATAGAAACTATTTAAAATATAATTTTGTTCAAACCTTTTTAATTTTATTATTTTTATACAATTTATTATATGTTGCATTGCCACTGTAGAGAAATTGAAGTTTAAAAATAATGTTTTGTGATGTATACTCATCGGTTTATTCTCATTTCAATATATTAATTTGATTTTTTTTTCTCTTAGAAATATATGTAAATTTTGTCTCATAAATGGTGAAAAGTGTTAGTACAAGATTTTCTTTAAATACATTTCTGCACGATTGTTTCATAAATAAACTGGGTATAATTCTTAAGCTAGTTTTTGGTAGAATAAAAATGTGTTTTGTATAATTGGTAAACTTTCCCCAAATAGTAATTGAATATTTCATATGTGGACTTAAAAAAAGGAATGATGGTCAGTTAAAAATTCTTCTTTTTCAGAAAATATTGCCAATGTACTCAATACAAATATTATTTTTATTAATTTATTACAAACATAATCTATATGACATTTGTATTTTAAACACTTATCTATTCTGATAGCTATAAAATGAATGTACTCTTTTGTTTCAATTTATATTCCTTAAATTATTAAATTTTCTCAGGCTAAAGGGCTTGCTGGGCTAAGATTAACTTCCAAAAATAGTTTAATGAACCCTTTTATTAAAATCTGACCTCTTTTGCACTCTTGTGACATTCTCAAAACAACATTTTTATGTAATTAATTTATTTTCAGAAAAATTTGTAATCTTAAATCCAGTTAATAATTTGTTGAGTATAAACTTCCTTTGTTATGTTTAAATGAGTGTTTATTGCCTATGCAAATTTTGTTGAAAGCAAATAAAAAATATGAAACGGAATAGAAAATGTCTTTATTAATACAGAAAAAATGTAACAATTATTAGCAAGGTTATGATTAGATAGTCCTCTCATAGACCTAGTCAATAAACAGTTTTTTTTAATATAAATATTATTTCAAATAAAAAAATATTTTTATGAATAAAATATATAAAAAATTATTAGTAATAAAAAATTGAGGATTTTTCAAGTAACTTAAATATTATTTATATAAAACATAAACAACACAGGTGTCAAAAAAAGTGTCCTGGCTGTTAATTTTGTATTCTACACCTAATTTAACCCTTACCACGTCACAGACGCTGTACCGCGCATAGCGTTACTATCTTTCTACATTTCTACACCTAATTTAACCCTTACCACGTCACAGACGCTGTACCACGCATAGCGTTGCTATCTTTCTACATTTCTACACCTAATTTAACCCTTACCACGTCACAGACGCTATACCGCGCATAGTGTTACTATCTTTCTACATCTAATTTACCCCTTACCACATCAAAGACGCTGTACCGCGCATAGCGTTACTATCTTTCTACATCTAATTTAACCCTTACCATGTCACAGACGCTGTACCACGCATAGCGTTACTATCTTGTAACGTCATGGATGCATTACAGCGCAATTAAGCATAATGCATAATAGCCTTATTGTATTAGGTTAACTATCCTTAATTGCCATTTTATCATATGTTTGGGTCAATCCTATTCTCATCAGTCCCTTTACACGGTGTCTAAGCCATAAAGACTTTCTGCACAATTAAAATGGCAGCTTAAGTGGGCGGAGTCAATTCCTTTACCTTACTCGCAATGTTACAGACGCTGTAACACATGAATATGCCACAGCAGCCGGTATCGTTGTTTTGGCACCAGTATTTCCAGCGCATGTTGTAATATACTGTGTTCTTTTACTGTTATTTGTAGTTTTAAATTGTTATTTATTTATAGTTGTGTAGGTGTATTGCTATAGTTATTTGTCCTATTACTTAAATATGGCTAATATTGATGATGTCAAATTTGACGAATTATTTGAGAACTACCACTAAATAAAAAACTATTAGGAAGTAAACATTTAATGATGTAATTGTTTTACTAATTCATTTATTGTGTTTAGGCAAATATGGTTTTGAATGATTATTCGATTTTTAGCAAACTTGTAACTTTGACTGAATATTGTGTAAAAATTAACATTGTAATATATTTTATTCATTATTCAACTGTACAAATGATTTTAAAATATTTTGGGCTATTTTATTGAAAGTAAGAAAAAAAACTAACTTTGAGAAATCAACAATTTTTTTATATAGGTAATGTAATCTAAAAGTTCATGAAATTCATCATGACACTTAGAGGATTAATGTAAAAAGTTAAGAATACCGGGTGTTTCAAAATGAATATCGGGGTTTTAGTGTGTTATAATATTTATTACATCAAACTTACAGCCACAAGGGATATATCAAATGAAAGAGAAACTCAAACAGTTTTGTTTGTTGGCATCAGGGCGGAATGTTTCCGCCGCAATCCGATAGAAAGTGCTAGTAGCAAAGATGGCGACTAAAGAACAGAAAGCGTTTTGTGTTTTACAGTTTGCAAAGACGGAATCTGTTGTTACTGTGCAACGTGCGTTCCGGATTAAGTTCGGTTGTGATCCTCCAGGTGATAACAATATTCGTAGATGGTATCATCAGTTTGAAGACACTGGCTGCCTTTGTAAAGGCAAGAGTACGGGACGACCAAGAACTAGTGAAGAGAGCGTTGAGCAAGTGCGTAATTCGTTCACGCGTAGCCCTATGAAATCCGTTCGGAAGGCTAGTCGTGAATTAGCAATTCCTGTGACGACTGTTTGGAGAGTTTTGCGGCGACGCTTGCAACGACGTCCTTATCGTTTGCAGTTGTTACAGGCTCTGAAGCCTACTGACCATGTTTTACGTGCCAACTTTGTGTCAGGAGATGGGGATAAGTAGATATTTATAGTTATTTTATTATTAGCATTTTGTACAATGTATATCAATTTTATTTTAGATTTAGTAGTATAACATAGGTGGAGGTCAGATTGAGAGAAGTGTGGTGAAGGTCAGAACTCGGGTCATGGTGCTGGTGGCATTGAGGAGTTGGATATATACGAGGTTGGCGGATGGAGTAGAGAGAGACGAAGAGACGTTGGTCTCTCGAGTGTTTTGGGGAGATCCTGGGGTTTGTGTAGGGTCCTAGTCAGGACTTAGGGATTTTTTTGGTGACTCTAGTTAGAGTCGTAATAAGGGGAGTTATTTTTATTTAAAGCCAGTTCGAGTTCGAGACGACCCTTATACAAGTAAGTAATAATAATTATAGAACCATTAATTTTTATACAGGTCCATTGCCAGCAGCACCATTGCCCAGGTTCATTTGTATTTGTGTAGTATTTGTTGTTCATGTATTTTTCAGTTAGAGTTGGAGAACCAAATTGTGTAGCTATTTAGTATTTTATTATTGTATGATTTGTGTGATTACTTGTTTATTTTAACCCTTTGCACGCTACATAAGAAATTTGCTATTTCTTTTAAACGTGTCATAAATTTAAAAAAAATATTTTAAAAATGTTTAAAGTTCTATTTAGAATTTTGTTATAAGGCCAACAACTGTTAAGAAAACACAATCCAAACTGGTATTTTTAAATCAATATTTAATATACAGCAATTTGTAAAATTCCCATTGTTGAACAATTATTCTGTTTATTTACTCATAAATCTATAAAAAAATTAAATTAGATTAAGCTAAAATATATATGTAATCATAATAATTATTTACAAGTTTACTAATATAGATGACATACAAGCACTTACAAGTATCCCTAGAATGTTTTTTTTTTTGTGTGAAATAACTCAAAACACTCATCTGGGTGGTCCGAGAAATCCCGTAATACGCGCGGCGCAGCAGCACACAATGGCCGCTCGGTTGCCATGGCGACGGTGCGTGAAGGTCACGATGACAAAAAACGTTGTCATCCTTTCTGTTGTCTTCAAAATTACCTCAATAACCATTTACGTACACGTTAGTATAGTTTTATCACTTAAATTTAAATATTTATCTCAAAATATTCAAATGCGAGAAATACCGTAATACGCGTTTTACGTAAATATAACGTTGCGAGAAATCCCGTAATACGCGTGGAAAGGGTTAAGACATCTTCTAATCTTTTTATTATTGTATTTTATTATTATTTAAGTTCTATTACTAATTAAATCAACCTCTAATATTTTAGCAGCCAAGCGAGTGTATTTATTTACGCCCAAGTTAACGATCCCGGACGTGCGCAAATTACCCCATTTTTGTAGGTTCTAGAGAAGGGGGGTTTGTGACATTTGCTAACGACATGTTGTTGAATGACAATGAAAATTTTCTGGATCTTGTCGTATTCAGTGATGAATCTACCTTTCACCTTAGTGGTCAAGTAAACACCCATAATGTTCGGATTTGGGGTTCAGAAAATCCCCGCATGATGGAACAAGTGCAACGAGACTCCCCTAAATTGAATGTTTTTGTGCCATATCCCGACAGAAAGTTTATGGTCCTTTCTTTTTTGGTGAAGCAACTGTAACTGGTCCCTCTTATCTGGATACTCTACAGCTATGGCTCTTCCCTCAACTGACACAGGATAAACCAGAGAACTTCGTCTTTCAGCAAGTCTGGCATAACGAGGTACGCGATTGGCTTAACCTCACAGTACCCGACCGCTGGATTGGCCGTAAGGGGACTAATGATGGCGCTTGTTATCCATGGCCTCCACGGTCACCCGACCTAACGCCGTGTGATTTCTATCTTTGGGGGTTTATTAAGGATCGAGTGTATGTGCCTCCAATGCCAGCCAACCTTCCCGAATTAAGGAACAGGATTGAAACAGCTGTTGCGGCAATTACTAATGAGACACTAACCAAAGTTTGGGACGAACTCGCATATCGTCTTGACGTGTGCCGAGTAACGAATGGTGCTCACATTGAACACTTGTAGGCTATTATGTAAAACTGTTTGAGTTCCTCTTTTGTTTGATATATCACTTGTGGCTGTGAGTTTGATGTAATAAATATTATAACAGTTTAAAACCCCGCTATTCATTTTGAAACACCCGGTATATTTTTGTTCCCTCAATATGGCTCTATTTAGTGTCTATCTGTATGTATGTGTCTTTTGCAACAAATTAATAACTCAGAAACAGTTTGACTGCCTGACGAAATATTGCACATTTATTTACATCAACATATTAAAAAGCAAAAGAGTAGCCATTGAGTTATTCTTAGCTATTTCAAAATAGTGGTCATTTAAAATATTTAACTTCACTTGTAAATTAAAGATTGTTTATACATTTCAAGTTGTCATCATTTTAAAATGGCCAAAGATAACTCAATGTTTTTTTGCTCTTTATTAATCTTAATATAAATAGGTGTGCAAAATTTTAAGTCTTTGGGGTCAAAACTATCTTGTTTGTAAGCTACTAAAATGGACAGACAGACTAACAGGAGCGGAATTGGAAAAAATGTTACTCTTAACTGTTTGCTCTGTAATAGGTGTAAAATCTAAAAATTATTTGCCAGGATACCTTTTTTGTAACATCATATATAATACTACAAACAGAAGGAACAAACACGGTATCATCTTCTTGAAGTTACCGTGACATCAACATACACATAATAATTTTCCGACAGATAAATCACAGTCCTGAACCACACTTAACATTCCTCTTGTGAGGTATAAATCCAACATGACTTTCAAGAGAAAGATCAAAACTCATTTTCTAGATAATTAACTAGACACTATTTGACATGATTCTTACTTGGTAGTGGAGGAGAACTGGGAATGTTCGCTAGTTGAGTGCTCGTAGATATTGAACTCTGTTCTGAACGTCCTGATGGGTTGAGGCTTCATCTTGGCCAGCTCCGCCTACATCAATCCAATTAGACAATTGAAAACCAATCAAACAAACTCTAACAATATAATTATCAATTACACATTGACCTAAATGATAGAGAGGACTGGCAAAAAGAAAGAAACATTTAGAAAAAGTGTTTTACTTGATTATTTATTGCACACTAAGAATGTATTCAGAGTTATTATGATAGTCAAGCCTCTTTATATATGTCAGTATGACAATAATACTGATATTGCTATTAAAGATTTTGTTTAAATAAGTAAGTTTTTGGACCACTTTAAAGTTTAACACTGTCACATGTCACTGACAAAAACGTATCTGTAATCAAAAGATGTAATGAATAATTATCTATATAAAAATCAAATTTCTGTATGTATGTGTACAAAAAAGTCAAAAAGTAGTGAATAGATTAACTTGAAAATTATCAACAATAATGCATTTATATGCAACAGTTTTCATATATTTTTCCTCAAATTTTTTATGGAAACAGAGCATTTTAGGATTTCCTGACCTGCATACATTTTAAAAATATACGTAACTTGTTTTTATCAATCAGATTTAAAATATCTATAAAGAAAAGTATAAGATAAATTGTGAAGTTGTAAGATAGATTTAAAGATGTTGCACCAACAATGGGTACTTGACCCACTATCAAGGTTGTCAGCTGTTTACTGATTACACATGTTTACATGATACATACCAGTCTTTAACAATATTGGATAATATATATTTACTGGAGTACAATAATACAATTTTAAACTGTGTATTATATAACAAATTGATCAAACTAACTAATTGATAAACACTTCAGACAAAGCCTTCGTGTGAGTGAACTTTGCAATACAGTGATATCAGTATAACTTGTCCTGAGAAGAAAAATCAGAGCAACAATACGTGGTTTGGATTCCACGTAAAGCTGTAGGTTGCACTGGCTATTAGGCTATTGTTACTACTCTGAGCTAAGTCGAACTCAGATAGTAACAATGACTACACTCATTCACCCCTCATATTTGCTCATATCTCTACGATCTGCGTCTTAGAGATGAATAATGAATAATATTACCTACCTTAAAATAAAAAAGCTAATTTATTTTACCCTTGACTTATATTTTGGTTAATTTAATCTTATATGAAAACTCTATACAGTAAATATTTACATAATTTTGAAGAGAAACTTCAGAAGAAAGGCACTCACTTTAGTGAATTGGGTTTTTCAACTAAACATATAGATTCCTTAACAAGCTCTTTCCTTAATTGATTCATAATTTAATATTATAGATGAATCAAACACCATAGTAATTATAGTTTTTTATTATGTAAGGCCTTTTGGTAGCAAAGTTACCATCGTGTAAAGTCTGTGTGAAGATGGTAACTTTGTTACTGAAAAACCTAACAAAATAAAAACTTTAATTACTGGAGTGATTGATTCGTTTAGAACATTAAAATATAGATATATAAATAGATATTAAAATTAGGGGTGTTAGTAGCTCGAAATTCGAGTTTTAAAAAAATTTGAACACGACTCGAGATTTTTAACAAATTCGAAAAAATCGTTGAGTTTTGCCTTATATTTGAGCAGAAAACGCTATAATCAAGAAAAAAGTCCCATTTGTCAAATTGATTATAAAGATAAGCATTTTATGTAGGAAACTCTATTTAAAATATGATTGTATTCGTAATCGTAGATGTTGTTGCAATGTATTCAGATTCGTGATTCACGCAGACCAGTCCGTAAGGCCATGGCAAAGATTATTTTCGTTATTTATAAAGAAGGCACATCCAAATAAGCTGCTCCAAATAGCCATCACTAGTTATTCACACAAAACGTGATAACTGATCAAAAGAATCAGTTATTGAACCGTTTCAAACCTTCGTTACATAACTTTTACCAACATTTTGAAATTAACAGTTGCATTTATTTCAGGTCCATCCTTTAAAAGTTCAAGACTAAAACTATTCTAAGACTGACGGTGTTGGACAGTTTTAATTAAATCGTGTTCAACCTGTAACAGAAACTACGCATGGAACGTAAACTATTGAATTTGAAAAACTATAATAATTTGAGATAGAATGCCCAAAACAGTTTCCTTCTGGCACCGTGACTAATAAAATAATGAAATAACGATTAATGTTGCTACTACCAGTACATCGCCGATTCGATGAGTCAATATAAAATGTACTGCTAAAGCAGTGGATTCGATTTTTTATTTATTTATTTCTTTTCATTTATTTAATCTTAACACGCTGATCGTCATGATAAGGGCGGATATGGATTCAAATGAGTGTGATGAGTGTAAATGAACGAGAGCAGTCATTGTTACTGTCTGAGTTCAACTTAGCTCAGAAAGGACTATTTATTAATTGCCCAATAGCCAAGGCAACTATGGGACCTTCAACTTTATGTTGAATCTGAACCACGTAGTGTTGGTCTGATTTTCAGCTAACTGACAAGTCTGACACTCAGTTCTCTCGCCTGCAAAACATCTGAACCTTGACTACCATCCAACATGGACACCACAAACTTCTCTAGTAGTGGCCATGTCGATGGCAACCATTGAGCGGACACCGTGTCGGTATTAAGAGGACCGAGGATGGAACCTACCACCTACAATCTCCCAAACACTTTGTCCCCAAGTAGCTGGGTTACAGCACTACGACACCAGTGCCGACATTTTGTATAGGTTTTGTTGACGTTTACACTAGAGATGGGAATTACAGTTACTTTTTCGATAACGTGTTATGTAATTCTATTATGTTTTTGTAATGTGTTATAATGATCTGTTATTTTTGTAACCTGTTACTCTCGACGCATTACTGTTGACATTCCAGACAGTTATTCATTATGGCCTGATGTTACTTAACGGCTTGTTACGGCTGGTCTAGATAACGTTCCAAGTTACCAAAAGTCATGAAGTTGAAGTTATGCCTTATGTTACGTTACGATAATGAGTAACCGGCATTGAGGCTTTGCTTGACTTCAAGAGTTACTGCTCAAAGTTCATTCTGTTATCGATAATTTAACTGTAGCATGCAAGAGTCTTAAGTTTCATTCATAGTTCAGTTAACAGTTCCGTTTACTTTTCAGGGTGCTGTATTTAGTTCCCATTACCAGTATGCGTTATAGTTATATAAAGTTCGCTATAACCTTATCATGCATCATGACTGGGAGTTACAAAAATAATAGGGTATTTTTTGTAACCTGTTAAATCTATAACAGGTTACATTGTTGTTACCAAGTTATTTATCCTGTTTCATTACATAACGTCCATCTCTTGACACATGGAAGTACGAATAATACGATGAAAATGAAAACAAAGTTAACCTTGACCAGTCGGCAGTTGTTATCGCTATTTGATATTGTATTGACAATTAATTATTTGTTTCTGTTAGTAGAAACCAAACATACACAAAACGGTGAGTTAATGGTAAAATTTAGGTTAGATGAAAAGAACATATCATTGTGTAACTGTTTTATGGATCATTAGGTTTAACTTTCAAATGAACAAAAGCATTACATATTAATAGTTTTGTAAACTTTTGAAACTTGTAAATATTAGTATGCAAAGTACCACGGGAAATATAATAAAAATAAAATAAAATGGATTTTAGTGATAAGACCAATTTCTTTCCACATCTATTGCTGTATTCTTCATATATTAAGAAAATGAATTTAAGTTTGTCAGTTCGATTTGATCAAGTTTATAAATTAACTTTCACAGTAGAGTTAGTGGTAAGGCTATTATAAACGGTTTTTAGCACCAGATTGCAATTTTTGTTTAGTTTCAATATTTTTAATTTTTACTCTGAATTTATTTTAGTCTTCTTTTTTTATAAGTTATGACAAATATTTCACATATTATTTTACAGTTTATTTAACATATATCTTTATGAATATATATTTAATCACTGATGCCTAAATTCATTTCATAGATTCTAAAACAATTTTCCAGACTTTATTAATTATTCAGCGAACTAAATAAAATAGTGTTAGAATGTATTGCTTACTTTATTTCAGTGTCTTCATTTTTGAAAATTAAGGGTTAAATAAATACTCAACTTGAAAAAAACTTCAACTCGAAATTATGTCAAAAAACTCGATTCGACTCGACTTAAATCCTAAAACTGCTACTCGCACACGCCTAATTAAAATCAACTAAGATTTTATATCATGATTGGGATTATTTCATTTAATCTATATATAAAAATCAAACTTTTGTATGTGTGAGACAAAAAACTTAAAAAGTAGTGAATGGATTCACTTGAAAATTTTACACGACATTGCATTTATATACAAGTGTTTTTATATATTTAGTTCCTAAAGTTATTTACAGAAACAGGATATTTCAAACATTTCCCGACCTACCTACATTCCACAAATTAAAATAAATGTTAGTGCTGAAAAAGTGCTACTGTGACCAGCTGATTTATGTGCATATTATATCCAAATCACATTCTATAAGTTTATTATTGAAACCAGATGATTGTTTATTTATGAAAACAACTGTAGTTTATTACTTTCTAAAAGATAAAATCAAGTAAACAGTCAACCCATTCTTCTAACGTCTAATAAATAGGTAGTATCAAACTAAGCCACAGTAAAGATGGCTGGGTTTAGCTAGTAGATGATAAATAAAGACAATCAGATACTAACCTTCCGATTGGCTCTCATATGATAACTAATCAGAAAGGAACTTGTAAACAGCCCAAGTGGGCAGGTACCAAAGTGGGCAGTGGGGAGGGACTGGTCACATGACCTCAGCTGTCACTTGGAATGTCTTTCTTGCCTCAGTTAAATTGTTTCTTTAATTCCGTTCTCTTATAAATTTAGAACAATTATTTAGAGTAAAAGGTATTTCCTTATTAATTGTGCAGTGGGGAGTTTTAATAGTAGTTGGAATCGGATATTAAATACCAATATCACAAATACAATAATCAACTTGACCTACAAGGAAAAAACCAATTTCTGATATTTATCATAAAATGAAAGTATATTTAATTCAATACATACATCATGTACGTAAGATTATGTGAGGACATAAAAAGGACCTCTTTTTTTATTATTAACATTATCCTCATAATGGAAGTCCTTGGTGTTTAGAAATTAATTGACTATAAAAGTAGTTCAAAGTTGGATGAATTTTTATTTACATTTAAAGATTCTAAATAAATTAAACTGATTCCCTATTTTTTTTATTTTATAGTTTTTTTCCCTAAAACAGTTAGTTCATTTGTTGTTATCGTTGTTTACAAAGTAGTTCATTTGTAGTAAACAAAATTGTTTACTTGGTTAAGATATATCATAATAGAAGATAAGTAGAACTGTAGTAAAAAAAATCAATATTGGTGCAAGGAGGTTCTGTCTTACTAAAAACATCTTCAAACCTTTGACTTCATTTCATTGCCTAAGTAATAAATGAAAGTAAATTGAGTTATATTGTTAGAAACAACTCAATCTCCATTAAATAGTGGATTCAATATCCCCTCCTTTATTACTGGTGCGCAGGAGACTTTAGAAATGAATGGAAGGTGCAAGTGAAGGTGATCAACTTCCCACAGAACTCCCACTGTCTGCCCACGAGTACAGTCACTTCCATAACCCAGTACAGTCTACAGGGATCATCCACCTCACTATGCCATACATGGAAGGCCTCATAATACAAGAGTCAAACTATTGATTGATAGTTAATTCAGCTTTATCGGCATAAGCAGGTTTATCTTTAAAAAATTTTGTATTTGATCTGCAAGAATATCTCAGTTTAATTTTTAAAGAAAATATAACAAGTCCTTTTCTTAACATAATATGAAACTTTTAAATTAATGAGTGGTATTAAGATAAAATCAATTACTTTTGATAAAGTTTTAAAATAAACTGTACCCATCAAAATATATTTTTCTCAGTTTTTATTTTTTTAAATAAGCTATATTTTATCAATCCTATTATTTACTTATTTTTGTTTTTTACTTTTACTAACCAAATCATATAATTTAGTGTGTGGACAGTTCCAATTTAAGGGGGGTCGGACAGCAAAAAACTATTTTTTTTGGCAAAATCATTTTTTTTAAATATTATTATTCTCTGTTTAATTCTCTTTAATTTGATATATAATATATATAGTTTCTATGATTACTTTTTGGTTTTATTCCTTGATGAGTAAAACACTGCACACACTTCAGCTGGTAGGTTTTTACAGCACAGTATGTAACCAGTTTATATAGTAATAGTTTTTACTTTTGAACAAATATTTTCATACTCTTTGTTTAGTGCTGTAACTGTTGAGTGTTGACAAACATCTGTTGGCTGCCAATCTGTCGTTATATTTTAATACATTAGCAGATACCTTTGTCCAAGATTCCAACGTACTTCTCTTTTTTCATGGACACAATCTTAGATAGATGATTATTGCCAACATCATACTTTAAAATCATATGACCATCTTAAATTATAACTTTCACTATTTGTAAAAAATATATAATTATTCTTCAAATTATATAAAATACAAACCTGTAATTGAGGATCTGAGCGCACTGCCCTCTGCAGCCGTTCGTAGAGTATCTCTAGCAGTTTCTCGTAGCGATGGTTGAGCACATCTAAGTCTCTGGCAACCAGCTCAGCACCACTTTCTCGCCGAGCATGCTTGCGAGCGCCAGCATCCAGGCTTGGGTGAACCTCCTCCGTCAGCCACTCAGCATACCGGGTCAGCCCTGCGCCGTATATCTTGCCGCCGGTGTTAAGGTTAGGTTAGGTTAGCAAGATACCCTCTCCGTACGTTATCGTTAAAATTATGTAATACACAAGCAATTTGCAATGTTAGATACGATGTTACACTGCTGGCGTATTGAACAAGCACGCCAGAGACTCAATCATTTATGATTTGTCTATGTACACCATTACAAGGCAATAATGTCATATTCAATAATTTATATGGTTTCATTTCATTTTTGGTCTCTTAGAAAGTAGGAGGTATAATACACTACTTGTCAGAAGTGGAAAGTATAGTGGTAACAGTACTATACTTGTGCCTAACATGAACTATCTATCTATAATTACAACTGGACTACACTATCAAGTGAATCAGTTTGCCTCCCCCCCTACCCCCCACAGTGTGGGACATTCATAAACTAAACATTCAATAAACCGCTGTTCATCGCTGTCAGCTGACTTACGTCCCATAATGTGGTGAGGGGTGGGAGGACAGGCAAACTGGAGAGCACCATCCAGTAGTATTTATACATCAATAAAATGAAAACAAAATGCTTTTAAACAACATATAAAAAATTAACAAATTATGACAGATGCAACTATAGGCATTCTTCATTGTGCTTAACTGAAGAAGAAATTTAGGGAAATTTACAATATAAAAAATACTCCGAATTATAAATACATTTTTAGTTTCATAACTACTATACTTCCCATCTGTACGTAATAATTCTTAAAATGCTCACACACAAAAAATACAATTTTAATTTTAAATTAAACAAATCCCAACACACACATGAAACTACCCCAACACCTACAAGACATAATGTCATTCCTCTCAATTCTACAACATGGACACATAGATACTCCCATATTGACAGACAGCCTCTATGTACAGGCTCCTGGTAACCTAACGCATCTTGGCCAAACTGTACAAAAACCAGAGTTCACTATATATTGAAAACTCAGTTTTTCATCTATGTACAGAAACAATTAGGAAGGACACATTTATAGTGTATTATACAGTTACTTGATGCCTGAATACACAAGTTGGGCAGGTAATTTAATAATTGATTTTTTAAGTCTGATATCACCTGAAACAGTTTCTATATTAGTCACCAAGAAAAATTTAATTTCCAAAACTACTCTTCACTACTTCTGTAAGCACAGGAATTATGTGTACCCGAGTATTAAGGTTGTTTACAAAGAAATCAAGAGGCCTATAACAAATCCTTATGATATATTAATTTTAAAATTTTATTATAAGTTTCCATCATTTTAATCCTATTTGGAGGTATTAAAAGTACCAGAAATGAACTAGTTTTCACTGTGTATCAAATTTACACTTTTATCCCTAAAAAATCCATCAATGCAGCATATTGTATTTTAATATGTGGTTGACATTAACATTTTCTGTAAGTTTTTACAGAACAGACAACATAACTTCTAGACTGACTAATAATATGCCTTAAAAGTTAATTTTATGACCTCTAGAAGTCAAGAAAACGTTATTTCAGGAAATTTATAATAAATATTCGTATTGAAAGTTCTGAAATTACTAAAGCTTATACAAAAAGATTCTTGTAAATCACATATTAAAATATAATTGTAATACATTAACCAGTTTTTTAATAAAAAAGATGTAAAGTTGATGCACAGTGAAAACTAGTAAAAATTCCAGTACTTTTTTGTTTCAAAAAGGATAAAAATTATTTAAACTGATAATAAAATTTAAAAATGCATATATCACAACGTAGGCCCTAAAATTGAACGAGGAAAACAATGGTGTGATTGGATTTTTATTGGTCTCTCAGTTTCTTAGAAAACTTCAAACTCAGGTTCACAGAAATTCTGCGCCGAAAGAAATAGTGAATTTATAAGAATGATTTTCACCCAATCGTTCAGCTAGTAGTGCTTAACATGTAAATTGGCCAAAACGCAACATATAAAGCTCCACATAGACTAGACAGCTTGCAGCAGACTCACCTTGGCTTCTCGGATGAAACGTCCGCCATCCATGTTGACTTGTTCAACCGGCTGTGCTCTCTCCAACACTGTCGTGTACAGCGTCTACGTAACCAGGTTAGGTTAGGTTAAGTTAGGAGTTAATGTTATGACTTTCTGAATTGCCAACTCTTTGAGGCATCAAGCTGTATTCAATATAAATGTTTGGAATCATTTTTGAATTGCTATTTATTACATGTTTTCTTTATCTATTTATAAAGAACTTATAAAAAATGAATCAATCAGTTTCTCGCTTGACAGTTCAAAGAATAAACAATTCAAACATGACACTAGCAGATTATTCAATGTGCTACAATACATTGTTATGAATATTTGTGTTACCAATTATTGTAATGATTCAACAGAGATGCGATATTATAATGTATTAGTAATGTGTGTACATTTGTAGATTAAAACCTATATATTAGATTAGACTGGGTTGTCAGAATCCTCCCATACAAGTTGTAATCTCCATAACAAATCATTATTTTCAACATATTCTGTGTGAATGGTTATATTCCCAATATCAGTGTATTATTTTTTGTTCAATTATTGAATACTTGGTGTTTGCTTTACCAAAATGTTCCCTTCAATGTTCCTAAATATGTGTAAAATGTTTACAAAATGTGCTTGGTAACATCTAGTACTCATTACATCTAGATAGTACTTGCTGACAGTAAAAATTATATTAAATTTAAATAAGTAAAGGACATTACTTGAATTCAGTAACTAATGTTGTGTACTAAACGTTCAAACATACTGCTTTAATATACTAAGAAAAGTACTTTAAATATTACCAAGATATTTACTAACTTCAAACTGTATCTTTACAAGTACAGTATAAACTTTAAATTTAACTTTGAGATTGTTCGCAACTGTAAAATGAATATCCTTCAAATAACCAGCATTACTAGGGGAAATAAAGACAAACTATAAGTAAAGGAAAAAATGTTTCTAATATTGCTTATCCTTGTATAAAGGAAAAACAAATGTGTTACAAAATTGAGTTGTATCAAATATTTACACAATCACCTGCAAAAACTAAATTTTGTTAAAAGTTACTGTTAATTATATAAATAAATACAATTACTGAATTGGCCAATGCTACTGGTGACATATCACCGTAAGTTTCCTTTACAGAGTTACGGCCACATGCTCGGTGCAATGTAGGTGTGGTTGCGATGATGGCTTACCTCCCCGCGCCCCTTACCTTAGTCAGATCGATGGTCTCCTTCACCTGGACCGGAGGGATGCTGTTAAGCTTCTCGTAGCTTTCATCTATGATCTTCACTTCCGACTGGTATGAGTTCTTAAACTTGGACAGCAGATTAAATGCAGCTTCACAGCTACGTGTCCTGAACATGTACCGTTCACACTTCAATCAATTATATAATTTGATAACACAACAAATAATTTGTCACCATCTTTATAAAAGGGTTTAAGACAGACATTGTTTAGCCTTGAATAGTAACTTGAGTTTGCTGCTTCTACAAAAGAAGGTAGCCATGTACGATCTTGTTTGTAATTCTTTCAGAAGTCTCGGTGTTTGAACTGTGTGGAGTCTAGATTAGAAAATTTAATCTTCATTATAAACTAAACCTTTCTTAGAGCCTTTATTGTCATTAAAAAGTCAATAAAAGTCAATTAAAAAGTCAAATAAATGACAATAAACAGTCAGACACCAACATCACTTTCAGAGTTTGTTTAGTCCTTTGAGAATGAAAGGGAGCACTTCATATCATTCATATAATACTAGAAACAATGCTTCGACGGAATTTTATACACTTAGTAAAATTCAAAAGTTATGTTGTTACTTCACTAAAGTTTCGGAAAGTTAAACAAATGAACAAACAATTAAACATAGACCCAACATAAATGGTGCGTATTTTCAGAGAGATGAAGAACTTCTCCCACCAAAGTTCCCCTGCAGCAAAAATGTGCTGCAAGGTACAGTCAAGTCTGTAAGTTAGCATATTAATAGATACAGACTTCTGTATTATTTAGGTCCAGTTCATAATTAACTCTAATTAAAAGTTGCGATCGCTGTACAAAATTATTGATAGATTTTCTTTAAAATATGTTGTTAACAATGTATGCCTTAGAGACGATATTTAAAATAAATAATACTGATAGAAGGGTTTGCAATGCTAAATTACTATATCAGCTGAATTTATTTAATGTAAATTTTACAAATAAATTTTGTTTACATTATGATTAATTATATATGTTAATTACATTGTAATGTATTTCATTTTCTGTTTACATTAGAGCAATATATTAAAATCAATAAATTAAATTGATTCAACAGCACAGCAAAAAAACAAATCTAACAAAATGTTGCTGCAGAAATTTAATTTGAGAATGCTGTCAGAGACTGAACATCATCAAATGACTGAGTGGTGGGAGACAGAATCTGTCACACATGCACTGTCTACACGTCTTTTATCATGGGTTTATGTATACACGTGAAACGTTCTTTAGAATAGGTACTACAATTGGCTATTGAAAACACCTTTTATTCACTAAAATAGTTCTTTGAAATTCAACTAATAGATTTTTAGTGATCAACTTTATGATTTATTATTGACTTTATGTAATATTTATTAGTGTTATTTACTTTTAACTTGGTTACAACTGTAAATTCACACTGTCAATTCTTATTTGTAGTCTAACTCATTTCCCCAATTATTTAAATATTTATAATAACTATGATTACTTCTTAATACTCTGCTGAAGCGGTCAGCTGGCTTGGGTTGTCCACATAAGAACCATGTTAAATGTCATAAAATCACTATATTTGTGATCATATAATTTTGGTGATCTCATTTTAAGTTCTAATAAAAACACATCCAAACTAGTTATCTAAATGCTAAAATTTTCTTTAAATAATCACATCGCATTAAATGTTCTTATGGAAATGGTGAAATAGCCCGTAAATGCAGAACTTTGTAATGTATGTCATATATTTTCTGACACATACTGTCAACAATGTCTTAACACTCCAAACTGTCATCAGACCTACAATTCAAACTAACACAGCAGAATTGTGAAGTTAAAAAAATAACATTGACAAAAACACATAAAAACAATATACACAAAATAAAATAGAAATGCTTTATGTGAAAATGAACATGAGAGAAACAAAGAAACAGTTTTCATGCTTGAGCTGTCACCAAGGTTGTTTAGCATGGAGCACATGTTCTCTCTTGGAAAACAAAGACATAACGGAAACAAACATCGTCTTGCGCTATGAATGTGTTAAGCATTTTAGTAAATAAAGCCAAACAAAAAATGTTGAAAAAAGATTTTTAGAATTTAAAACATGTTACAATGCAACAAATTTACAAAATTTAGATGAGGTATTTGGATATGTGTTTAGTAGAGCTTCAAATGAGATATCAGTCAAGATTATTTAATAAGGTTTCATAAATGAGGACTGTAAAATTAAAATAAAATTATTAATACTAATGTCAGTTATAAGGCATTTCCATAATCTGAAGGTAGAAACTAGAAATATTACAACTGTGCTGATATTACTGACCTGTCGACCAACTGAGAACAGATGTTGTTCCAGCGCTGAGTGACACGTGAAACGTCAGTGTCCACTCGGTCAAGATCAATGTGAGCACCACCACGATGGGTGTTGGCTCGCGACTTCTCCACAAGCCGTCGACAGTTGTGTGAGTCATCCACCAACTGATCTATGCCAGGTTGGGCTGCACGCACCTCCTTCTGCAGTGAAACCAGTTGTTCGTGCACCTTTACAGATCAAATGTTATGTAAAGTTGTATCTTTTGAAGACACAATTAATGGAATGTTAAAATTAAAATATAAGCGGTATTAATAACGGTGGCAAGAGAAATTGTTTCTCTAATGGGCCACACTTTGGATAAAAGTGCTTTAGTGAAACTATGTCAGATCTATTTTTAGGATGCAATCATTATTGATAGGTAATTTATAATGAAAGTTGGGAGGTTGATTAAAATGATAAGTAGTAGAAGCGTAGTCTATGAAAAAGTAATACTTAAGGATTGCAAACTCTACTTATTATAAATCAATTTTGAAAAAATCAAGGTTAAAAACTTACAATAACAATCTAAAATCATGTATCAGGGTACACTAATTCTAAATTTTTAGATTATAATTGAAATCATAACATTTTATATACAAAATAATAAAGAATGCTGTACATAACTGGTCTAAAATGACAGTCGTTCTATATTAACAAGTTAACTGTGTAGTATCAAGAATTTTTTATACTAATGAATATTATAATATGGGTTTATCTATGTATATCATAAATTATGAAATACACAAAAGAAGAGGTAATATCTAAAAAAAAAAGAAACCAGAAACACTTATCTCTTCTTTCCAGAAAGTAGTCAAAACGCCAAGGAAAACAGACTTTATTTAATTCATGTATTGATTGTAATTCTTGGTTTATCAAATGTAAAATCTACAGGCACTATTTAATTATTTGTATACTATCATTAATTAAGCTTGAATGTGAAAAAAATTAAACGGCAACTTTATGATTAAATTATGAACTTAACAAAAACAGCCTCTTCAATAAAGGGTTTGATATTGTTTGGACATATAGTTAAAATCAAGGTAAATTATTATTGTGCCTTGCTGCTATCCACCTCCATAGATGAAAACAATTACCGCATCACTGTTGTTCAGAGCTAATCAATGAAAATTCAGCTACATTGAGTTGCATATGAAATTTAGAATGTCTCTATCATCTTTTTGTAAATGGGCACACCGAATTTGTGTTTGTAAAATCGGATATTTGTAGTATCCATACTTCCGTGCCAAGCAGAACCATCTCATGGTGTGCTTTTATGTTGCAATATAGTACCTATCAGTCTATCTACATCTGAAGAGACTAAACAAAGTCATAGCACACTTCACTCCTGAGAGACGGAGCTGTCGTATTGCATTAACTTTGGGCTTAACAAATCTGAATTAAAGAACGGACTAGTCTAAGACCGGTCTCGGCTAGTTTAGGTTTCTGTCTGGATAGAAGGTCTCTCTTTATTTTATTTTTGTAATAGAATTATACAATTGTAACAATTATAACATTAACCTTAACCTGAATTTTAAAAAAGCCTGATAAATTATAATTTGGCTTTTAATGGTACACAGAGATAAGGAGGGATAAGATTCAATGACAATGTAATTTGTTAAAGTGCTCAGTTCCTATTTGATGAAATAAATTAAACTCCTTTCACTGATAATAAGGCTTGGCTAAGTGGCCTAAAGTCTTGTGGATAACCTAAATAAGGAATTAATAATACAGCCATGCATGTTACTATTTACTGAAGCTCACCGTTTTAAGGCTGTCAAATTCTGAAGGCATCTCTTGGAAGGCTGCCAGTTTCAACTCAAACTCTGACAGGACGTTGTTGCAATCCTCCAACCCAGTGAGTACTATCTCCACACACTTCAGCCTGGACAACAAAATAGCTTGTTTTGATAAACAGCACATAAGAGTAATTCAATATATAACATGCATACCACTTATTACATGCCAATCATACTTCGGGTGCAGTCGTGTGAGCCTCTCTTCCGTGAGTACGGCGTGTTGACCTTGGTGGGCCTGGTGGGGTATGAGGCGTGCATGTTTGTAAAAAAAATCCAACTTATTTTGAGACAAACGGCTCATACCACACCTATGCCACTAGAGGCAGAAATGACCTCTCTGTGGCCGGTCACAGCACGAGTGCTTTCAGGAGGGGGCCGCATCACCTCTGCATCTCGATATACAATAAGCTGCCCAGAGATCACCGTGATGTCGGGAGGATCTCAATTTTTAAAATGAGGTTAAAAACCTATTTTATTGAGAAATGTTTTTACCATTACAATAGTTTAAGTGGCATGTAAACGTTTCTTTAAATAATGTATTATAGTCGTAGCTTAGTTAATTTATTGAACTTTAGTATTACCTTTTATTATTTAATTATTTATTGTACGACTTTGTATTTATACATTATTGTATTGTAAAGATTTGACGTGTTCTTTGTAAATGTACATTTGAACGATATATGTTTCTTTGGAAATATTTTCTACAAAATGGAAAAAAATCAATATTTTTCCAAAATATTCCCTTTCAGGAGACAATAGACAGATTTATCGATCCTTAAGCTTACAAGCAATAGATCTCGTAACTAAAGCTAATATCACAAATGTGTTTCAATTCACAGTCAAGATAATTAAACTAATTAAATCTAATATTTCCCAAACCATATTCCAATAATTCTGCAATATCATAAGAGTGATTCTCTAACAGCCATGACTTAACTGATTTCTTAAAGCTACAGACTGAAACATTACTACCATTTGGTGAAAGTTTATTGAAAAGACTGATGCCCAATTCTTTATAACATTTTGTTGTAAAACTTAATCTGTTAAATTCTTTATGGATCCTAAACCTATTTCTTGTATCATGATGATGTACATAAACATTTAGGGTTAGATTAGGTAGATCCCCTTTTGTTTTGACAAGACATTCAAAAACATATTGGTTGACATTGTCAGAATTTTCTCTTTTTTGAATGAAGGCCGGCAGTGTTCAAGATGGTCTGAAAATTAATAATTCTTACTTGTATTGTAGTAGTAAAACTCTATTAAAAAATGAGCTATTATCCCAGTAAACAATTCCATAAACCATGACACTATAAAAAAAGCAAAGTATAAGATTCTCAGATACTCAACAGTTAAACTATCTCTAAGATGTCTTATAACGTAAATTAATCATGAGAGTTTTTTGCACAGTTCTTCGATACGGCCAGACCAAGAGAGTTTATAATCTAGAGTTATACCTAGGAACTCAACTATTTCTACACTATTGCTCACATTGTTTCTAAGAGTACAATTTATTTATTATTTTTTCTTTTTAAATAAAACTTCAATCGCCAGTTGACATGGGCCTACAGGCCTGTGTGTCAACTTTATTCAACAAGTGAAGTACCGACCGTTGGCTCAGTGGAGATTCGAACCTTGGACCTTGCCCTCCTCAGTTCAAAGCCTTAACCACTAAGCCACCACGCCGGCAAGAATTAGTGTGTTTTATTATCTGTGTTTCATTTAGGTTAAGTAACCGCTTGTTTGGATTTTACCAAGCTGTTGCTTACTGCATTACATAACTCATAAAAAGATTTAAGTTAGTGTCTGAATTGTCAGTGAGAAAAAAATTTACATCGTCAGCAAACATAGTAGTCTGTGAAGAAACATTTAAATCTCAATCATTAATCATTATAAGGAACAAAAAGGGGCCCTAAAACGATCCCTACGGTGCACCGTACTGAACATGAACTTGAGCAGACCAATATCATTGCTGAAAACTTTTTGTTGCCATTCAGTGTGATAGGATTTGAGAAAAATAATATCACTGCCAATTTTAGGACATTGCCTGCACCATTTTAGGAACCAATGACCTTGGAGTGTCAATGAAATCAGTTGCTATTGCTTCACATTTTGAGTGAATTAGTACGAGTTAATAGATATGTATACCATTTTATAATCTTATTACAGAAATTTTCATGGAAAAAAGGTTCAGCTCTGTATTGAACGATTTATTAGTTACCTTGTTCCTCCAAAAATCAACCGCAAAACACTGAATGTTTTTTCTATTATAAAAGCACGTCCTTATAACGAAAATTCCACATGCGACTTGAACATATATATTACAATCAAAGTAAAAAATGTATAAATATTATGGTAATGAATATAAGACAAAATACTTGTGGACATATATATAATTGCAACATAGGTCAACGCTTTTAAAATTCTTGAACTGTACATATTTTGAAATGGATAAAAAGTTTTCTTGGATGTTCAGAGTAAATTGAATTCCTGAATTATAAATTCACATCATATCTGACACAGTTAAGATAATAAGACCGTGCCATAAATTGTTACAATTACCTCTCAATGTATAAGTGTGAAGAATTCCAGAGTGAGTTCCATTGTGCCAGCACTTTGTCTACCTTGGCCTGCATCTGTGGAGTCTTGCGACTGATGGAACGGAAAGTCGACTGCACTGCTTCCACCTCTCCAGTCAAACTCTAAACAGACAAATGCCCTTCATAAGAGCTGTCTTTTCAAAGTATATTAATGCCTAGATGTTTTAACTTTTTGGTGTGGTTTTATTAACAATAATGGATTTTGTTAACATGAAATACATATAATGAAATTACTGTAAGTTTGATATACATTTAAAATATCACTATTTTGGAATTTTAGAAAAGATTAATATTTTAATTTTTGAAATTAATAATTGTTCAAATTAAATGTTTATTCAAGAACCAAAACTTAATCTATGAATAAACTTACATTTTTTTATACACAAAAGTATAGTTTAGCTTCACTTTC
The DNA here is from genome assembly GCA_035578905.1 of Stictocephala bisonia. Taxonomy (NCBI): domain Eukaryota; kingdom Metazoa; phylum Arthropoda; class Insecta; order Hemiptera; family Membracidae; genus Stictocephala; species Stictocephala bisonia. Next base: position 1,048,189 of record JAQJVL010000257.1, on the reverse strand, counting down.
ATTTTGTTATTAAGTGGGTCCATGACAAAACAGTCTGTTGCTAGTCGAGCTGATAGGTGTTAGTTGACAGAGCAAAGGTCATCTATTTTATAAAAAGGGGACACCTTTTTGCTCCACAAAAAATGGCGCAAACATTGTTTTCTATTCCAAGGATTCAAACTATAATAAAGATTGTATTGGATTCATACTTTAATGCATCACTTAAAATGGCATTTTATAGTTGAAGATCTATTCTAGTGGGCTACAAGTTGATTTTTGTAAAACAATTGGGTAAATTTTCATGATTTTAAATGGAAAATAAAACAACTTATGATACTCCAATCCAATAACTTATTATAGTCCAATTGATTGGACCCATAATAATCATATAGTGTACACTAAACTCATTTAAGATAGTAAAAATGTACAGGTACAGTTGGAATAGAACAGCGTATTTCAGCACACTGACAGTAAGATTGTATATGTACTATATTTGGCTATTACCTTTCCAGCGGTGGCTTGACAGTTTGGGAAACTGCCACCAACACTAATATCTTCCTGCTTCACTTCTTCCATGACTTTTATTTGTTTGTTGAAAAGAAGTTGAAAGCAGTGTATTCAAAAAATTTATTTTAAATCACAAGACTAAATGAGGCTACGCATCTCAATACCATGAACTTTAAACGAACCACAATTTATTTAAATTACACAACTAACAATATTGCAAAACGCTTACAATTGTTGTTGACCCAAACTAACTACACAATTAGTGAGCCTCCTACCTACACAACACAAGATCGTACATTAATATTGCTGTATCAAGACTGCAAAACTTTTACCTTCAAGTTAGTTTCAAAGTCCTTGTGCTGGATGACAAGATGCTCTAGGGAGTCGAGGTCTCGAGGAACAGGGGCTGTCAGCCGCAAATTGAGTGTGTGTTCAGCTTCGTCTAGCTTGGCCTGCAGACTAGCCAGTTGGTCAGTCAGCACTCGCACAGCATTCTTGCCCTCCTCTATAATACAGTTAGTTGTATATTTAAAATTGTTGAAAATCTTTTTTAATGTCAGTCAGTATTTTAAACCCAGAAAAGCATATTCATTCAGATAATTTCTTAGATTTAGATGATTTAATTTAATTTAAAATTTGGCACATAAAATAATAATTCATTGCTTGGACATCAATAAAATATAAGAAATAAGAAAATAGACCAGAAATATATTTTTTAAGTTTTAAGCTCTTGACAGTTTTGAAAATACAAATTTGTTTTAAATATATATAATTTTTAATCCGGGCTGAATATTACCCTTCAGTCTCAAAACCAACTACGTTTAGGACACTTCTTAAATAACACCTTAACTTTTAATCAAGTCAAAGAGATCAAAACATAAATCAATCATTCTGCTTGGTATAGTGTATTAAAAATGATATAATAATTTTTGTCTTGAATGTGCTAATAGTTTGTTGTTTTCAAGAGTCAATAGACGAATTGGTGCATAAAACTAAACTTAGTTTTCTAAACAGATAAAAATTAAGAAGAGAAAATTACATACCCTCAGCTCGGGCACGGCGTTCAAACTCGTCAAACAGCCTGTTGACCTCATCCATCTCACGTTTGAGGCGTCTGAGCTGCGGATCTGCAGGGTCTCCCTCAGCCAGAAGCTTACCAGCGTCTTCATTGAGGGCTTTGCGAATGGCGTTGCGCTGATCAGCTCCCATTGCCAGAAACTGTCCACAGTAATGATTTTTAGAGAAATAACGATGATTTGGAACTGTTTTAATTGAAAGAGTTTTTCATACTCTTCAAAATTTCAATAAATTTTTAACAGAAGTAGTCACAAATGTTCAAACTAAATTGAATTAATTTATTGTAGTTTAATGACTTAAAAGTTTGTAATTGTAAAAAGATGGGATGTAGTATTGAATGAATATAAATATGTTTATATATATATTATCCACCCAACTTAGCCCTTCTTCTACTTTTTAAGAATGAAGATGAGATCAAAGACCGTAGAATATTTTGATTCTCCTTATATGTACTCACAGGTATTGTCAAAAAAAGTTTTTAAAGTGAACATGAAATTTCTAGCCAAAAACTTACACAGATCGGGATTTGCTTTGTTGTAAAAACCCTCATTTAAATCAACATTTTTTCTAAAACATTTTTTTAAATAACATTCTTTTCTCAATTTTTTTTATTTAATAAAATTACAATCAGGATTTTTAAATCAGTTTTATTCTATACTTTTTTTAAATTGAAGAAGAGGACTAGACTAACTAACTACTTTTGTTGTCCAATAAAGATCAAATTTTGTATAGCTATACATATTTTTTTAAGATTGTGAATTTTTCAATCCTATCACCTTTCATGGAAGGTTTCGGCGTTAAGACCAATATATTGAATTGAACACAATACTGGCATGATGTTTACAAATTAAGTTGGTGGAGCCTAATGTGATTTTTTTTTTTTTTTTTTTTTTTTTTTTTTAATTTTGTGATGGTGAAACTGGTAGAGGAAGTAGCTGGTTGTTTAGGTTTACATGATTTTATGATATGATAATTAGAACTGAATACTTCCTTGTGTTTAGGACAGATGCAATTATCAGAATCATGTAACTATTATGTATTTATTTGTTAGTGCTTAAAAAACTGACAGTAAGACCCATCCCCCCCACCAAACTGGAATTACTGGGGGATGGCTCAAAACCGGACAAGCGATAGGATCACGGACGGCAGTTGGAGGGTTAAATCGCAACTCAGCAACTGAGTGAAAAAAACTATTATCAAAGAATTCAACAATTTTGACAGAAAGCCACAATATCAATCAATTACACTCAAAATGAATAAACAATATGGAACACATAATAAACAATGAATCACAAATAATACATGAAATAATATACCAAACACAAATTTGGTAAATGAAAAATACCATACATGACATTACAGATATGATTATCTGCAGAATTACTAGAAAGACAGCATTTTATAGAATTTACAATGAAAATTTAGAAATTTAAACAAAACTTAACAACCGGATATTTAGCTCACATCCCATGATTCCACTGAGGCCAGGGAGTCAGCTCCGAATAGAAATAAAACAAAAACATTATTAAATAAGCCCCTTTTGGTGAATAATTTAAAAATTAAGAAATTAAAAAGAAATATAGCATGGTACCATTGTATCAAAAAACCAGACTAACACTACACTACACAAAATAAATACCAACTTAATAACTAGGCTTAACATAACAGAGATAAATAATTTTTTTTAATTTAACAGTAACAAAGGCACATATAATTTAAAGACAGTAGAAACATCAAATTTTAAAGACAGATGAACAAATTGAATAATATTTAAGGGTAATTATAAAATTCTCAAACAAATATAATACTTAAATTTTAAAATAAATAATTGGTTTAAAAAAATATATATATGTCCTATTAATGTTTGGGCTGTGTAAAAATAAGTCTATGTACATTCTTGGAATTTTTTTGTTCTTCCATGGCTTTTAGTTTTAGTTTAGTTTTAGTTTAAAAGGGGATATGTAGTTGGTCCAGCCAACCCTTGCAACGAAGCCTAAGGCTTTTTGTGCCAATCCCGGTGCCTAATCATCGTAAAGCTGGCTGCCCCTGACCAAGTCAAGGAGCTTCTTCACTAGACTGGTAATTTCCAACTGTCCCGGAGGTGAGCCTTCAAAAAGTGCCCTTCTTCTGGCACCAAGAGCCTCACACTCCAGGACAATGTGTTCTGCCGACTCTTCGTCCTCCCCACAGAGGCGACAGATGGGATCCTCCGCAAAGAGTCCCACCGTTCTTAAATGCCTCCAGAATTTGCCGTGGCCGGTGATGAGTCCCACCACCAGCCTAACGTGCGATTTGTTTAGTCCAAGAAGTGACTTAGTCAACTTCTGGGAGGGCTTCTTGACAAGAACCTTGCCGAGTCTTTGACCTGGGAACCGCCGCCATCTTTCCAGATGTCTGGCGCTGACCCAGTTTTTAATTGCTGCTTTGGCAGCTGCAATCGAAACGCCGCAGGCCGGCTCAGGACCAGTGAAGGGCTTGAGAGCCCCCTCCCTAGCCAAGGCATCAGCCTGCTCGTTGCCTTCTAGTCCCCTATGTCCTGGGATCCATTCCAGCGAGACCTGGTTTCTTGATCCCAGGGTACTTAGAGTCTCCACGCATTCCCAGACTAGACCAGACGAGACCTTCCAGGAGTCCAGAGCCCCTAAGGCCGCCTGACTGTCTGAGAGGATGCGAATATGTTTCCCACAAACCCCTCTCTCGACCGCCAGGGCGGCACAATGAAGGATTGCGGTGACTTCAGCTTGGAAGACGGTGCCATACGCTCCCAGGCTCACGCTAGCGTTGGTCCTAGGGTTGCCAGTATAGACACCAAATCCAGCTCTGTTACCCATTCTAGACCCACACAACTCGGTCGTGAGAAGAAACCGGGCTACCAACACCGTCCCAGTACTCCCTCGACCTACGGTCCACAGTATAGGGTCTAGCGAAAAGGAGCTTAGTCCCAACAAAGTCAGACTTCATTGAGAGTATCTCGTCGTTAACTAGATTGGTCACTGAGGAGTGACCTGTGCAGGACCCCCTCCAGTGGCCAGTTAGCTGGAGCCTATAAGCCGCCGCCCGAGCCTCCCCAATAATGAAGAGGTCAAGGGGCGGCAGGTTCCATGGCTTAGGCCTATTATTAAAAAGTTCCACACAACAGAAAAATGTTCAATGTACCACCCCCAGCTCAGCTGCCGTGAACAAACTTGGAAAGGACTGACCTGAGGACAGAGGAAAGCCTCCTTAACCCAAGGAATGTTGATCGCCTCAAATTGAGGCGATCGGTATTTTTCATAAAATGTTACCGCCTCAATTTGAGGCGATACGCGCTCACTCAATTAATGTCGCTCACAGTCGGGAAAAAAAGTCAAAGTCGTCTCAAATATATATCATTTGAAAGGCCGTGAATCAGTGTTTGTTTACATGTCTTTGGTTTTGCTCTATGACTGTCAGATGAGGCACAGTGGCAGAAATAATTCTTTGTTTACTTCTTCCGTCGTCATCTGTCAATCAACTCGCCAGTCTCGATCGCCATACCAAGCCGGCAGTTGTTTATGTTTGTTGATGTGTTGTGTTATGCTTTGTTGCTAGGCAACATATTTATTGTTACTTCATAAATATATGTTGTATAAATGTTTGCCTATATAATTATATGTTTTTTTGTTCAGAATGAAATTCTGCACAACTTGTATATCTCAGTTTTTTTTCTAATATCATAATTTTATATACATAAATGACCGTCAATCTACTTATAAAATTTATTTTTAGACAAAATTTATAAATAACATTATATTTAAAAACTTTTTAAAAATTTTGAAAATTTGTCCATTACCAATAATTAAAATTAATTTATTACTAATAAAAATGATACAAGTTTCATCTTTCTAATGCTAATAATAAATATACAGCGAATTTTTAAAAAAGTATTACAAATCACTGAAAATTTGGCGACATTACACAACATTAGTACCAACACTCCTTGGGTTAAGTTGTAAAGAGGGCAGCGGAGGTGTACAATAGATTCTATTACATGGTCCTCAGGCCAGGCCAGCCCAGTAGAGATGGCAGAAGATCGACCAGGCGGCAGGCTGGGGGAACAAGTCCTATTCAAGGACCCTGGAGTTAATTGCATTTCTAGCCGCTCCTAACCATGTTAACAAGTAGACGGAATCTAACTACAAAAACAGACGAACCGAAGGCCAGAACCACAGAACAGAACAAGGCTTGAGCCAACGGCCACGAAAGTCGACAGCGCAAGAGTGATCTTAGGCAGCCTGGCAAACCGAAAGTTGAGAAACCAAAAATGTAATGGTCAAAAGACTCGGTACAATAGGAATTGACTGTTAATTGACTTTTTTTTTAATTACTATATATTTATAGTTGAGATATAACCAAAACATTTGTTGAAGGGAAAACAATTTATCAGCAGATTTTAACTGCTGATAATCAATTTGGACTTTCTTAACAATATGTCCTAAACCTAAATTGCCGATCAGTTCAAATAAATTGTTATTTCTAATTGGCATGAACTTTAAGCTAGCCACTGGCTATTCTAAGTTATCTACTTATTCAAGAAAGAAAAATAAATAAATATGAGTATCTTTTATTTTTAATGTTGTTTAAAAGACACCTTTACTTACTAAGCGAACTCTCTAAACTTTGTATAAATAGGACTAAACAAACCTGAGCAAGATCCCAGCTCTTGACAACCTTGATTGTTGCGAATATCATGTTCTGTCGCATTCTCAACTGTTTGCGCTGCCAGAGTGCAAGACTGCGCTCATACTGTCGTCGCAGCCTCTCTACAGCATCAAGCGCCTCTTTGTCTGGTGGAGGTATAAGGAATACTGCACCAGGTACATTGCAGTCTGAGCCATTGGATCCGTTGGACACTCTCCACTTGACTCTACCTGAGTTGTCATGCAACACCCACTGCTCTCCTTTCTCTATCACGATCTAACAAAGTACAACGTGTTGCAATTATAGGACTATACTCAATAAATAATAATTAAATATCTGATAGGGAGTTAATAAAAAATGACATGACCCTACAATATTTTTTATTTATACATTCCAAATTTATTTTGCATTCTTTCTGCATTTTAAGAAGGAATAATTTTCTATTTTACTTAGAAAAAAAATAGTGAATTAGGGGCGTGTTGTACTGATTGAACAATTAGTCTGGGCGCACTGCCAGTGACAGCTGGACATAGGTAAGGAGTGAAGAGGTGACTCTTTTATGAAAACATTGTTCTACTCAATTAGTTGTCTTAAAGAAGTGTTGAATATCTATTATTACCATCAGGTAATGTTTATTTTTGTTATATTTGTTAATAATATTTGTTATATTTGTTATATTTGTTAGTAGCAACACCACCATGCCCTCAGATTAATTGTTCAATCAGTACCATGCATAAATGTAATGTTGTACTGAAAATTGCTGAAAATTGGATGTAAGCCGGGTTTGTCATGTCTCTGTTACAATCCTGTTCCAATCTACAGGTAAGTTTGTTTAACATTTTTTCTATGAGAAGGGAGTGTTCTTTTCTGAGACAAAAACCTGTTTTTGAGATGAACTGACATTTCTAATTATAGCATGTTTTCCTCCTTTATGATCTTTTTATGACGATAATTTTATGAGGTAATTAATAAAGCATCTTCCTTCTTCGAATAATAGAAAGGGAGAGCCTGTGTATTCAATTTTTCGTACTTACTCCTGGTTGTTACATAACGCAGGTTTAATATGTCCCATAAAGTGCACTTTGTGGCACCTACTATACTAAAAATGTTTACCTCTACCAACAAATTTAATTAGAGTTCCTTGATGCACAATGACTCATATTAGAATTTACCATGATTAGTGAAAGAAAGTAACTGGTGATATTATTTGATATCACATCCAGATGAAAATCAAATTAATTTCAATAAGGAAACACCTGCATGAAGCAATACATAACAAACGCATGTGGCTTTTGAATTTTTAATTTGATTTAATTAAATAGAGTTATTTTGAAAACTATAACATTTTAAATCATCTTATTACTAAAACTTATCTGATAGTGTAATTTTGTTGAGGTAACCGTCAATGCTCGTCTCTACATCGATAGTTTCTTCTTTAGTTAAACTATTTTAAAAACACCCGCACATTATTTAATTGTGTGAAGAGATTTTATTTAAAACACCACTCTATATTTGAATATCAGAAAGTTCACTATTGAAAATGTCTACAGCCATGGCGTCGCTGGATGTCGACCGATGATGACAACCTTCTTCTTGTGTTAAGAGAGTTAGAATGGGGCGAGGTATATCTCTTAACCGTCGGGCTTGGGTCTCCCCCCTACTACCCTTCCTTCCGCTACAACCCGTCATTTGGGTTATAGAATTTTAGCACTTCCGCTTGTACCACGAGGTTGCTATCCGACAGCTACCGCCGTCCACGGACATTGCTTCAACTAGATGCATCGTTAGGATTGGTTAGACTCAAAAGATCGTCTGCTAAATCGTATCTTGTGCGTTGTCGTCCGCTTGTGACCCGGGGTGGGGGTTATATGAAAAATTCCAACTGACTTTCATGTTTACTCTTGTCGCACACTATTCCGTTTTGTTTTTGTCGACTGGTGCCACTCAGACGCTCCCACATCTGTTTACTACGATATTTTCCTGGAAAGACCCACCCATGTCTGAATTGGTCACAAAAGAAAAGAATGTGTTTACTGCTTCATGCATCTGTTTGGGATAAATATTTCTGCTTGTTTTTTTATCTGACTGGTGATTTACTCACAACACTTCTCGAATATAATTTGAATATTCATTATTTATTCCAATTAAATATATCCCCTTCTTTAATTTAATAATTTATTATTTATTTAAATTAATTAATTTAACTTGTCAATTTGGTGGACCCGTTACAGTGGAGAGTACAGGTTCTGGCTCATATCAGTGGTGTTGTATTGTGCAACACTTGATATGGCTACTATGTCTATACTGTACCAACGTCGCAGGTGCATGCTTCACTTAGAGAGTCAATATGAGTAAGTTACTACTGCTAAATTTTATAAATTGTGTTGATGTTTCTTACAACTACGATTGTTATACAACATAAAATATATGAATATTAAGGCCATATAAATAAATTGAATTATAGTTTTATAGTAAAGACCAGCCAAAAACCATAGACTGCAAAGTAAGTTTTTATTAATACTAATACACATAAAAACATTAACTACATATTAACATTATTTATATCTTTATTTTACTTAATAATAGTAAAAATATTACCAATACTATTATATATTTGCATTACATATATATGTAGTTAATTTTATACCTAGCCTGCAATGAATGTGATACTATGCAAGCAAACTACAAGGTTTAATTTATTGTAGAGATAAATAATTTGATTAGTAGTTGACCATACAAAAAAATGTCATAAAATATATATTTTTCAACAAATACATATATACTGTATACATACATTATCCTGTTTGTAGGAACAGATGGCCAGCACAGGCATGGGTCTAGGGACAGGAGCACGGCGTTGTTTCAAAGGCACTACGTTCTGTGCTCTCTCTGCCAGAGTGGCCACTACCTCTCCGTAGGTGTTGAGCTCCTCCCGCAACTCCTGCATTCCTTTCAACAGCCTCTCACCCTCGTCCAGGGTGAACTCTGACTGACTGTACACTGTGTTCAGTAGCTCGTCACGTCTGCACATACAGTTATTACCCTCATCATAAAATATACAACAAAAACATAAATACAAAAATGTAAAACTTGTAATTCAGAATACACAATGATTTTAGAAATAAAATTCCCTTTCACTTTCATTGAAGTAAATCACTGTTTTTATTATTATTAAATTTTGTTTATTTCCTAAAGGAAACATAAATTTTCCAGCAAAAATCCACAAATATAATCTGTTGTAAATACTTGTCAATTTATCAATAACAGTTAGATATTCCTTTAGTTGCCTACAAATTTTTTAATGTTTTCAATTAAAATAACTGCCAAATAATTCTAGGATGTACATAGAAGAGGAATTCACTAAAGACAAGTGAAGGAAGAAGGGATAGACAAAAAAGAGGTTGTGTATAAACCCATCAAAACAGAAACGTCAACAGATGATGATAATAATTAATAAATACTAGGCTAAACAGTTTCTACTGACTTGTTGATCCAATTCTCAGTGTCTTTGACGTCTCGGTAGAACAGCTGGTAATACGCAGTATGTTTGATGTGCTTCTCGAGACACAGTGTAAGTTGGAGCAACCAGGCCCACTGAGTCTGCAGGGCCGACATGTAGGCCTCAATACACTTGGCTGCCGGGTGGTGTTGCAGCAGCAGCGCCTCGCCACGATCCTGAACTGCACTCAGCTGGATTTCTCGCTTTTCCAGCTCACTCATCAATGACTAAGAAAAACACCAACAACTAGAGGATTCAAGAAATATATTCCACTAACTTTTAAAGTAAAAAATAAGTAAATACTCTCTTCAACAGTAGTAAAGTCATTATTATTGCATTAGTTAAACTATTTAATACATCAAGAGCCATTCCTATTCTCTTTTGATTTACACTATCAAAACATTTTTTATAATTTCCCACACAGCCCTATGTTTATTTGTCATACTTTCTATTTTATTGGAGTTGCAAAGAAACTTAGCACCTCTAATTGCCTTCATATACTGTTTTTTTAACTTCACTATTACTTTGTCATAGTTTATTCTAACTTTGAATTTGGTACATAAAATTTAATTTAAAAATGTAGTAAATTGCAATATAAAAATAGATACTATTTCAGAATTTGAAATGAATTAATTTTTATTGCTATAAAAACATTTTTCAATTCATTTATTTTCTACAGTGGACAGCACATAGTGCCGAAATTAGATTCCCTCATAAACTTCCACTACTTTCTTATACTTAATTCATAATTAACTTGAATAACTATACTCTTCAACAATGCAAAATGCTCATGACGACATTATTAGAAATTAACAAATTAAAATGTCTTTGGTGAGTCACACAATGATTTTGGGAGGAGATGTAGTCTAACTCAGGGGGGTCGCAGGTTCTGACCTTAAATAAACCAAATATGGCTATGCCCTGATTTAATAAGATATACAAAGGACACTACAAATGTTTTTTAAATGTTTGATTGAATTCCAGGCAAAGAGGAAAACGTAACCGAGATCAGTTTGCACAAACCCCATACAAACATATTTAATATTATTAATTATTAAGACACCGATCATAATAAAAACTATTTACACTCCAACCCCCCAATACAAACATGTACAAGATGTTAATGTCATACAAAATTAGTTGTAAACATCTGTATATATGACCGAGAACTCAATTAGCAATCAGCAAACATTATATTATGCATATGGGTAATTGTTGTTTACTTATAAGATCTGAAAGAGTATGTATTATCTGAACGAAGACCCAGTTGGTAAACCTAACCTCAACCTAACCTTAAGTGTCAAGACCAAAACCCAATCAACTTTGGACCTTATATCATAGTCAAATTTATAAATTGCTATTATCAGTAATATTTAGTTTGGAGAAGAAAGTCTCCTTTTTGAAAGAGTAAGGACAAAAACAACATTTCTTAGATGTTAAACAATATGAATGCTAAATAAATAAGTAATTTTTACTGGTGACATGTAATAATGACATAGATTTAATATTAATATTGTTTATAAAAATTACAGCTAGCATTACAGACCTCATATCCTGATCCAAATGTATGCTTTAAAAAAAAATAAGCTTTATTAATATTCACAGCAGTAGTTTTTGTATCTTATAGGTTATATGTGACAGATATTCTTTCAGTTACAAATGTAACACTAATAACAATGAACTATATACAGTAGGAACTTGTACTACAAATCAGAAGGAGAGAGAAAATTGTTATACGCCTACTGCAATATATTCTACTCTCTAAAAATAACACTTGATTCTCAAAAGCCTAAATGTATATTAGCATTTGACAACTTAATTTCATGCCTACTGACTTGAGCCTTCCTTCCAAGTGTTCAAACAAACAGTGTTCAATTGTTTAAAAGAATTATTACGGTAAACTTTGTATTCAAATATAATGTGATGGCATCCTGATTCAGATACAGTTACATCCATGATACGCTAATATATTATAATTTATCATCAAGCAAACTCAGCTATGACTTATCATTAAGGAGTACTAAGATTGGTTGCCATAACCTTGCAGTAATTGATAGAAGTGTTTTGGATATGTGGTTGAATATATTTATTGCCATGTATTGTGAACTATTTAGGTAAAGCCGCAATTTACCTCAGCTTATATTTTAAAACATCAAATATTGTATAAATTTCAATCACAGTCAAGCTGGTCAAAATTTTACAAAACTGGACTACGATGATCATACTTAGTGTCTTCATCCTCTTTAAGTATAGTTATCAACTTCGTTTGAATAAAGAATGTTTTTTTCAGATGGGAGAAAAATACATTTCCATTTATAAAGATTTCCAAGTTAAAGATTAACTGTAATATCAAAATAGTATATTCAATTTACTTTTAGGTTATTAAAATATTTTTGTCATACATAATTTTATGTGGCTTCAAACAAAATTTAATTTAATAGTTCTCAATAGACACTCAATAACTGATATTGAGAATCTTTAGAATCGATTAATTAGATCCTAAACAAACCTCATAATATTGTTCCAGAGTGGCCACATTGATGTCTCTGTCACTCCAGTCCCGTGTGACTTCAGTTTCCTCCCGCTCGTTGAGCCATACCAGCTGATTGGTGGCTGATTGTATGAAGTCCAACAGTGTCTCCAGGTCCGAGAGCCGTTTATTGGAGGAAGTCAAGAGCTCTGCATACAGTTTCTGGAGTGTGTTCAGATGTGTAGTGTACAGCGTCAACTCATCTCCGTGGAAGTTGTTCTAAACAGAGGTAAAAGTGAATAAACTGTCAAACTTTAGGTTAGGTTAAAGGGCACTAGGCCAGGAATTAGTACATTAGAGAGATAGGACATCAGCAAACTTACCTGAAAAGACAAGTTCACTAACATCAGAGTAGTAGTCACAAACACAAAATACACAAAATCTCACAAATTTTCAACACCACAGGCATTTTCTTCAGGTGAGTAGAGGGAGAGAGAGAGAGAGAGAGAGAGACTGAAATGACTTCCACTATTGCTGGGTAGGTGGCTGTGGTGGGGGGTGTACATCCATAGAGCAACACTCAGGTGTAGATGCAGTATTTCAGTTAGTATATATATATATAAATATATATGAAGTTTGCTGATGGGGAAGGGGTTGAAGGGAAGTGGTCTATCTTATGTTCAGATTAGGTGGGTCACGGGATTTTGTTATCCATTGGTGTGCTAAATCCATCCTTCGGAGTTGGGAACTATTGGCATGGGAAGGAAGGGATCTGATTACCTTAGTGGTGTAACACTGATAAGGTAATCAGGTTCCCTTAAGGTAATCAGATCCCTTCCTTCCCATGCCAATAGTTCCCAACTCTGAAGGATGGATTTAGCACACCAATGGATAACAAAATCCCGTGACCCACCTAATCTGAACATAAGATAGACCACTTCCCTTCAACCCCTTCCCCATCAGCAAACTTCATATATATTATATATATATATATATATATATATATATATATACTAACTGAAATACTGCATCTACACCTGAGTGTTGCTCTATGGATGTACACCCCCCACCACAGCCACCTACCCAGCAATAGTGGAAGTCATTTCAGTGTCTCTCTCTCTCTCTCTCTCTCCCTCTACTCACCTGAAGAAAATGCCTGTGGTGTTGAAAATTTGTGAGATTTTGTGTATTTTGTGTTTGTGACTACTACTCTGATGTTAGTGAACTTGTCTTTTCAGGTAAGTTTGCTGATGTCCTATCTCTCTAATATACTAAACTGTCAAACTGAGTTTTAAAAATATTGCAATACAGTAGACACTTGAGAGTTTAAACAAATTTGGCGAACAACTGGTCGCGATTTAGAAAGATTTGATTTCCTGGAGGCTGAGATAACTGAAGAATTCTGTTTATACAGCGACTAATACATATTTACATTTATATGCCTATACAAGTGTGAGTTAGTTAAAAAAATATAGAAACACTCTGCAATAAACTAAAATAGGCTACTGTACTATATTTTTCTGAACATAATACAGTACAGTCTGATTTGTACAGCCATTTGCTCCGCTGAAACAGCAATCATCAACGGCAAGGAGTGAGGAAGGGAAAATGCCACAACCATACTCCACTTCGTACCGATGGCATGGCACTCATTTCAAAGACAAAAAGTGTACACAGACCTTCCTCGATATTCCTACCCTTCCTATATTTTCATATGAGATAGTGTCATTTTCCCTGGTGATTTACATGACACTAAATATGAAATAGGATGATATTGAACAACTAAATTCAGCAGTTTAGTAAAAATTAATTACGATAAAACAAAATTAAATTTTGAGAATTCATTTTATAAGATAAGAGTAAAAAATTAATTTTATACATCTACTATAATCAATAAAAATTTTTTGTACACTTGTAACTCATTTCCCTTCATATACAAAAATAAAATGAAGGAACAACACAAAAGGGGTAAATTACTGCTACTGACATTAATTAATGTATCTACACAAAGTGCCTGATGCCCGATGATGCAATAAATACCACTTTTGTGTAGTGCAGGCTGATTATGAGAATATGATGGGCTAAAAGTAGAGTTTTGTTACTATTTGTAGCATTTTTCACAATTTTAAGTTCATTTATCTGGACTTCTCGAAATCCGGCCTTGGCTAAACCAGTCTGGTGAAAGTCTACTAGATAAAAATACTTTACAGGAATTCTATTTAAAGCGACATCCAGTACAGAAATCTTTTAAATTTGATTTTGGTTATTTTGATTATTTAATTTACCTTTGCATTGATACAATGCTCCACCTTGGAATGGAACTGCTCAATAGTCTTGTGTTCCCGCTGGTGCATGTCCAGCTCTGTCTGCACGGAGTTCAGATCTGACCCATACTCCGCCTCTTGCACATGTTTCTGCACATAACAATAGCAACTTTAAATAATAACTTACATTTAAAAATTAATACATCACATTAATTAAAAAAAGAAATGGCATTTAACGTGGTTGTAAAATTATTGTTTTTTACTGTTAGAAAATTATATTTGAAACATAGAATGAGGTAGAAGATATAATAATGTCTGGAGTGTTGCCCAGCACGAGTGTGAAACTTGGACGGTAGGAACACGAGAAAGTTAATGACAAAAAGCTTTGGATATTTGTTGCTACAGAAGGATGTTGGAGGTTGTTTACTAAGAGACTTATGACAGATCTAATCACTACATACAATTTCCTTGTTTATTGTATGTTAAGACAAATGCATGTATAATTTTAATGTAAGTTTTAATAATTATTTTTATCCTAGTTGGAACAAAAAAAGTACCAGAATTTTAAACAGTTTTCACTGGGCATAAGTTTTACACTTCTATTACTCAAAACATCTATAATGTATCACATTTATATTTTAGTACATGGTTGACAGGAATGTTTTCTGTAAGCTTTATACATCTCAGAATTTTAAGTTTTCAAGAAAAAAAGTTCTTATCAATTTCCTGAAACAAGGTTTTCTTGTAGAGGTTATAGAATTTATTTATTTATTCATTTCAACGGTAAACCAATTATACAGTGAAGTTTTTACAAGAAAATATGTCAAACTTTGAACAATTGAAGTAATAGCAACAATATATTACATTCACAAACAGCAAACTGAACAACATTTACAATAATCTGCCTGGTAATAATGGCCTAATTATATCTGGAAACCATGCACACTGCTTACCATTATAAACTACTAAACGAAAAACAATAAAAAAAAGGTAACAGGGAATAAATATTCTGATAAAATAATACTCAAATTAATTAGAACTGATATCAATAATCAGTATACACAACAAAAATTACAAATTAATAAACAAAAACTCAATAGAATAATAAGAACATGCAGTGGTAATAAATAAGTAATACTGCCAAGTAAAATTACTTGCATATTGTAATCTTTATGTAATTTATAGTTACAATATAATACTTTTATAAGTTACACTACATTAACTTTACATGCTTAAGTAAAAAAAGTGAATTTATCACTTTTTTCACACAAAAAAATACTTGTTTTATCAGTTTAAACCTGCTTCTAAAAATGTTTTGGCAGCTGAGGGATTAAAATAATTTTTATCCCTCTCTTATCATACGAAGATAAGAATGAACACTGACCAGTTTATTGCGGCACCATTCAATGGCCTCTTGGAGGGCTCGGAAGTGGGTGTTTGTGTCAACCAGTCGAGTCTCCAGGACTGTGTGGGTTTGGCGGGTGACTGTCCTCTCTTCCACCACAGGGAAACTAAGAGTGGCAAGTGGTGTGACTAGTTTTGAATGCAGCAGTGAGCGCAATGACACCCAGCGTTGGTGAAGCTTCTGCACTCTGTAAAAAATAAAATGCAAATTTCTTTAACTCAATAACTAAAACGCTCTTACTAACTAATCTATCTTTTATTTTTGTTAGATTATATGACTTTTGAAGAAACTAAAGTGCTTTAGTCAAATTGTTATAGTAATGACTTGTCATCCCTGTGGCATAAACTGATTAAATAACTATATGTAGATAAAGGAAAGAATACATAGACTACAACACAGGCTTCAATCTGTCGAAGAAGTAAAATTAAACTGGTTGTAGCTGCAACTTGTAGTGGCAACGCGCGCAGTAATATATCGGTGATGGGGTGGTAGACCTGTAATAGTCTAAGTATATTTGCTTCATAGAAGTCAACTAAATTTAATGATATAATTTCTATTAAAATGATTAGTGATTAACTAAATGTCAATGGTGGTTATAAGTAAACAATCCCATGATCAACACTCCCAAGACAAAATTCTTGACAATACCTCTAATTCACTCTAGGGATACGCATCTTTGATCAACCCTCCTACCCACCCTCCCAAGACAAAATTCTTGACAAAACCTCTAATTTACTCTAGGGATACATGTCTTTGATCAACCCTCCTACCCACCCTACCTACACAAAGTTTTTGACACAATGTCTAATTCACTCTAGGGATATGTGTCTTTGATCGACCCACCTACCCACCCTACCTACACAAAGTTCTTGACAAAATGTCTAATTCACTCTAGGGATATGTGGCTTTGATCAACCCTACCTACACAAAGTTCTGACAAAACTTCTCATTAACCCTAATAACATGTGTCTCTTGATCTTGAGAAATCAAAATAAAGATAACAAATAGTCAAATATAATATGTTCAGTTGGTCTGCCTACCTCTTATGTAAGTCCTGTGCCTGGGGGTAACGGCCATCCCGGAGTGTCGTCACGTCAGTAAACATGCCTTGTATAGCCTCTTCCACAGCTCGTAACTCCTGTTCCAGTAAGTCTACGTTGTGCTTGGCGTCAAGCGGATGTAGCCTGTCCAGCCGCCGAGCCTCCTCATGGATACGACCCTCTAGTTCTTCCAGTCGTGAGTCACTGCGCTTCATCTCCCTGTGTACTTTTTCTGCCAGCCGTTGGAGCCTTTCCAACCTTTATTACAACAATAGATTACTGCTAACAACTTCACTGCTACTCTCAATGCCCTTGATAATAACTATTAATAGTCTTTCTTTGAGTAAATACTTGTTTAAATATTACTTCAATAAATAATTATTTCGTTGAAAATATGAGTGATGAAACAACTTTTTTAATGACAGTAGATATGGTTAATAACCTTACGATTAACTATAAATAAAATACATGAATGATGGCATCTTCATATTTTATTTCTGCAGATAATTTATGCAATGTAGAACATTCTTAAATATGAGACGCCGACACAACATTGATGGTATTTTAAGGTGAATATGAATGGTTATACGAGTGTAGGATGAGTGTGGATGAATGTAGTCTGGTTACTTACTGAGTTCAACTTTTCCTCAGAAAGGGCAATTTATTAATAGCCCAACAGCCAGGGCAACTAACCTTCCTGTTGTTTATTGCCGATGCGTCGGCAATTCAGTACGTCTCGTAAATGTTTATTGCCGATGCGTCGGCAACTGTGCAGTCCATTGTTACATATGCTATTCTGGCATTATCGTTCCGTCAATAATACTCTATGTGGTATCAATCAAAACAGGAGATAATACCGAATAATCGATAGTCGAGTATGATCGATTACACGCATCGAGAGAATTGTGATTTGTTTACAAAATAGTTGTAACAGCTGAAAAAGTCGATTTACGTTGTGTGTACATAGTTTTGTTTTTTGTCCTTTCCAATTTTTGCTGAGCAAAACATTTGTATATATTGTATATATTTTTAAAGTTTACTAAAGTTTGAACAAGATGGCTATCCTGGATTTGTTTGTTTGTTATTTTATTTCCATGGTAACAGTGAAAACTTTTCTAAAACAATGATAAAAAATGTTTTCTACAGTTTTGGATGCACAAAATTTTTCAAAATGAAGGTATGTACGTAAAACATATTGTAAAATATTCAGTGTAATAAACAAATAAAATGATATATAATAGTATGTATTTATAATAATAAATATATTTTATATTATTTTTCAAACAAATGTCTGGAAATCAAGCTAAATCCGCCCAACATTTTCAAGATACATAGTAAACATTAGGAGGGCTAAGGGACCTACAGCTTTACGTGGAATCCGAACCACGTAGTGCTGGTATGATTTTCAGCTAATTGACAAGCCTGATACTCAGTTATCACCCCCACACAACACCCGCACAATGATTACCACCCAACCTGGACACCCCAGACTTCTCTAGTAGTATCCACGCCGATAGCAACCATCAAGCGGACGCCATGTCGATATTAAGAGGGCCGAGCATCCAACCTATCGCCTACAATCTCCCAAACACGTTGTCCCCACGTAGCTGGGTAACAGCACTGCGCCACCAGTGCCGACTTTACTCAATGTGCAGTCCCTCACTTGAAAAACTGTGCACAAAAAACAAACATGCACAGGTTTTCTGTTGATGTGCAACTGGCCAGTTGCTTCACAACTGAGATTTTAAAATTAATTCTTATTTAACAACATTATAGAATTGATAATCAATCCCAATTTACATAAGGATGAAAGACCAGCAACAGATTAATCTGTCGATCATGACTATTTTCATCATATTTTTATATTATAAAAACACATTGATCTGTTACCATTCTTATTTTCAAACTGTCATACAATTACTGAAAATATCTACATAAAAATTAGGTTAGGCCTATATAAAAAGAAAAGCAAATTTGAAATAAGATTATAAACTTTATCAAGAAAATTCATATCGTCAAATCTCTGCCTACCTAATACCATAATGCCCAAACGAGAATCTTATATTGCAAACACCTACTAAAGCATACTAGAATTATGAAACACAATAAAAGATAAGGGATTGTGATTGTATTAATACACTGACATGCACAGTTCATAAAGGCAATAGAAGATTTTAGAATAAAACACCTTGTGGAACAACTAATATTAATTTTCACTGTGACAAGCACTTTTATAAATAAAAGTTTTGCTTAATAACTGTTACTTAGTAATCACACACCTTTTGATCTCATCTTGCATTGCCTGATCACGTTCCTGGTGTGCCAGTAACAGTCTGTTCCAGTTACGGTCGATGACGTCTACATGTAGTTCAGGATCAAGGTCAACCTCGCCCACAGCCTCAAAATACTTCTGTAACACATAAACAACAGTATGTTAACAAACAAAAACACTACTGTCATGATGATCCTATTTAAATTAACTAACACAACAGAAAATTTTAACATTTTTTTAGTTTTTGTACTCAAATAGCTAGTAAAATGACATTCTTCAGATAAAGCTAAGAACTTACTCATTTTTATCAAAGAATATATTCCTTTAATGATAATTAAATATTTATTCAAGCAAATCACACTGAAAACATGTAACTCTGCTTTACCTGGAGGTCTCGGAAAAGCTGTTGAAGCTTAGTCTTGTCTCGTTGGCGAGCTGGAACTTCATCTGTGCGAAATCTCCCACTCTCGGCAGCGAGTTTCTTCATCTCTATAAGTGTTGAAGGAAAACTGCGGTCTGACATGATGGCAGACTTCTCCCGAATCCATGTTTGCAACATGGTCGCTAGTTCTCTGTACTCGTTCGTTTTCGTTTGTGAATCCTGCACCATATTACTTAGTTAGATACATTACAATTCAATGTTTACAAAATAATTGACTATACTTTATGTAATGAATGTCCAGACTTGACATAAGCATTGAGGTGGCATTTCAGTGTAAGTAGCTCTCACATAATTAACTATACTTTATTTAATGAATGTCCAGACTTGACATAAGCATTGAGGTGGCATTTCAATGTAAGTAGCTCTCACATAATTAACTATACTTTATTTAATGAATGTCCAGACTTGACATAAGCATTGAGGTGGCATTTCAGTGTAAGTAGCTCTCACATAATTAACTATAATTTATTTAATGAATGTCAAGACTTGACATAAGCATTGAGGTGGCATTTCAGTGTAAGTAGCTCTCACATAATTAACTATACTTTATGTAATGAATGTCCAGACTTGACATAAGCATTGAGGTGGCATTTCAGTGTAAGTAGCTCTGACATAATTGACTATACTTTATTTAATGAATGTCCAGACTTGACATAAGCATTGAGGTGGCATTTCAGTGTAAGTAGCTCTGACATAATTGACTATACTTTATTTAATGAATGTCCAGACTTGACATAAGCATTGAGGTGGCATTTCAGTGTAAGTAGCTCTCACATAATTGACTATACTTTATTTAATGAATGTCCAGACTTGACATAAGCATTGAGGTGGCATTTCAGTGTAAGTAGCTCTCACATAATTAACTATACTTTATTTAATGAATGTCCAGACTTGACATAAGCATTGAGGTGGCATTTCAGTGTAAGTAGCTCTCACATAATTGACTATACTTTATTTAATGAATGTCCAGACTTGACATAAGCATTGAGGTGGCATTTCAGTGTAAGTAGCTCTCACATAATTGACTATACTTTATTTAATGAATGTCCAGACTTGACATAAGCACTGAGGTGGCATTTTAGTGTAAGTAGCTCTCACATAATTGACTATACTTTATTTAATGAATGTCCAGACTTGACATAAGCATTGAGGTGGCATTTCAGTGTAAGTAGCTCTCACATAATTGACTATACTTTATTTAATGAATGTCCAGACTTGACATAAGCATTGAGGTGGCATTTCAGTGTAAGTAGCTCTGACACGGAGTGTTGTCATCAGTACTGCGTTTGACATACAACAGACAATATTTACTTGTTGAGCGAGAAATCTGCTTGAAAAGGCATTTTTTATTGGTTCAAACAATTATAAAATAGAACTATAGATAAATAATGTAAAGAAAATCCTATATTCAATAAGAAACAAAAATGTAAAATACATACATGTATAAATATAAATATGTATAAAATACAATAATATAGACCAAATCATATGTTTAATCACACTCAAACTCACAGTATCAAAAAAGAAGGTTATAAACAGGTGTATTTGGAGAACTAAAACGTAGTAATTATGAGACTTAAAGGTGTTTAACTCCTCGTAGTTCCAGCATTTGCTGCTCAAGATGGGTCATTCAATAAATGATCAAAAGCTATTTTCTGCATTAGTTGTACGTTTATAAAATTTCCAGTTTGCGACATAAGAGTCTCAGAGAAACCACTGAGGATGCCACATCACAGTATGGGCTAAACGTCTGGTTATCTTTAAAATATTGTAGATAGTGCCTTGACGTGGTTGTCACCGGAAAATGTAGATTCTAGTTATGACACTGGCCGCTTAAGCCTAAGTTCTAACACTATAAAGAAGTCTATTATATGATGATATTTATTTAAACTTTATCAGGTCTACATATTAAACTATCTAATATCATAGGAACCATCCTTATCAAAAATTAATACCTTTTTAAAGGTAATATCAGTAATTCATTTAATTATAAAAAGCACAGCATGTTTTTTCTATTATTTGCTATTTCGTTTTATTCAATTCCTCTTCTTGTATCGAGTTGAAACTGATATAAAAATTAATGGTTCTCTATCCTAGTATGAATGATGTTAGCTTACTCCTACTTTATTGTAGACTTAAATTATTTTATGAGAATTTGCTATTTTTAATGTAAAACATATAAGTTAGTGCATTTTTTAATTATTTTTGTTTTAAGCTATTTGAAATTTTTTTTAAGGGTTAGTAATTTTATTTGCATTATTTATTGAATAGGTTTAATAATTATAGTTTTGTTAATATAGTATTGTTTTTCTTCCTACTAACTATCTAACATTAAATCCATTAGTTTACATAAGTTTTAATTGTTTATTTTTTTGTAAAAAAATAATTTATATGTGTGTGTATGAGTAAGCCTGCTGTACGCTTTACTTAAACCGGATAACGAACCTGCTGCTAAACAAACTAAAAATGGACAAATAGAATAAGGAAGAGGTTTGTTGTAATTTTTACTCTAAAGCATTGTTAGACTAATAATAGATATTCATAACTTCATTGAATTATGAATTACAAACACCCCCACATGTAACTGGTAGATCAGTAAGAAGTGAATTGCTCATATTATTGGTACTTACGGAATCGTAGAGTGGGTGTAAGGCAGGGGGCTCAGGGAACACATCGTACAGCGATGAGATGTATGTGATGATGGACTTCTCATCAATCTCATGAGTGTCCACATCTACAATCAAACACAGCTCATCAATAATAATATTCATCCTTTTCTAAAAATGGAGTATAAAAACTAATTATTAATTGTACTGAATTTTTTATAACATAAGTAAAAGAGAGTAAAATAATGTAACTGCTACGAATATTTCAAAGCTGTTTACGCTTTAACTGCCCAAAATCTTTATAATTCCACAAATTAAGTTAGCTTAAAGAACTTTTTAGTAAGAATTGTCAGTAAAAATTGCTATGGTGAGCATGAACAATTTGTAGCAATTTGGTTGAATAAATAGGCAGAGACTGTGAGAGCTTACTATTTGAGAGTTGAAGAGCAGGATGAGATATTAATACAGCAACAAATACGAAACATATCCATTTGTATGTGTGCAACTCACCAATTAGAAGCCAATAAATAGGCAGCGACTGTGAGAGCTTACTATTTGAGAGTTGAAGAGCAGGATGAGATATTAATACAGCAACAAATACGAAACATATCCATTTGTATGTGTGCAACTCACCAATTAGAAGCCAATAAATAGGCAGCGACTGTGAGAGCTTACTATTTGAGAGTTGAAGAGCAGGATGAGATATTAATACAGCAACAAATACGAAACATATCCATTTGTATGTGTACAACTCACCAATTAGAAGCCAATAAATAGGCAGAGACTGTGAGAGCTTACTATTTGAGAGTTGAAGAGCAGGATGAGATATTAATACAGCAACAAATACGAAACATATCCATTTGTATGTGTGCAACTCACCAATTAGAAGCCAATAAATAGGCAGCGACTGTGAGAGCTTACTATTTGAGAGTTGAAGAGCAGGATGAGATATTAATACAGCAACAAATACGAAACATATCCATTTGTATGTGTACAACTCACCAATTAGAAGCCAATAAATAGGCAGAGACTGTGAGAGCTTACTATTTGAGAGTTGAAGAGCAGGATGAGATATTAATACAGCAACAAATACGAAACATATCCATTTGTATGTGTGCAACTCACCAATTAGAAGCCAATAAATAGGCAGCGACTGTGAGAGCTTACTATTTGAGAGTTGAAGAGCAGGATGAGATATTAATACAGCAACAAATACTAAACATATCCATTTGTATGTGTCCAACTTTTATGGAATAGCCCACCCTTGTTATAAATAAAAACCAGTCCTGTCCTATTTTGAACATTGCTTCCAGCATCAAACTATTATTTATTTATGTCAATCATTTATTTATTTATCAATTAATTTTCCTTATTATTTATGACATTATTATAATAATTTATTTTTAAATGGCAATGTGTGATGATTATATTGTACCTTTTTGTAAACCTCTATATACTAAGTATATTTTAAAAAGTGGTGTTAAAGTTTGGAAAGTATTTTTTTAGTAAATTAAATAACATTTAAAAAATAAAGAATCTCTTGAAATCCAAAATGTCATGAAACAACAAATTTGATGGACTGGTTGGAAATGCAACCGTGTACCACACATAAATTATTTTCGTTTTCAACTAGTAAGTGATGGTATACAATCGTTTATTCATATTTCAGATATGTAAACAACTGTTTAATCCTGTGTTTTAAGATACTGAATTCCCTCATCCAGATAGATGTGTATACAACTAACTAACTGTTTTCAATAGATGCATTTAACAGTCTAAAATCATTCAATAGGCAATAATGATGCAGGCAACTGTTTTCAATCAGTTATTCATTCAACTGAAACAACCGATTGAAGAAGAAATCAACCGATTGGCCAATCGATTGTTAGTTTTAACAGGTTGTCCCATCACTAGTATTTATACATGATACAGTTATATTTTATAGTAAACTAAACTAGAATTCATTATGTTTTATTCATATTTATTAATTGAGTTAGTTTTTTTTTTTTTT
Source organism: Stictocephala bisonia (assembly GCA_035578905.1). NCBI lineage: Eukaryota > Metazoa > Arthropoda > Insecta > Hemiptera > Membracidae > Stictocephala > Stictocephala bisonia. Next base: position 1,023,958 of record JAQJVL010000257.1, on the reverse strand, counting down.
TTTGCCTAAGAACAAAATAGTGTTTTATGTTGCTAGTTCAGTTTATCGCCAAGCTGTGTTATTAATAAATTACTCTCATTGCTGCATTCTAAATATATTTTACCCTTTCTCAATTAGGCAAGCCTGCTTTCCTATCTTATAACGTTATTTAGCACTATATAATATTATTTAGGTTCTGTGTTGGTCAGGAAAGAGGGCTTACTTTTTTTTAAATCCATTGTTTAGCCTCTTAAAAGTGATAACCAAACAAAAAGATAGAACAAGAAATAAATGTTTAAGAAATAAAACACTTGTGAAGATACATTTTTGCTACCTTTCAGTGTTTAATAGGTTTAATTTTATACTGTGTTTAGTTTATTTTCTGCTTTATATTTTTGTTTATCTGTATGTATATGTCACTTTCAGTGTATATGTTCATGTTAAGTGGAAGAAGGGACTTTCTAGTCCGAACTTTATCTGGTTAAATCAAGACGTATTTCATATCATTTTCATTTCATTTACTTTCAAAGGATTTACCAAAGGAATTTGTAAAAAGATAAGCCTGTTTTCCTGTCTCAAACAAAACCTAAATAATCCAAGCAATTGCCCTCTTGTAGAAAAAAAACGTACCTTAAATGTCTGCAGAGGTGGTCGCCATATTATCTGTATTCCCATAAAAGCTATATTAAATACAGAACAGCACTGTGTTTTAACAATCTGTTGGAAAACTTATAAATTTTACATATTTTGAAAGAGTGTAAAAGTTACTAGAATCAAAACTTTAAAAATTGCACCCAAAAATCATAAACTAATAACTAAAATTAAGTTGTAGCGAGCTAACTTTTGAGGAGAGAGAGTAAGAATACGTAAGCAACAATATTAAACTCGTTCGCCCAGCTACTTTGTGTCCTGACGGCAGACCTCCGATCAGCATTTCGGTGAAACGCAGCTTTCCCCTCTGACCTCTGCAACCCCCTTCACCGATCCTGCCCTCCCTGATTTGTTTCCTTTGTCAGAGAGGTCAGAGCCGGCCGGCATTCGTTTGGGGAACTTGGAACCGACTTGTCCTACCTTGCTTGGTACTCCCGGTACATATGTATATTTTGTGAATAGTTTTTAATTAGTTGGTCACTAATAGCATTAGTAGAACGTTTATAGACTTAATATTTCATACGTCGTTATTTATTATCTTGAGTAACTTAGTTCCTATCGTATACCGTGCCTTATCGTAATTTAACGTAGTAATTCAGGGGTTTCTTTTTATTCTCAAATCAACATTATATTACTTTAAAATTAAATGTTTAGTTTTTAATAGCACTGGTGGAACACACGGGTGGTAACAAGGCTAATTAACACATTACGTTTAAACATTTGGCCTTTTAACATTTTTTTTATTATTCTGGTGAACCCTCTACTGCCAACCAGAATAAACTTGCAGCCTGTAACCTCAGCCTTTAGCGTGTAATCCTGTTCACACTAGGGTGTAGCTATTGGTCATAAGGGCTGAGGTGTGGCAACCCCGTAAATTAGGATTTTTATTAATTATTTTTTTTTACAATATTTATATAATTTTATTTTATTAATCGTCGTGGGGTAGCGATGATGAGGACTTACGGCTGCTAATCAGCTGAGCCTAAAGCTAAGCTATCCAACGCAATATTAAAATACGACACATTAAAATCCGACCCCCGGAATCATCCCACATCTCCGTACTGGGCGATTCTGACGGCGATATTTCGAAACTTTCTTCAGAGAGATGAGTATGTGTGGAAAATTTCCCCCTAAGGAAAATACCATCACAAAGTACATTTCATATCGTTACAGATCAATATTTTTTAAATTAAAAAGTAGAATCTACTTGTGAACTATTACGCTTCTTCAAACAACGCAAAATTATAATTTTCCATAAATGGTTGTTACAACACTAAATTGTATTTAACATTGTACTTAAGAGAATAAATGCAATATGGCGATTACTATGAAGAGTCAATAGTCTTTAATATTCAATTTAACTTGGTGTATGTACCTTCAGGGTCGAGTAATCTGGTGACACCGTATTCCCTCTCAGCGACGTAGAAGGCTCTTTCAAGCCTCTCCCTCACGGTAACTGTTCGCACACTTCTCCAGTCAATTAAATCTGGCCTGTAACAAACCAAATAAATTAGTTGATACTGTTTGCAATAGTTCAGTAATAATCTAATGACACTGTATTTCCTCTCAGCACATCAATGTCTGGTGCAACTGAGTTTGGCTACATGAATAAAATAACTAAATAAAACCAATGTTTAATACATTACTGCGTAAAACCTCATGTTGAGAGTATACTATTTATCATTCATCAGTAAATAGTGTATATGAAAAGAATAACATGAATTCTTAAATAACAGACATTTTAAAATAAGACCCACCTTCTTAATTAAATTGTTTAGGTGTTAATTAAATAAAATAAAGTAATTTTTATATTTTATTTTGCACTTTAGATTTTCTCCATATTTTAAAGGGACCATTTCACTTAATGAAAAACACCAAATCATGGCTTTCTATTTTAAGGATTTGATTCGCAATAATGATAGTATCGCAGCAATCGGCCATGCAGTTTTACCATCAGCGGGCTAAAACATGCTTTGCTATTTCAACTTGTATAATGTTGAATGTTCCTCATTATAATGATTTATAGTGAACATAGAACAATTATTAATGGTCCAATCTAGTGAAAGATAAGTTGATATGATATTTCTAATTTGAAATAATCAAAAATGATATTCAAAGTTTGGCTTGTTTAGTTGCACACAAAATATATAACACTCATTTTTTCATAAAAATCAACTTATGGTCCGGTAGAGCAGTTTTTCACATAATAATTAACACTTCAAGTGTTGCAATACGATTAATTATTACGAACCAAATGGTAGTAGAAAGCCACTTTTAGCGTTTTTCTAAGTGCGATATAACCCCCTCTTCTCAGAACTACAGATTTAATCTGTTATGTATACATATAGCACAAGGGTCAGCTGGCTAGTACATAGCCACCCCACTCCTGAGTCTCACTTTCTATATCATATTACAGTGACATGCCATATAGATCTAACTAGATAATTATGTCACCATTAATGCACCAGTAAAACAATTCAGTCTCATTATCCAGATAACATTTTTCCTCGATCAAATGAAAAAATGCATTAGTGTTGATCCTAGGTCTATGTTATAAAACAACTACTAGATTTCCTGTTTGGATGTGAACTCAATCTTAATTAATAATATCAAATGTGCTAATCAAATTCAAGTAGGTGCTTCAAAACAACGGTTCAGAACTAAAGCATTTTTTTCATTTTTCCAATAACAAAATTATTATAACACGTAACTTCTCACATTAATTGATTTTCAAAACTCGTTAGTGCACTTAATGAACTTTCCCACATTACATAAAGAGGGTTGTGTTACAGTATAATTTGGTGAAATTTCAGTACCAATAAAATAGTTGTTTTTTTAGTCGTTAGCTGTGATATTGAATTATATGATTATTTTGTATATTATTTATCAGTAGTATAGTAATCACAAATTATTGCTGTGAATGTAGATAACTAGTGCTATGATAAAATTAAAATTATGTTGACAGTATTATAATTATATAATAATAAATTCACTTTATTGTTTAGGATTTGTACGGAAAAAAATATATTTTTATGTTATTAATATAAGACAGAAAAAAATTTATTTACTTTTTGCTCAAAAACGATTTTGAAAATTAATTAATATTTATTATGTCATACAATATAAGTATTCATTATTAACATAGAGATATACGGAAAAATAAGGTGTGAATTAGAGTAGATGAAAGAGGTAGTCATTGTTACTGACTTAGGTTGACTATTTCTTAGAAAAGGCCATTTATTAATAGCCAGGGCTACTAAGGAACCTAGAGCTTTAAGTGGAATCCAAACTATTTAGTATAGGTCTGATTTTCAGCAAACTGACAAGCTTGATACTCCCTTCTTTCCCTACACAACATCCCGACAATAACTTCCACACAACATGAACACCTCAGACTTCTCTAGTACTGCCCATGACGACAATGCCATGGGAACGACTTGCCCATGGCAACAATGGAGTGGACACCATGTCAGCATTAAGAGGACCGAGGACACAACCTGTTGCCTAAAATCTCCATAGCACTTTGTTCCTAAGAAATTGGGTTACAGCATCCCTTCATCTCCAGGGGTTTAAATAGTCATCAAACTTGATAAAAGTTAAATAGAACAATAAACAGGCCAAACCTTTTGACACTCTAAACCAAACAGAAATCGTTGAATTTTCGTAAACATTGTCAACTTTGTCTTAACAAAAAATTGTACTTCTTAAAATAAGTTTTATAATGTTTTACGTATAAAGTAACTTGCACAGCTCTCATATAGGATGGATATCAGTCTGTCCCATCAGTCACAGAGTTTGTTAAAAGTAAATCATTATCACTAGCTTTTTACAGTTTCTCAGAATTCTGCAAATTAATGGGAAATACTTTTGTTATAATAGCAATTCAATAGTTTCTTAAATTTTTTTAACTGAAGCCAAACTACGCAACATTTGTACAAACACTGTTTACAATACAAAGACAATGACTGTGATTTGAAACGTATACTGACCTGTTTCTGTGTATTAGTGCGTTGAAGGCGAGACCATCCCTCCAGGAGGAGGTGAAGTCGTTGACACGTACCCCTGGGTACTTGGCCGTGGACCTTCTAGCCCACCGCAACAACACGTCTTTGGCAGACACATTCGGCTCTTGCCCCACCACAATGTCTGAGATCTGCAACAACACGTGAACATCTCAAGAAACTGACTCACTGATAATTAACTTCCCACTGTGAAGAATCTACACTTTAAATTGATAAAACAGTCTCAAAACTTAAACTTAAATCAAAAGTAATATGGTATTTTATTAATTTAATCGATTTTAGCAATACTAATTTAATCGATTATGCAATTGAATTATTAAATAGCATAAATTCCAACAAATAATGTTAATTAAATTGACAAGTCTTGAACTAAATAGAAAAACACAACTTTGATTTAAAGTAAAACCAAGAGTCAATGTTTTTCCATGCATTTCAAAAATACATACACAATAGCTAAATCCATTTTTATGCCAGTAATTCCAAACGTTTGATCCGCAGCAAGATTAGATAAATGATTTTACCAAGCTTCATGCGAAATATAGAAATGTTCATTATACATTTCTTCAAGAGCTAAATTCTCTTGGGAAAAAAACTTTTCAAAAATATTAGTAGCAGTAACCCTCAATTTATTCTAATAACAGTAGGTCAAATATTTGCCGCATCATTATAAGAATTTCTTTGAATCCAAATACTGAAGTGGTTGCTGGTGAACTAAAAGATCAAGGAAGTCAATGAAAATCCAAGAGTTGTAATATTATTCATTGCATAGTTTATTTTTGCATAGTTTTACAACAGTATGTGTCTGTTTTTCGTGACACACTACTTACTTATTGAATACGATTTTTAATTGTTTACTTACTTTTAAACTGTTCTGTTTGAAACTTAATAAAATGTCAATACAACTTTAAAATTTCTAAAAATTTAAATAATGTAAAACAATTTTGTGGTTCGCCAATTTTTTAAAAAAGTTTTTATTAGTCGTTGGAAATAAAATATTGGGAACCACCAATTCTACAGCCACATGAGGTCCACTCGTTCGTAGAGCTTCTGAATTGTCTATCAGCATATCTGGTAAAACCTTTTCCCAACAACCGACAGCCTCTCATAATCACAGCCTCTCATAATCGCTGATTAAAAAAATGCAACTTCTTTAATTAACTGGAAAAACACAGGAATGAATTATTATTCTTCTCATGGTTATAAAACTTACAAACCAATTACAACAGCCTTAAGTAAACGTTCAAGGCAATTCAAAGAGGTTGTTAACTTTTAATGCTAAGTAACAGCAATTAGCGACTTTGGTGACTGTGGGAAAAATACTTACTGATTGTATATAAGTGAATCTAACAAGTATTCCTTGATAACTGTACACTCTCTAGACGCTGCTGAAAATATGATTTCTTGTTGAAAAATTAGGAAGAAATTAGATTATATTTATAGGGGAGGTATTATTAAATTTCAGAATTCTCATTTACTATCTGATAATAAAACATAAATTTTTTTAAAACTGCTATTTTCCCCAATTTTGCCTGTTTTTTTTAAATAGTGAACACAATTTTATGATTGGTCTTTAGAATCTTAAAAACACAGTGATTTTACTTAGATAACCAAACCAAACCTGCTAAACTTAACCTGCTGTCCCCTCAAAAAGTAGTTTTTCTGCAGTATCTTGAGAGTATGTTCATAGACTCAAATATTTATAAAAAAACAGATAATAATGAAAGAAAAATCACACTAAACAACAATAAAATAAGATTATCAATCAAATAATTTTTTTTAGTCCATGTTTTCTACAGAGTAAAAACTATTTTCCCAGAATATACAGACTTTATTCCACCAACTGGCGATAAAATTTCAAGATTTAAGAAGCATCTAGAAAATGCAAAAATGCCTATCACTATGTATTCTGGAACACCCACATTTAGAAGAAGGAGTTTCATGGCACTTATGAGTATAAAGTGTATATATATATATATATATATATATATATATACATATATATATATATATACATATATATATATATATATATATATATATATATATATATATATATATATATATATATATAGAGAGAGAGAGAGAGAGAGAGAGAGAGAGAGAGAGAGAGAGAGAGAGAGAGAGAGAGAGAGAGAGAGAGAGAGAGAGAGAGAGAGAGAGAGAGAGAGAGAGAGAGAGAGAGAGAGAGAGAGAGAGAGAGAGATCTGGGGCACATACATTGTAGCATTTCCTAAAACAGCTGGGTCATTTATAAATACAGGTGGGAGACCTCATTCGGTAAAAATCATTAATTGAGCTCATTAACATATCAAGGCATCAATTCATTAATTTTTACTTTAAAAAAAAAAAACTTTACTCGCCAGTTCACATGGGCTTGCAGGACCGTACGCAACTATTCAACGCAACTATTCAACATGTGAAGAAATAATAACCGTTAGCTCAGTTGGGGATTAGAACCTTGGACTCTACGGTTCGAAGCCTTAAAATTCGTTGGTTATTGTAACTTACAAAATTAACTACTACGGTATTTATTTAACACATACAAATTTGATTAATAATCCAAAATCGTTGTGCCCATTTAAGATGGGAAAGAAAATGTAAAATATTAATTCTGAAGGTTAGCATGTAACGTACAATAATAGTAAAATGTTAACATTGTAATGGAAATTTCTATAAGAATCAATTTCATTTAAATTTTATAATTTTGTAGAATTACCAACAAATTCATCAATTGAAATTTGCAGAAAATTAACTACTTACATTTTATATTATAAATAATCAATCCAAAGAAAATCAAGTTGACAAGCTAACACCAATATTGCTGTATCTATATTATGTTTCGCTCACTGAAGGCATACCTTTAGACACAATTGGTTACCGTACATTAAATAATTGATTATATACATATTAAATGCTTGAATGCCATGGGCGCCGACAAGGGTAAAATAGGCAACATTGGTACGGTATCTATATTGCGTTTTGTTAATTGAAGGAACCTCTCTAGACACAATTGGTTACCGTACATTAAATAATCGATTATATCAAGTGTTTATATTAAATGCTTGAATGCCATGGGCGCCGTGACAAGGGTAAGATAGGCAACATTGGTGCGGTATCTATATTGCGTTTTGTTAATTGAAGGAACCTCTCTAGACACAATTGGTTACCGCACATTAAATAATTGATTATAACAAGTGTATATATTAAATGCTTGAATGCCATGGGCGCCGTGACAAGGGTAAGATAGGCAACATTGGTGCGGTATCTATATTGCGTTTTGTTAATTGAAGGAACCCCTCTAGACACAATTGGTTACATTAAATAATTGATTATAACAAGTGTATATATTAAATGCTTGAATGCCTTGGGCGCCGTGACAAGGGTAAGATAGGCAACATTGGTGCAGTATCTATATTGCGTTTCGTTCACTGAAGGCACCCCTGTAGACACAATTGGCTACCGTAAATTGATAGTATTGTAAATGTTACAATGATTGAATTATGTAATAGAAAAAAACGCCGATCATCGTATCACATTCTCCAAAGTACGGACACACAAAATGGTATCTAAAATTATTTAATGTGTTTTATTGTAGTTTGTAATTTCTAGAACACTGTAATACAGTAAGTCTCGTTACATTCTGAGCGAGAAGTTCTGTTTGTAGTTTTAATTCTTTTGAGCGATCTGAGAAGTACAAAGCACATCGTTATAGATTTTCCGTTTAGTTATAAATGTTACACAATTCAAAGCTTGGAACTGTTTGTTTTGTATTGTGGTGAACTTCCTCATGAGTGCACGCGTATTGCAAACAGCGATACGGTACAGGAAGAGAAGGGCAGCGGAACTAAGGTCGGTGACTCCAGGCCCGCGGGCCAGCATTGCCTGAGGTCTCTGCTTGGCACAGAGTAAATAAACAGTTCGTATTAATGTTTCAATAGCTCTACTATATAACTAAAATATACAAAGTTTAAACGCAACTAAAACAGAATATTACATTGTTGCAACGCAGTAGCGTTTAAATTAATGTTTGTATTATTCATCACTCATTACTAAGACATGATCGTAGAGATATGGGTGAATATGAGATGTAAATTAGTGTAGATGAACGAGTGTAGTCATTGTTACTAAGGTCGATTGTTCCTATGAAAGAGCTCAATAGCCAGGGCAACCAAGGGACGTAGGCCTACAGTTTTACGTGGAATCCGAACCAAGTTGTATTTATCTGATTTTCAGCTGATTGACAAGCCTAGTTCTCAGTTCTCTTCCCTACGCAACATCCAAACACAACTACCACCCGACACGGACACCCCTGACTTCACTGTTAGTGTCCACGACGATGGCAACCATTGAGCGGACGCGTGTCAGTATTAAGAGGACAAAACTTGGGAGCCTATCGCCTACAATCTCCTCAACACTGTATTAGATATGCTGGTTTACAGCACTGCGCTACCAGTATATCTAAATAAACTACTACAGTATATCATAAATAAACATGCACTTCCCGTGCAAAAAGTCGAAACTAATACAAGTCAGAAGTACCTGTCAATAAAGGACTTAAAATTACAGCAACTCCTCCAGGAATTCATCATAAGGATGCACTTTTTAAAGAATTTAAAAAGATCTTATCTATTCCAAATCTCTAAGCCGTGCAAGATATCCTACAACGTGTTGGGCGACTTAAATTCAAAAACCACCTCCTCGACTAGCTCTCCAGTTGGTTTCAACTATATTCTCGCCAGAACCAGCTGGGCGTCAATTTGCGATGAATGTATTTCGTAAGGAACTGACTAAGATAAATAAATTACGCACTAAAAACAAAACAAAACTAAACTACTGGAAATATGTGTGGGGAATTGCCAACGGGCAGTTACGAGATTGACACTAGATTCATCATTGCGCTCTTTTAAAGAGAGGTGAGCTGGATATAATTAAATCGAAGAAGGTGTTTTTGAAAAGCTGCGGTCTCCAGACTTGAGTCTCTGTGACTGTGACTATCAATAGTTCAACATAAAAAACACAAATAAACCGTATTATATTTTTTGCCTCTCATTTTCTTAAATTCAATTATTATCTGTTCTTTTTTTATAAAGAAAATTCCTAAGATATGACAGCAGGTTGGACAATACTGTTCCCCGAGGAAGTATTTATGTTGCAATGCAGAGTGAGGTGCGCAACAACCATAAAGGCGCGGCGCACAAGTTTATGACTCCCCGCCCTTCCTGTCCGGGGCACACGGGGGGGAAATGAGGGCGAGTGAATATTTATGATAACCCACTGAACACCAATACCTTTCGCGATGAGGTTAAAATATATGTTTGGACAGTTACAAAATAGAGTAATGATATTTGGAAAAAGACACTTCCAATTAATCCCACAATTGGAGCTTTTTTACTGTATTCAGAATAAATGAAGTATTGTAGGCACAGCAAATACATTCTCTGTGGTTGTAATATCCAGTAGCAAGAACTACATGATGATGATAGGGGCTGGTCGCTCATCTCTAAAACTCCGTCTGTCGGATGGTGTGCTTGGAGCAGCGTTTTCACCACAAGGTACAACATATATATACAGTTTTTGAAAACGCGCCAGACAGGCCACTAAAAGTATTTTATAACTCGAGGCGTATTTATAGTTAGGCAGAGGACCTATGTTTTAAATTCAGAATAAACGTAAATGTTGTGAGGTCTGTTTTATATACTTTATAGGAGGGAGACGTCACCAAAACTGGTATATGACTAATCACCTAAAATTGAGCGCTTTCAAAAAATGTTGGAGTGTTTATACTTAATAAAAAGTTGTTCTAAAAACGTAGAAAATATAGAAACGCTTTCACAACTTTTTTCCATAGATAATTTGATAATTTAATTTTTTTAGTTATTGTATTCCATAAAGTATAATTTTTGATCAGAATAAATTACTTAAAATCGTTAAATAGCGGAGAAATAATATTGTTCAAATTAGTTACTTTGAAATTCAAATTATCGCTACTCTGGAAAGGATAGACATTTAGAAGTCCGGTTTGCGGCAATTAATTTCTATTGATTAGACCTCTAATTTTATACCAAACTCGACCTAGGCTTACACTAAAGATTTTCGTTCAACTCCACGTGGGCCGTTCCCCTGAAAAGATGAAATGTAGATAATAGCGTCAAAAAGTATGTTCTTTGTAACCATGATGATGTATAAGATTTCACTTTTACCAGTAAAGTCAGAAAAGTTGTAAAAGCGTTTTCATATTTTTTCAACCCTTGTATATGCCTCTTAAAAGAATTAGAATGTGATGAAAGCTCTGATCGCCTTCACTGAACTCATTGAGAGAAATATGCAGGCATATTTGCAAACATTTAAACTGTCTAAAAAATTGAAAATCAAAACAACACATTAATCACTGCACAAATAAGCATACAGCTTTATAACGTGGCGTTACAAACTCAAAACTCAATTTTTTCAGACAAAGTTGGCAATTTGCACAAGACAAGTCCTTAATAGATATAACTAATTAACTAAAACAAACATAGCCCTGAATAATTGTAATTGAAATTAAATACAATAGAAAGTTCATTGCAAAACAACAATTAAAGATTAATCTCCTGACAAAAATTCCCAAACGCTGCAAGAGGCAAGGTTTATCAAGAAGACGCTATCTTCTAAATTTATACGGGTTTGACTTTAACCCAAGAAAAATGTTTTATCCTAAGGAATTGATAGTTTATTCAAATTACAGAAAGCATAAGTGGTTTATTTAGAAAAGTTAAATTTAGAAATGATTCGTTTATGAAATTGAATTGACAGCTCACTTTTTTCTTTGAAACTACAATTCATTATTCCAACTCAAACGGAACCGTTTACAGAGAGGTTCTCTTGCCTTCCTTTGTCGCAGACTCCGAGTAAACACACGGGTGTATTTCGTCACAGTAGAGTTGGCCCACCACATGCCATCAGACATATATGGACAATCAGGTCTAGGACCTGGCGTGCCAAAAATTGCCTCACTCATTGGCCTTTTGGACGCCGATTAAGGGGAAAATCGGTAATTAACTAACGAACTGTGACGTAAATATAATTCCCGACATTTTTTGTGGCAGAAACTGGGTTTGAGAAATACATCGAGTTACTTCACTATCAATTTTTAGGGAGGCTGTTCGTTTATGATAACATTTCAAGGCGCCAAACACACGGCTTTCTACTTCGAGGATACGCTACGCAATAATTATTGTATCCCAACACTTGGAAGTGTCGCTTGATGGGCGAAGTATAATTTGTTCCAGTGGGTCATAAGTTGATTTTTTGTAAATATTTAGTAAGTTTATATACTCGTATTTATTTACAGCTATAAAAACACTACTGCACACCCTGGGTAGTGGACCCCCCCCCCCCCCACTACTACCTACATCTGATTACGTACTTCTACATCACAAGTTTTACTGACGAACCAACTGTCTACGAGAGATGGCAACAAAAAATATGACTTTTCTACTATCAGTTATCAATGGAATTCGGTTGTTGCCCTTCCACATTCTTCAAGTGGCGGGGCAGCGTAGGTCGTCACAAAATACAATAACTACTTGAGTACAACGAACCTTGGTCAACACAGTGTATACAACTTTCTAAGGTTACAATTGTATGTACCTTGGATTCTGCCAACGATAATAACCATCGATGTATACTACTTTAACGCCGATGAACATAACCAAACCTAAGATCGATTGAATACCATTGTCGTTAAAAAACTTTGCTAATCTATTGTTGTGAACTTAATCAAGACACCCTCCATTGAGGTAGATAATCATACCATTTGGCCACATTATTACCGTTTTGTTAATGTATTGAGTAAGATAACATGGCTTTAGAAACTGAATACATCCCTTACCGACATTTATACAACACTCAACAGAAGACTAAACACATGTTAATCAACATCCCAGACTGTAACTGAAATATCGTGAATCAGAACATTCCGAATATCTTAAATATCAACTCAAAAGAATAAAGAAACCCGTACAATTCTCTTTTCACAAACCCATAAATATAATAACATTTAGCAGAAAGTTACAGTTTTAAAATCGTACAAGGCTATCGAATAAAACTGTTAAATCTAAAACGTGGTGTTGAATATTAATAGCAATTACCAAAAACCACTTAGCTCACCATTTTGGGGGGAAAGCGGCAAAAACAAAGTGAGACATATTTGGAAAAACCACTCTGCCACGCCAAAACTGGCCAACAGGTAGCAGCAGTGTCTCAGAGAGGCTTTCACTTTCAAAAGCTACAGTAACAGGATCGAAACCCAGCAAGACTACAGTGAAAAACGAAACTGAACGGAGAAGTTCACTTCTAGGCGACATTATGGCAATATGTGTCAATCCCATCCTTAAGGACTTTCTCAAAGTGCGAATATTTTCTTAGTACCGTCAAGTAAGACATTAGATACAGGAGGATTGAGAATAGGTTTCCCGAGCCGCTAAGTCACCGCTGGAAAGACGACAGTGATCAAGTTGATAAACAATCTTACCGTCGGCGGATTAAAACATGACTACAAACTAATGGTCAACTAGAGCAGTCATTTACCTATCAAAGGACAGTTCAAGAGTTGTAATACATCATTATTATGGGCCATTATATCATAGAAGTACAAATCCATGTTTTTGGCGCTTTTCGTGGACCGAAACGCCTCCTTTGGAAATTGCACCAACCTCTACAACTATAATAGACTTGACTGATCTATGATCATAGCAAATTGTTCAAGTTCAGGAATACTCATCGAAATCAGTAAAATGGCCTTAGAACTAAATGTCCCCTGCATTTGATCATAAACTAAATAAAAAAAGAAATAAATAGAAAACTGAAACCAGGCATCACAAGCAAACAAATAGCAGTAAAAAGAAGGAAATAAACCTATTCTTTCACTTTAATTATTTACTAAAGGGACATCCCTGCACGCTTTCCGTGTAACCCCGTTACTAGCTGCGCTCGTGTCACCTCGGTCTGTGACTTGACGAAGGAACAACAGAAGGGCTATAAAGCAACGTAATAAATATTTAGTTTTTTAACCGCTGTTCTTTTATTATGTGCAAATATCAGACGGTTTTAAATCCACATTAAAAATACGCAATGTTGACACTTGCATATACATTAATAAACTGCTTTATTATTTATCAATAATAAGACTGTAGTTATAGAAAATCTTTGAATATGTCAGGGCCAGTAGGACGGAGCCCAGGTATTTTTTTACATTTCTGATACTTTCCTCTCATTTGGCCCTCAAGCTTTAAAATTGATCTCAAATCAAATCATTTTATTTGTTGTTGACAATTAGTAACATTGTATAACAAACGTATCTAACGTTGTATAAACGTGTATCTAATCGTGATATATTACCTTCTTCCTTGTAAGAGACTTTCATGGGGATTAAATCCCTAATGAAATTAAGTACGTAAATGTTAAAGCAGTAAGTGTATTAAAGTAAAGAAATAAATAATTTTAATTAAAACACACTAAAAAAGATGGGTACAGAAAAGCTTCCACGCCTAGTCTTCTTTACAACTCAGCAAGTCAAGGTCAACGTCAATTTACGATACTCAAGTAAATGGAGAGTCGTTCACATTAGTCATCAGGAATAAGATGGTGTGAGAACGACGGAAGCTCCAGTAGGTCAAGTCCTTCAGACCCGGCCATATCTGGAGAGAGGTGTGACGGGGATCCTACGCCCTGTCCCACGCCGAACTGTCTTTGCCAACTCACAGGATCTCCCAGCACCACATACAAACTGAACAATAATGCGTAGCGATCAAACACAATTTAGAAAAACACTCTACGTACGTGAAAAGTGTATTTCTGGACTGGTATATGGTTCTATTTCAAAACAAATTAAGTATTCGTGCATGTTGAAAAACGCATGAAATATAAGAAAAAAAGGTCCTATGTTGGATCCTTGAGGGACACCAAGACTGACGTTTTAAAAGTATTCATTAGTCATTCTTAAAACGCCGAGAGTAGAGATATGGGCGAATATTAGGGCTGAATGAGTATAATGAATGTAACTGTTCCTTAGAAGGAGTCATTCAATAATAGCCCAATAGCAAGGGCAGCTTAGTATCTATAGATTTACGTAAAATCCGAACCACTAAGTATTGGTTTCATTTACAGCTAACTGACAAGCACGATACTCCTCTTCCTTATATTATATCCGGACACTGACTACCAACTAATATGAAAACCCCATAATACTCTAGTAGTGTCCACGTCGATGGCAACCACTGAGCGGACGTCATGTTGGTACTAAGAGGTTCGAGCATAGAACATATTGCCTACAAACGCCACAACATTTAAATTATTTCTTTCATTATTAACAATTAAGTATTTATTTCAATTTTTTTTTTTATGTTCATATTTTTGGTAAAAAAAGTAATTTTCACCTGATTAAAACAACCTTCCCTGTAAAAATAAGCTTATTTTTTACCAAAAGTTTTAAATAATTCTAGTTTTATAGATGGGTCTACAAAGTGCATACGGTAGTTAACAATTGAATAACTATGCAGTTTATGCCGTGTTTCACACTGCTGGCCCACGCCTCCTCCCAAACCCTGTCCAGAATGGTTCCAGGGCCGAGGTACTCCTGCTGAGAGCGTTCATTCATTACGTTCAGTCACCTGAGTGACGTAACGCGTGTGACGTAGTCGCCCACAATACCCGTATACCCACATGGCCGACCTACCCGTCGTAGTGTGGGCGGCTATTACTCCGGCCACTTGTAAATAGCCAATGCCCAATTTACATATATCCAAGTGGTTAAAAAAAACTAGATGCTTAAGACTTCTTTATAACGTTGAGAAATATAAAATATAAATAGTAAGATTAAAAAAATGCCATTTAACAAAACATATGAGGAAGAATTCGTACGTTCTACATCAGAGTTCATTATTTATTCAACTAATGTGTAAAACTATTGGCCTGAAAGCAAACTCCTCTCGATCGTAATAAGTTGGTCCATCACTTTTCCTTAAGAATCTTGCTGCCTTTGGACCGTCCCCTGGGCTCATACCTTGGTTGGGTAAAATCTTATCTCTCTGAAAGAACAGTCAGCTGTTGACTCTACTGTCAAGTGGGCTGATGCCTCTAAATCTAAGAAAGACAGCAGATGCTTCACAAACGAGAAAAACGAATAAGTCTGCTTTTCATAACACATCAATGTCTCCAGAAGGGCATACGAGTCTGACTTAGGCATTCACATGGATTCCAAGTTGATCTTCTCCTAAAATGTCAGTATTGTTCTTTCTAAAGCCAAAGAAGCTTGAATCTTATCATATGGCTTGCCAGATTTATTTAACAAACAGTCATGAGTGATTCCACATCCTTATTAGAAGTCATCTTCAGTATGGCACTGTTCATTGGGATAAGGATCGGCGGTATTCCGATAACTACAACGAGGCTGTCCAAAAAGAAGTTCTCTCGGCCTCCAAGTTTGTTGAGTTGAATATTCGACAACTTCACCTTTCAGCTCTCTGACGTGCGTGGCTGACATGTTGTTCTTTCACAGCCATTGCATCTCGGTCAATTACATTGATCTAGGAGTTTCAGAATACAACTTCAGAAGAAATATAATTTTTGCGGATGTCGTATATGACCCATCAGTTAGATGTACATGCATGGGCAACAATTATACTAATGATTTAGACTATTTTCATGGTTCCAATAAATTTTTAGATGAATGTCAACATTGACTCAACAGTGAGAAGATAGAATCTCTGTTTTTTTCTTTTTTCTTATCTGTGTTACATTTTATAATTTAAACACATTGATGGACATGACTGCTAAAAGGCCGCTTCAAATCCTTGGCTACCTCAAAATGCGTGACTGCTATAATAGCAGTCATAGCCTATGAGCGCCTCCAGAGAGACTTTCATACATCGTTAAATCAATATAGATCAATATAAATCAAGAAATAAAATCAATATAGCCAGTCTACTTGTAACACGGAGGTACACAAAAAAGATGATAAAAATAATATTCTCAACTATCGACCAGTATCTGTATTACCTGTTATTTCAAAAATTTATGAAAAAGCAGTGTATTCACAATTTTTAGAATTCTTAGAACAATATAATTTACTGGATAAAGAGCAGCATGGTTTTAGATCAGGGAGATCAGTAACGAGTGCTGCTATATCATTTGTCGAATCGATTATTGATTCAGTTGACAAAGGAAACCATACAATTGGCTTATTTATGGATATATCCAAAGCATTTGATAGTGTTAAACATGATAGGCTAATAGAAAAGTTACAATTTCTTGGAGTGGCAGAAAACGCCCTTAATTGGTTCCGATCCTATATCTCTGACAGACCACAATATGTAGAAATAACTTTTTTGTCAAAATACAATAAAATTATCAAAACCTCATCGCAGATTCAAAATTTAAAATTTGGTGTACCCCAAGGGTCTATTTTAGGGCCTCTTCTCTTCCTCTGTTACTTGGTGGGTATGGGTAACACACTATTGCATAAAACAAAAAGTAGCCTCTGTTTATATGCCGATGATGCAAATCTGGTGGTATCAACAAAGACCCTAGAGGAAACTGAAATTTGTGCCAGTGGCGAAATAAAAAACATCGGATCTTTTCTTAAATTACACAATTTAGTCTTAAACACTAATAAAACAAATATGATGAATTTTAAAACTGCACAAAGCAGGAGACCGAATGAGCTTACAGTAACTTATGAATCAAATCACATTGAAATGAAAAGTACTGTAAATTTTCTAGGATTAACTATAGATAAACATTTAAATTGGGATGAACATATGCATAGACTGTTAAGTAAATTATATTCTGGAATCTATGCGTTAAGAAGAATGAGTTATATTTGCGATTTAAAGACATTAAAAAATATTTATTTTGCTCATGTTCATTCTCACATTTCATTCTGTATTGCACTTTATGGGTCAACAAAAAAAATTAATTTAGAAAGTATTTTAAAACAACAAAAAAAGCTATACGTATTATGTTAAAACTTAAAATTGACGAGTCGGTGAAGGACCACTTTAAAAATCTTAAAATCTTTACGGTATACAGTCAATATATTTTTGAAACCATTCTCACCGCAAAATTCCAAAACTCGAACCTCAATAATAGATTGCCCACTCACGCCTACGGTACCAGAGGAAGGAATGAGTTTTTCCAAGAACACAGATTAAAATTCTTCGAAAAGAAACCTACATACATTGGTAACATATTTTTGAAATCCATTCCAAAAAATATTAAAGATGAAAAAGATCTCAGGTTTAAAAATAAACTAAAAGATTATTTAATAAATAGAGCACTTTATTCCACAGAAGAACTTTCCACCCCTCTCTAGATTTTACATTCTTAATTAAGTTTATTTTCTGTTATTACTAAGGGTAATATAACGTTGTTTTATATTTTATATTGTGTTATATACTGTAGATATGAACAACTATGACACTATTCATTGTACACCCTGTGCATAATATGAATAAAGATTTTTGACTATTGACTATTGACTATTGTTTGCGCGGAAGAGAAAAAAGTAGGACTGTTATAGCAGCCATGACTATTCACATAAAAAATTAAATAATAATAAAACTCGGCCCTGCGGGCCTCGCCAGGGGGCAAGCCCCCTGGACCCCCGGATCTTTTTGCTTAGAGCCTACGGCTAAAATTCAAGAAACATGGAACATGCTTTAGCTGCGCTTTTTCTGTTTGCTGGCTCCTTTTTAATAATTTCTGCAAATGTATTTCTCCGAAAACAACGAATTTTAGATTTCATGTAAGGAATTACAAAAAATATAAACATATCTTAAAAATATAAATATATCTTTACTTTTTAAATTTTATTGTTCCATACAATCATTAGAAGTTGTGGCCAATATTGGTTTGTGATAGCTGAAGTAACTTACATAATGTTTACAATCAATCTTGTCAATATGGCGAGTGAAGATCATATCGATACATGATCCTCCTCGAGTAGTTGATATAGCTAGATTTGTGTTGAGTTGTAGACCGAACGTTTCCTCCATGAAGTGAACAAACTTTTGATTTTCTTTCTTCTTGAGGTCCAAATTGATATCGCCAGACAGGATAATTGGGATTTGTCCATAACCTTTCTCTCGGATGAGTTCAAACATCTCTGACGCTTTTGGTGTGTACATTACCAAAAGCACTCTTGTTAAAAATAAGAGTTGTCATGGAGACTAAAGATGTACTTTGATCAACGCTTGCAAATAAAATCATTATTGAAGTCAACACTGATATGTCATTGTGTTTTCATGGTTACGCGTCACCCTCCCGCGTAACGTTTTCAGACAGTTAGGTCAAGACTAAAGCATGTTCCATGCTAAAATCTCGTTTTAAATTAAATAATAAAATTTATTGAACAAGATTCAAGATATACAATACAAATGAATCAATATAACCATAAAAAGTATAAAAACAGAATAAAAATGTTAAAGTATTTATTAAGTATGCCAATCTGAAAAACATTTTCTTGGGCAAAAGGGAGAGTTACCATCACATTGCAAGAAACGATAGGAAGTCTGCTTCTTAGTCTTGTTTATTAACACTGACGACATCTCAGGTAGTAGGAAGTTGGTCGTTTCTAATTAGCTGGGGGCGGAATTTTTACTACGTCGTGTGAATAACTTGATGTCTCAACAGAAGTTAGAATTTTAGTAGTTTTCTTCTTAGGGGCAACAGTATCACGACCATGAGAAGGGCCACAGTAAGGTCCTGAGAAAGTTCTATAAGATGTCTACTTGTAAACAACTGTGTGATAAGGGCTACCGGCTGTGAAAAGACGGTGCCCAAAATTACAAGTGTATATATAAAGAAATATCAACTACTTGACCACTCAACAATTTGTTATAATTAGAAAATTAATTAGTTTAGTTACTATTAATTTTTAATTTTTAAATTATGACTGCTATAGCAGTCACGACTATATACAGTAACTCAGTCATAACTGCTATAGTCATGTCACCTAATACAATTTATAACAATCGCTACTGTCCGTCAATGTGTGCTTGAAAGGTCACCATGTTAAATTGGCATCCTAGTTTTTATTTAACGCTGGCTGGTGCTTAAATCTAGCTTAGGGTAAACCATCAGGGTGTAGTAGTGTGAAGCTAAAAAAATATTTCATATACAAATGTACAACTGAATGATGCACGCCACACTCTCCTCACACTGATTGATGAGTGAAAGTGTCCACTGACCTGCCTGTCCGGTTGGATAACCAGGACGTCAAAGTTCTCTGTTTAATTGACAGGAACTCCTATAAGTACTTTTCACTTGCAGTCTAGTATAAATCTTGCTGAAACCACCGTTTTACTTCTAAAGATTAACACATAAAATTGCCTATAAATCAGTGATTCGACAATATTTTTTGTTAGTGTCATATTTACCGTAATTCTTTAAAAAATCTGAAATCACTGAGATTACAAAGAAAGGAACCGCGTTTAGAACTCGCGATAACAATAATTATTTACATCTAATAAAAGTAATGTTAGTGTCCATAAAATAGAGGTTTGCACATGGTCAGTCACTAACTGGTTGCATGACTAAGACCATGGCCAAAAGACAGTCATTGTTGCAGTGTACAATGTTGGAAGCAACCTTGGCGTATATATCCGTAAGTGCTAGATGCAGCAACAATCCCACATACGTCTTCCTGCCTTTGTTGATCCTGGTTCCAGGTGATTTACAGTCCGACTGTGGGAATGGAAAGGACAAAGAGTCCTCTCCAGCACCTACAACCAACACTTGGTAACCATCTGTCACGCGGGTAGGTTCTCATCATCAAGTCAAGTATTCGTATTGAATTCTTCAAATGTTGGGATTACTTTACAACGAAATTAACAAATAATTGTCACAAAACCTTAAAAAAGTGTTTACCATCAGCCGTCATTTGGTCATGCTTCTTGATTGTTGTCTGAATACTAATATGTTGTCATTTGAACGCATATTAACGTATAGATTAATCATTAACACGCACATAGTCAATAAATAAGGTTTTTGAACGAGTAAATGATATGTGGAGAGACGAGTGTAGTCTCTGTTACTGACTAAGTTCGACTGATCTTAAAAAGTGTCGTTTATTAATTCGCCAATAACCAATGCAACTAACTTGATTGCAGCCTATCGTGTAATTCAAATAATAATAACGCTGTTTGGTTTGATTTTCGGTTGAACAATCTGATACTAGGTTTTCTAGTTAGGCCATCACTCAACGCTGTGGAAAATTGCACCTGCAACTCCCAAAGTAGCCGGTTTACAGCATGCCATGATGGCTTTCATGTAGAATCAAACACGGGAGATGCTTTTTAGATAATTTCACATCTGTTCCTAACAGGTTTGAGAACCATCAGACACCCAGGATATGTTGTGTAATTCTCTGTTCCACGTAGTTTCAGTGGCAGGTATAATAAAATGCGTTCAGTTTATATCTACAGCATTGATTCCCAACTTGGGGATAAGTCCCCCAGAAGTTTAGAAACATGACTTTCTAAACACTTTTTAGATACATGATCTGATTCACATCTGTACCTAACAGGTTTGAGAACCATCAGATACCCAGGATGTTGTGTAATTCTCTGTTCCACGTGGTTTCAGTGGCAGGTATAATAAAATGCGTTCAGTTTATATCTACAGCATTGATATTCAACTTGGGGATAAGTCACCCAGAAGTTTAGAAACATGACTTTCTAAACACTTTTTAGATACATGATCTGATTCACATCTGTACCTAACAGGTTTGAGAACCATCAGACACCCAGGATGTTGTGTAATTCTCTGTTTCACGTGGTTTCAGTGGCAGGTATAATAAAATGCGTTCAGTTTATATCTACAGCATTGATTCCCAACTTGGGGATAAGTCCTCCAGAAGTTTAGAAACATGACTTTCTAAACACTTTTTTGCGAAATAAGATGATGGTGTAATTGTTACTGTACGTTTCTTTCAGAGCAACAGTTCCTTGAAAAAGACACTTCAAAGCAAAGTAGAAGGCCAAGTGAAGGACCTTAGTGCTAGTTTTTTTACAGTAACACTGTCAATATAGGCTATTAGCGGGCCATATATACTCTCGATATTTATTCTAATGAGAGACAGTAGGTCAAATGCTTGACGCATTAATATGACTTTTTGAATCCAAATATAAAATAGTTGCTAGTCAACTGCAAGACCAAGGAAATCACTGAACGACTGATAGTACAGGTGTTTTATTCAGTTGTACTATGTTTATATATATATTAATTTTAAACTATTATAAGCCAGCTTTCAATGATACACACCATACTTATTTTATGCTGTTTTCAGTTTGCAATTAGTTAAAATATGAATACAGCTTAAAAATATGTTTCATTTTTCAATTTAATTTGTGTACATCATGAGGTTCACAGATATTTGTATAAAGTGCCTAGAGATCCTCAGAAATAAAAGGTTGGGAACCTCTGTGGATTATGGTGTACAACATTTTCCCTCGTGGAGTATCACACGGAGACTTGTAGCACAGAATATTTGTAGTCACAGGCAGTGGCGGCGGAAGGAGTTTTTAGCATGGGGGTCAATCGGGACAAAAGGGAGGGGGGTCTGTCGAAAACAAAATAAATGGAATTGTAAAATTAGTCACCGATATTATGTGAAATCATGGGAATTACATACCAATATTCAAAATATTTATTTTATGTTGTCTCAGTAGGCCTACCACAAAACAACAATCAGTTTTGTCATTCTCTTTTCAGTATGTTTTGATTTCGTTGATACTTCAGCTACATACATTTGACAAATATCACTATAAAAATCAAATTAGTTCAAGGAAATTCTCCAGCATATTTTTTTCCTTAAAGAATATAACATGTTGGACACTATACAAATAGTTTGAAAATTATTGCTTACTTATTTTAAGTTTGACAGCCAATTAAAACTCCGAGTTTTGTCATTGCAGTCCAGCGGCGAGAGGTCGTTCCCACAGTACCAAAGTTATTTTATTCGGACTATAATATGTTGTGGTACTGTTATAAACAAATATTAGGGCAGAATAGGGTTAAATAATAATTGGCAGGAAGTCCTGTATTAACATAAAATCTAAATGTTTAGAAATTAAAAATATAGTACAATTTTCTTGTCTTCTATACATTTTGCAATGTCTTTATTAACGGGCAAGATTGTTCAACATCTTTTGGGTCATCGTCCAGTGGAGCCACGTTTCAGTCGACGGCAAGAAAAAGTTCTTTCACCCGTTGCTAAAGATGCTGGCAAGATAAGTAGCAACTTGACAAACTATCAACCATATTGGTTTTATTCCTAAAAAAATGTAGTAATTTGCAAATCCATATTTTTCTGTTATTTAT
This sequence comes from Stictocephala bisonia, assembly GCA_035578905.1. NCBI lineage: Eukaryota > Metazoa > Arthropoda > Insecta > Hemiptera > Membracidae > Stictocephala > Stictocephala bisonia. The sequence continues at coordinate 1,000,946 of JAQJVL010000257.1, read as the reverse complement.
TGACCAACATTGCTGTATGAGGTGACGTTTTAAACGTTATCATATTGCGCATTGGGATTGCTTCAGGTATTTTTAATACATACGCATAGTTTTGAAAAATAGGTGAAAATAAAAACTTAAAACTAAATTTGTTAAACTTTCTTTTCTATAAACCTAATTAGGAATTTGCAAAGCGATTCCATCGTGCGATTTCATTCTAATGTCAAATGCAATTTGTTTGAAAAAATCCGTTAAAAATAACTGTCTAATTTGGATACGGGTGATCGTATGTTCGGTTCGAAAATGAAATATGCTGTATTTAAATGAGGCAAAATTAGGACCATTAGGTCCTCTCTTACACTTAACCTCATAAAGAAAATACGATCCCTTGAAATTGTGATAAAGAAAATAACATTGTTCTTATGGGATAAAACCAACATGGCCGACAGCCTCTGGATATTCTTATCAGTTTCAGAGAGAAAAGAGATTCGCTTTTTAAAAGTGTTACTAAGTCGCCAAGATGTTTAATTTTATGATATTTAGATAAATGAGAATTTATAATAAGTTAAATGTATATTAAACTTGATAGCCACTTTAAACTTAAAGTGTTTTCATTGATTGAGATGTAATGCCAAATTTAATCTTTTTTACCTTTGCTCATTAGAAATCAATGTTTCTTCTATGACCCCCCCGACACCTTCCTACAGTTCTAGGGGTTCAGCTGACCCCCCGGTTCCGCCGCCACTGGTGACAGGTGCTTTCTTCGTCTTGTGACCAAGCCCTGCTTTTCTTGAATGCCAGCGTACTTCTTGAATGCCGTTCACTACAGGCTACAAGACGTACGTGGGGTAAGCGGGAGATTGGACTGTAGTGAACTCTAATTCAAACAGATATCGTTGTAAATGTGATCGGTGTTGGATAACTACTATTGACGGCGCACAATGAGCAACATTAACTAGGTAACTTCACAAAAAATACCTGAGGGTCCCAGCAGCACAAAATACTATTGCAGAAGTGCTGCCCTATAACGGTTTGCAGTCGTCAGAGACTGTACGTACAAGTGACGTCACACAGGCGACACGTACCACGACTGTACCACTTTCTACACCCGCCAATCCTCTCCTTGGCTGGCTGTTGAACTCGACGACAGTTCAGCTAACTTTACATGTCACAGACCCGACCCTTCGCGCTCTATTTCGCGCGGAAGTAGCCCGTCTGAGGCTTCGTCGCCCAACAAAAAACAGTCCGAAGTGATAATAAAAAAAAATTAAATAAAAACTACTTACTTAGCATCTTACTGTGGGAATAAGGCAAATTAAACCGTTAAATATTTTAAACCTGACACCTAATTGCTGTAACTATCTGAAATTACATGATGTTATTTCAAAGTGCAAGATTGTTAAACATTGTGTGTTTACTAAGAGAAATTTAAAAGAGACCACAGTCATTATCACTACCTACAATCGTTAGTTACAGAATAACTACTACGCTTGTGCAACAATTAACAATACAAATGCAGGCTATTTTTAATATTTAAGTATTTACGTGTATTAATATTTGAGGTTCATTCATGTGACTGATTTGTAGATCTGAACATGAATTTACAGTATTTCTTTACCAAATATACAAAAAATCAACTTCACTCGCCAGTTCACATGGGCCTGCAGGCCTGTGTGAGAACTTTATTCAACAAATGAAGTACCGACCGTTAGTTCAGATGGGGAATCGAACATAGGATAATACCCTCCGCCGTCCGAAGCCTTGGCCACTGAGCCACCACGCTATCAAAGTTGAGAACAGTAATACGACTCCATAAACAGGCATATGTAGGACCGAGGATTTGTCAACACTTCTAAACGTAAGAGAGAGTATGTAGTTCAAAAATTGCATCTACAACTCCCCAGATAATAAACTGTACAACAATCCATACAAAACAGAAACCATACGTGCCCAGAAGCCAATTAGAGTTTCTAAATGACATTTGTTCGATTTCTGAAAATCGTTCAGTAAAAATTATACTGCAGTAAAAATGCCATATAAAAAAGTGAAGCATATTAATAATTGTGTTTTTCATAAGATGGAACTGAGAAGAAAATCACACGCGAAGTGAATCAAGTCACACATTAAGCCATGTGTTGTAGGGTGGGTGGTAGGACTCACAAAACCATTTGTTATGGGGTAGTTGAGAAAGCCCTTTATGTCGTGTGAAGTAGAGTGGTATGCGACTGAATTGGTGAAATGAAAAATGCAATAACGGATGTTTGAGTTGTCAAATTTTATACTTACTAAATAATAACCAGAACAATGATCGCTCGATCCCTCGTAAGTGGAGTTACGCGGTGATCCTTCAACCCCTCACAAACAAAGGTGCCTTACGTAAGGTTCTAGATGAGTGCGAGTGCACGGAGAACGCCTACAATCCGATCCTCTTCCAGCTGTCGGAAGACAGTCTCGAGTACAATACTTGACCTATCCTCCTTTCGCCGACCGCTGGACCGCGACTGTCGGCTGTATGAAGATGCGGCTGCTGGATCGTGAACCGTTACAACTGTCTGTGCAACCGGAATTGAAGTCACTGCTTCTTTTGGCGGCGGCGCTCCCCAGCGAGGCACAATAACGATTAGCCACGGCCGGTGTTTTTGTACGGCGGCTGTTTAACGCTACCGGAACAGACAAAGAACAACAATCTGTGTGAACTGGAGCCGACTGGAAAAGTGGCGAGGCTCAACTACACATTCCGACTTGTAGCAATGGGTGATTTATTGAATTTAGCATAGGATAACGTCAAAACAGGAACGCGCATAGATCAATGGCATTGCTGTCTACTTTGTTTCTATAGAATCATACCACTTTAAATCCTAATACATTTTCATTGAGTGTTCACTGTCGATATTTCATAATTGTAAATTTGTAGGAGATACCCAATTGTTAGTGTTTAAACAAACGCAAGTCTATAACTGTTGAGAGGAGTCTATAAAGCTCCTCTCAACAGGTGAGTTTATAGAACTCATCTCAACTCTCAACAGGTGAGTTCATAGAACTCCTCTCAACGGGTGAGTTTAGAGAGCTCCTCTTAACTCTCAACAGGTGAGTTTACAGAACTCCTCTCAACATGTGGGTTTTTAGAGATTCTATCGTCATCTGATGTTATTTAACACCTTAACGTATATTTCAATTAAAATTAGAAAGCCTATCTAAGGGGTAAATCAAATCATATCACTATCACAAGAGAAGCAAATAATCAACTGTATAAATACCTATGAACTAGAGTTGTTTCGAAGAAAACTGGACACTTTCACGAGGGTGTGCCGAATCCAAATTTGTGTACATAATGTGTCAGGCAATGAAACAAGTTTACAGTAAGCTTAGGTTGAGTTGTCGGGGCCTACGCTCTCAACCCGCCGAACGACCGCGCTAACGTATCCCCCCCACTATATAACCTAACTTAACCGGACGTAACATAACCAGGCCTAATCAACAATAATTTAATATACATTCAGTATACTATTTTAAAAAGTAACATATATTGCATATGAAATATTTGAAGTGGTAGTCCTCTTGTAAAAAAAGGTCCGTACCGTTTGAAGTCACCTGTTCTAACACTGACATTTCATATGCAGTGGGAAGTCCACTTGTTCAGTGTCGCCCGTCGTAGTTACGCCTTCACGGTCACCTACCTTATCGTCAAGCGATACGTAAATCGATTGAGCAACAAGAATGCTGCCATCAACCTACGCTAGCTTTGATGTCCCTATTTCACTAACAAATACTTGTGTCCCCTCATCATTCAGTTTAATGGCGAGATAGTATTAATAATTAATTCTTTTTACACTTTCTATAATTTTATAATCTAACAAAATACATTAAAATATAATGGAAATGAGTATAAGTGAAATTACACGATCAATCTTCCTTGATCAATTTTCTTTCCTCCAGGAAGGTTGAGTTACTATCACACAAAACATTTTACTTAATGTTCTATGAAGTTTCCACAATCCCCAGATATTGACCTTGGGATGCTGCATATCTTTTTAATGGCATACATTTTGTGAGTATTTTTGTCAATCCCTTTTACTTTCTTCGTAACAGTATTCCACGCATTAAATATCCATTACTGCGGACTCGTCGACAACAGATAAACTCTTATTGATCACAATAAATTCAGTTAAGAAAGCTTTTGAGCAATGGCGTGTGACATATATTGTTTCGAGTATATAAACAAACAACACTCAATTTTAAAGTAGTGAATAATCCTACACTTTCACACGCCTTGGTCTGCTCACAATGGTCGGCGAGTCACGAGAAGTCCGCTGAACTTTATGTAATATAGTAATAAATACGACAGATACACTACATGACTTGTGATGTTTCAATGGAAGTTCAGAGGACTTCTCGTGCCTCGCCGACTATAGCAAGGGGAATAGAAACACCAATCAGGGGTATTAAAGTTAACGCATGCACAGACCGAAAAAATTGAGTAAAGAACTTGAGTTGCTACTACAAGCTCAAACTTCCTCATACTCTAACCTAAACTATCAAAACCAACATGATTTACTAAATTTTCCTCAAATCAGCAAAATTGAGTAACTTTTGAGGTATTACAAGCTCAAAGTTTCTCGAGCAAAGAAATGTATCGAGGAAGATTGAATGTTTAGTACCTCCTTTAGGTAAAATATTACGCAGGTTGTCAACCTCGGTTACAGAGTGCAAGTGCCTAGATATAGTGAGCAGGCCGACCAGTTAGCGTGCGACAGTGACAGTCTCCAGAGTCAGTCCCAGTATAAGTGACAGTTAACGAGTAGTGACAAATATTACGCGGGTTGTAAACCTCGGGTACAGAGTGCAAGTGACTAGATATAGTGAGCAGGCCGACCAGTTGGTCAGCGTGCGACAGTGACAGTCTCCAGAGTCAGTCCCAGTATAAGTGACAGTTCACGAGCAGTGACAAATATTACGCGGGTTGTAAACCTCGGTTACAGAGTGCAAGTGACTAGATATAGTGAGCAGGCCAACCAGTTAGTCAGCGTGCGACAGTGACAGTCTCCAGAGTCAGTCCCAGTATAAGTGACAGGTCACGAGCAGTGACAAATATTACGCGGGTTGTCAACCTCGGTTACAGAGTGCAAGTGCCTAGATATAGTGAGCAGGCCGACCAGTTAGTCAACGTGCGACAGTGACAGTCTCCAGAGTCAGTCCCAGTGGAAGTCAGAGTTCACGAGCAGTGACAAATATTACGCGGGTTGTCAACCTCGGTTACAGAGTGCAAGTGCCTAGATATAGTGAGCAGGCCGACCAGTTAGTCAACGTATTACGCGGGTTGTCAACCTCGGTTACAGAGTGCAAGTGCCTAGATAGTGAGCAGGCCGACCAGTCAGTCAGCGTGCGACAGTGACAGTCTCCAGAGTCAGTCCCAATGGAAGTGACAGTTCACGAGCAGTGACAAATATTGTGCGAACACTAACTCGACGGTGATAAATAACAATAATTATTGTAAATACTCGTAATAGTGGTTTAATTTCAAGGGTTACAATGTTTGTTTAGTTTTACAAATCTGAAAATATCTCATAATGTGTAATTTAGTTAATTATTGAGAGTGAATAAAAGTACAGTTAGTAGCCACAAAGTGGAATCGCTTTATCATTTCGGGCCCTGTGGGCCGTATCAATACCAACATGTTGAATGGAGAAGATGGGTTTCACACCGCTAACACTTCAAGTATCATTAAGGTCCCTAATCGATCATTACTCTACTTGTACATGACTTCCTTTCTCCTGAGTGAACACACCGACCATGTGGCCGGAATGGGACGACCCCACATAGTCCTTGGATCCGCCCATACCTCGCCGCCCAGGCAACACCTGCGTGCACAGATGCCATGCTCTGGGACAACATGTCGAAGCCCACTCCCAACATCCATTAGCACACAGAAGCCTCGTCGCTGTGGTATCTGGAGTACGCAGGCGTCACCGTGGGTCGTTGACAGGTTGGCGGGCATGACATGAGTGATATGTACTAGCTTACGTTCAGCATACACCAGCCCAAGCCGCAGGGGGAAGAATCGATGTAGCTTTCTCATGGCAGCAGCCATGGCAACGGTCACTAAAAATCTCGAAACCCACCTCTACGTACTGCTTTCCAGTTGAGCAGATAAAATTTCTCGCCTAATACTAACTGGGCTATAGCGTGGAACAGTTTTGATGGACGAAATAAGTTCCTTATTAACGATCCGTCAATACATGAAGGTGGGATGAAACTCCCTCGTAGGGAGTGGACATTTAGAATCAGTTCCGAACTGGAGTGAGCAGATGTAACTACTGGTAATACAAATGGGGATTGACAGTAGATCAGTCATGTGATTGCAGGGAGTCAAAACAATGGATCACATAGTTTCAGAGTGCCCTTGCGCTATTTTACGGAGGGATCAGCTGACATAATAGAATCAGTGAGGCAGGTCTTAAATGGCTTGATGGATTTGATTTAGCTTTGTGACAGGAGATCATTGGTTATTCATTTATTTTAAATTTGTATTATAATGTAATAACTTTTGGACTTTTTGTCCAGCTATAAAACTCAGCTTTTACATAATTTTAAATTTCAAAAAATGGTAATTGACAAAAAAAAATCATACGATTTATATAAATACGGCAGCAGAGAACGCCTCAAAGACAACTAATGAAAATCTTTGTATATTTCTAGTAATGATTACTAAGTTTATACTTAAAGATTTGGAGAGTATTAAGGATATGGGTTGACAACCGTGTTGGCACAGAGAACTAACTACTTGACACCCATTCAGCGCTATATTGGATGTAAATCTGTGCCCACGCAAATCAGAAACTGTGAAGATCAGTCCTTCAATGTATTGGGAGTAAAATAAGTTGTCTTTGAGTTGGGAGAAAAATAAAGCTGGTATTATCCACAGGATTTAATATACGCGGGTCCTTTAAAGCATGTACTAAAAGTTTAGGACTCCCATTGGTCCGGGAATCTCCCGGATAATCCAGATCAAAACAATTTCCATTTATTTGTATAGCTACACTGTTTGTATATGTTTCTCTGTCAGTTTTAATATTTTTCACTTGGGAGAAAAATTAAAGAGTAACTATATTATAATATGACATACTAAATAGTTCTTTATAATAAAACACGTTACAAGTAATTGTTTAAACAAGTTTTGTAGGACTACAGCACGGTTGTAGAACGTACTGTCACTGGCTCGGTATCATCGTACACACAGCGTGTTACCTAACTAACTACCTAGAGATAAGGATTATCTGTCACGAGACGTCACACCAGTGGTAATACTCGGCCGTACTCCTCGCCTACCTGTTGTTACATTCCACACAGCACCAGATTGTACTTGGAGTGGAGCCACTTGCGTAGGGTTACCGCCTTTACAGCTCATAGATAACGTCCTTAGTCCGCTGGCTTGTCAAGTGGGCCTATACACTCTTATGATTTGAATTATTTTTGTCAAAATAATCGATAAGTCCTACACTCAATAACATCATTTTAAGCTCTAACAATTTATTATATTTCATTATTAAGATGTCGATCCTCAAGATATGCGCGCATAAGAGTGGTGAAAGAGTAAGATGAATATAGATGAACGAGTGTAGTTATTGTTACTAACTAAAGCCATTGATTAATAGCCCAATAGCCAGGGAAACTAAGGGATTCACAGCTTTACGTGGAATCCGAACTAGGTAGTTTCGATCTAATTTCCAGCTAACTGACACATCTGATAATCAGTTCTCCTCCCTAAACAATAACTGGACCTTGACTATTACCCAACAAGGATACCTCAGACTTCACATCGATGGCAACCATCGAGCGGTTGCTGTGTCAGCATAGAACCTATCGCCTACAATCTGCACAGCATTTTTTCTACAAGTAGCTGGGTTACAGTACTACGCCACTGGTGTCAACTGTACTGTAAACAAAATATTTATTGGCAATGCATATACAGGGTGGAAAAAATCTGGAAACGCTTTCACAACTTTTGTTTGACTTCAATTGTAAAAGTGAAACCTTATACATGATCACGGTTACAAAGAACATACTTTTTGACGCCATTAAAGACATTTAATCTTTTCTGAGGGACGGCCCGCGAGGAGTTGAACGAAAATCTTCATAGTAATCCTAAATCGAGTTTGGTATAAAATGAAAGGACTATACAAGAAAAATTAATTGCCGCAAATCAGACTTCGATTTTAAGTAAATTATTCTGGTTCAATAAATTCAATTATCAAATTATCTATGGAAAAAAATAACGTTGTTGTAAAAGCGTTTCCATATTCTCCATCCTGTATTTAGATGTCAATTCGTTCCTCAATTTGCATATTTTCATTGGGTTATAAATATGCCAAACTCTATATGTGTGTGCATATTGCATGTGAACAAGGAACATGTAATGTTCAATCATTACTTTCCTAGTTCACATCTCCTAGTGTCGTGAAATCATCACCGTCTGCTCTACTCTACGACCTGGGGAAATGATAGTTCAGAAAGAGAGCGTCTCGTAAAATGGCCATTATTGCTATGAGGAAGCAGTAACAAGGGGAAATCTGCAGTCCGCGCACCGATGGGTGGTTTCTCTGACCGCAGTACGGCCGTTACTGCAGTACCAATACTCTTACGTCGGATAAACTTACACATAAGGTCCGAACGAGGCAAACTAAAGCCAAAATCAACAGAAAAGTCAGTTAGGTTTGTGTGTTGAGGTATCATAGTGAAGAAGACTATCCTCAGTACAAACGACCTCACAATATATACTGAACTACCCCCAAGATTACAATAATTAACGATAACCGAAGGCGCACTGAACGATCAAAAGCAACACAAAAAGAATGACATAATAGACTTAACCACGTGTTGACCTTCTTAATAAAACACATCTCATTCATGACTGTACGTAGTGCAGTAGTAACACCTGAAGATGACCAGAGTTTCATACCTGTCGAAACGTTGTTTGTTTTGAAAAAATACTTTCAAGCGCAGGAAAGTCCAACAAATTCACCAACAATTAACAATCCCACGCGAACAAGTAACTTGCAAACAACAATCTCGCTCATATTTATACAGGCTTAATTAAGGAAACCCGTCTATAGAAGCAGAGTGAAATGCCTTTCTATTATAACAGTCAACTACTAAACTAATCGACTCCACTGCTGGCTGGCACCTCAGTCGCGGGTCACGCCATATGGCTCCAACACCGTTAGCCAACACTCTCAGCCGGCGTGATTGACAGTTCACAGTGTCGAAATCCGGTTGCTCAAAGTCGATTGTTATTCAGTACTTGTACAAGATCACATCTTCCACCGACTTTGTACAGACTGGGTAATTTCGACTTTGACTATAAATCGGTTTAAACATAATTCTAATACATTCCCTCTTAAAATTGTGTGACATTTCAGGACAATTCGTATCGTTACGAGCACAGAGAAAAAACAGAGGTCGCATCCAATAATGCGCTGATTGAGTGTCGAGTTATAAAAACTGTGATGTCGAGTAGTTAGTTCTCCAGTTCTCTGTACGGAAGGCAGATCCAGCATCGTTGTCAGTCCCTTCTCTTATTTCCCTACAAATCCTGAAGGATTATAGTAGTAATTATAACCTTATAAAAAGCTAATAAATATTTACATTAGTGGTTACAGCCACTGAGGCCTTTGATGTGGCTAAAAGAAAGCGATCTCTGTTCATTTTCTTTTTTTTTTTTATGAGGCAGGCCTCCCTCATTTGTGAACATCACTGGGTAACAGAATACAAAAGCACTGTGATAATATTCCACAAATAAAGGGAACTAGATTAATAAAAACCTCTTGTTTGTGAACATGAAATGAGCATAAATTGACTGAAATTTGTTTGGGAACCAAGCTGTACATATTGGAGAATTTTTTGAGTGCACAGAGACAAAGGAAACAGATAAATATTACATTAACTCTATCTTTACTTTATAAATATTTATGTAATATTTATACATACTTTATAAATAATAAATTAGCTTTCCCACTAATGTAATATTTATAAATTTGTAGTAATCCTTGAGGATTTAAAGAGGGACAGACAACACTTCTGGCCCTGCCCACACAGAAAAGTATAGAAGTAACCACTTGACACCCATTCAGCTTCAGCGCACCATTTTGCATGCGACCTGTTTCCTTCTCCTATGTGGTAGATGTACTATCTTGGGTATGTGAAGGTTAGTTTACCTTGGCCCTCTTGGGTTGAATGGCCCGCTGTTCGTAGCTGCGCTCCAGTGGGACGCTCTCCAGCCTCTGGTGGCCCTCCCTCATCAAGCTCTCGGTGACGGACCGCTCCTCACCCCTGGTCAGAGTGGTGGTCTTGCGAACTACCCTGGTGGTGACACTGCGTACACCCCCCGGCTTCCTCGTCGCGTGGCGAGACTCCTCAGCATGACCTTGGTAGTCCGAAGTCAGGTGGCGCCTGGTGTACACCGCCTCCACGGATGTCACGCCCCGGTGACTGTCATCCTGGGTGCGACCCTCTACAAATAACCGACCAGGCGACAACCCGCGACCCTCTCGCGAACTTGTCGACGTCTTCACAAACTTGTACAACGACATTTTCGCAGGTCACTGTCACTGCACTCCAAACACTCGACTGTACGGTGGAATCGCTTGTTTAACCTTCATTCCACGATACCATCTGAGATTTAAACAAGTTGATGATGTTACTAAACTTTGATATTTGTTAATTACATTCAATCAGTGTAATTCTTAAATTAGCAATCAGTGTAATTCTTAAATTAGCAATCAGTGTAATTCTTAAATTAGTAATATACCAGTTATAAAAGGGGAAGATGTTGTGAATGTGAAGTTTGCTAACCAAATTTAGTGAAACCTTTTAGACTTGTATCGTTTGCCGTCTATGTGTTCTCTAGTATCGTTGCTGTCACGTTGCACTGGCGAAGATCTAGAGTCATACCATAGTAAGGCAAACTTTTTAAATTAATTCACCACCCCAAATATTCGCCAATGGATTTTAGTGTTTGAGGTATCACACCAATTACTACATTTTGCCAAGAGCAATTGTCACATTGTTAAACTCTCAATAAATGTCCGCAGTTTGCTTGGTGCACTTTATCATTCCTCAAACAGGTTGTAACTAAAAATAGTGGTGAGAGATGACGTGAGGATGAGGCAATGACGACACCTGAGGTCATACTTCACTGGCGAAATCGGCTGGGGTTTTAACATACAGATAACAACTTCAGAGATAAACAGATTCCTGACGAATGTTTTAGAAAAAGCAAAATCCGATGGAATAAAATTAACAACAGGCACCTTCCTTGTGAAATATGCCTGAAACAGCCTTTGATTTACTGATAAACAGACAACCCTGACTCTACAGACCTTAATTGGCAAAAGGTCAGGCAAGCCGAACAGTTTTAAGGTAAGATATCTTTTGGAAGGAGGAGAAATTTTGTAAGTTCTAAGAGGAAATAAAGAAACTGCTCAAACTGGAAGTAGGAAATATACAAACTGCCGATGCCATCTTCTTATGCAATAAAGAAGCTCTATGGTACGAAAATTCTCTAAAAATAATATACATCTGTAGAAAAACCTCCATTTAAAAAAATCAAAAATAATTCTTATTCACCTGTATGAGTTGTATAAGTCAACAAAACAGTTCACAAATAGGGGAGCCTTGAACCATAGAAAAAGAAACAGATCTCTTGTTGTTCTGTGCTTTAAATGTAGAAAATATGCTGGAGCCCATTATTAATGACAACGATCAATGTGACACTGCCAAAAGGTGGCCTTGATCTATAAAAATACACTAATGAACTTTGCAAAGGTCAAAATAGCATTTCTAAAATAGGAAGGCTTTGATCTGCACATAATGTACTGAGATATTTTATTGAGGTCAAAATAACAGTTCCAAAATAGGAAGGCCTAGATCTGTCAAGAATGTGACATATAACTTTTCAAATAAAAGGGTCTTCATACATAAAAATTACTCCACTCTTTTTATATTAAAATTTGACTTTTCATGTCAGTTTTTCATATAAATCAGACAAATATAACATAAGTATTAAACCATAAATACAATGTGATTTAGCCGCTACTTTGCCGAAATCGTAACGTACACAGATTTATTTCTTAACGAACCCTGAAAGAGATCAAAAGAGACATTTAAAAAACCAACTCTGCCCACGTTTCGTTAACAACTTGGAAATGTTTGGGGAAAAGTTTCCTGTCAAACAATAAGCAGTAAACATAGTTGTCATAACAATAAAAAAAACCAACTCTGCCCATGTTTCGTTAACAACTTGGAAATGTTTGGGGAAAAGTTTCCTGTCAAACAATAAGCAGTAAACATAGTTGTCATAACAATAAAAAAACCAACTCTGCCCATGTTTCGTTAACAACTTGGAACTGTTTGGGGAAAAGTTTCCTGTCAAACAATAAGCAGTAACATAGTTGTCATAACAATAAAAAAACCAACTCTGTCCATGTTTCGTTAACAACTTGGAAATGTTTGGGGACAAGTTTCCTGTCAAACAATAAGCAGTAACATAGTTGTCATAACAATAAAAACATTAGTGTAGTTTTCCTACGTTTTATCTTTTCGATCGCCAATACACCTGTGTATGTTTTTCGTTTTCAACATATAAACACATTATAAAGAAGGGTATCATAAGTTATTGCATTTTTCATAGATCAATCAATGTTATGTGAGTAACTGAATTTATGGTTGAATTGTGGTTAGTTATTTTACAGTACAAAGTATATTTTGAGATGAGACTATGACCATGCTACGTGATGTTAATAGGAGTATTATGATTCATATTTTGAGATGAGACTATGACCATGCTACGTGATGTTAATAGGAGTATTATGAGACTATGACCATGCTACGTGATGTTAATAGGAGTATTATGATTCATATTTTGAGATGAGACTATGACCATGCTACGTGATGTTAATAGGAGTATTATGATTCATATTTTGAGATGAGACTATGACCATGCTACGTGATGTTAATAGGAGTATTATGAGACTATGACCATGCTACGTGATGTTAATAGGAGTATTATGAGACTATGACCATGCTACGTGATGTTAATAGGAGTATTATGAGACTATGACCATGCTACGTGATGTTAATAGGAGTATTATGAGACTATGACCATGCTACGTGATGTTAATAGGAGTATTATGAGACTATGACCATGCTACGTGATGTTAATAGGAGTATTATGAGACTATGACCATGCTACGTGATGTTAATAGGAGTATTATGAGACTATGACCATGCTACGTGATGTTAATAGGAGTATTATGAGACTATGACCATGCTACGTGATGTTAATAGGAGTATTATGAGACTATGACCATGCTACGTGATGTTAATAGGAGTATTATGAGACTATGACCATGCTACGTGATGTTAATAGGAGTATTATGAGACTATGACCATGCTACGTGATGTTAATAGGAGTATTATGATTCATATTTTGAGATGAGACTATGACCATGCTACGTGATGTTAATAGGAGTATTATGATTCATAAGCCCTCGAGAAATTATGAACGCTCGTTTAACATGATGTTTTATGAATATGAATTGGAAACTAGTTATAAAGATGTTTAAGTATTCCTGTCAAATGTAAATTAGTGAAAGCACAAGCACTATCAAGTAATATAGTTTTAGTTTAAAAATAACAAATTAAATTATTGATAAACAAATGTTTATATAAACAGTGTATTAGGCTATTGTGTTTTTCTAACTTAAGTGTAAACATATTAATTAATTACGATAACAGTTGCACAAATCTCAGGTGGTATCTCGAACCCTATCACACATTACAAGTATGTCAACACTAGAACTGTCAAAACACAAACAGCTGATCGGGCGTGCTCGTCGTCATCCGCTGCCGACTGTAACCGAACTGACGACTTGGAGAAATTCAACCAGCAGGCACCAGGTGATCCAAGGACAGCGTACAGTCGCTGCCGGCGCCCACAGGTGATCGGAGCCGACTGTACCTCTGTCGCGTTGCGCCTCTGCCGAACCTAACCTCAACCTCACCGGCAAATGGCAATTTGCATGACAAATGGTAAACCCGCACACAGGACATTCCGCAGACGACACACCTATACCACCATTTTAACTGGTTACCTCCAGAACGTTTATTTTTCCCAAACAAAACTCTGTAAGCCTACAGCTTTCTCCTGCGTTCGGAGATTACTGTTACCAGAGATCAAGTAAATATAACAACAAATAGCCACTAGATTCTAGGCATACAACAAATGTACGGAAAACTCCGTAAAGTATCATGTTTATTATGTTTTGTCTGTACTGTGACGTGTATATTTTTTTCATGTTAACAACATATTAATTATTATTTTATGATATCCCTCGCAAAATTGATTGTGATTATCACGTATAGCAAATTGAAACCCTTATTTTTTCACATTCGATTCCCTCACAAGATTTTAATGGTAAATAACTCACGAAGGTTGACTACTATATAAACTGTATAAAATTATTTTGCAAGTAAGTTGGATGATTATTGTCTGAATAACTTTGATAAAACCATTTTGTGGAGCAACTGTCGACATTGGTATTATGTACTGCCTCATGGCAGATATTCACGGAATATCTTTTCATGATCCTCTCTGACCTGCGCAATATCCTATGTAACACAGTTTTCTTTTCCATTCGTTATACCATCCATCAACTGTTATCATCTTATTACTCTCTACACCATTTCTCCAATAACTGCCCTCAATAATACATCCATAATACATGCCCTCTTTTGGTCTGAGTAGGCTAGATAACGGAATATTTAGATATTTTTGACACATATGCCAAATAATTTAATTGTTTTAAAGAAAATTATGTAAACAATTAATTGTGACTAGATTAGCTTAGTATCAATTAATTTTATATTGTTTTTTTTTCCTGGTGTTATTAACGTTGGCAACTTTGGTAAACTATCGCTCCGTCACTTGTATTTTATCGACCTGTTGACTTGCTGATTGATTAATTAACATTTTTCCTCTTAATTTCACACATCAGTTTTTTTTTTTTCATAAAAAATTAGTAGCATCTTGCTAGTCTAGTGTTAAGCGGACAGGTTTGGACCATTGTCCATATTGAAATAAAAAGTATAAAATGCCACTGGCGTAAACCTCCTCCCTCATTTAATGCAGGATCACTTGCAGGATTCCATTATTCATGCATTGATAAATACTAGCCAATCTACACAAGTATCTTTATCATCTTATCATCACTTTCGACTCAAATTATACAACCTTCTACAAGATGTTCTACTATCGCCAAGCTGATAGCCCATTGAGTGTGTAATCTGAGGCTCTGTCAGGCAAAAATGCTAATGCGCAGCCAAGGTTGGCCGATCGTATCTACCTACTTCTTTTCTCCACCCAGGATCGCCTCCAGCTCTGGAAACACCTGTTGGCAGCAGTGCCACTTAGTCCACACGATAAGACGACGTTATCATGTACGTTGACGACTGCGTGGATGGGTGGGCCATGATGTCATAAATCAGGGAAGTCTATCCAGTTATGTCCCCTCACTTTACTTGATCCATGAGACAAACTGTTTCCAGTTTGTAGATGACCCGTAGAATTCAGGTGTTCGCGTGACCCAGTATCGACAACCGTCGCCTTTCAACGGATAGCTTGTGGACCGTCTGTCCAACAAGGAATCACAAAGATGAGATGGTTATCCTATAATTAATTATAAGGCTGTAATACTCTAGATATAGCGTATATTTGTTAGGGGACATCTCTACACGCTTAGCGTGCTAACCCCATTACTCTAAAGAGCGTCAACTCGGCGGCCACGGGGTAAATTCCAGTTGGTAGTCTCGGTCTTCAATCTTGGTCTGTAATTTGTGACTATATTAACATTAGGAGATCACTATAGTTACGGTACCAATCCAAATACAACAGAACAAATATTTAACATGATTAACTCAAACACCCAACACTCAAGTTAGAGGCGACCTTTTAAAGTAAGATTTGCAGAATCTCACTCGATTTTAAATGTACCTTTAATTTTATACCAAACTAGACATGTGTTAATAATAAATAATAATAAAATTACGAACTCATGAATTAAAGGCAATCTAAGCATTCTAATGTCGTAAAAAGGCCTTAAATATCGTACAATTAACGACTCAAAGCAACATGGGCAGTTAGATTTAGCTGTCTAAGTTTTGTAGTTTAGGAGAAAAAAGTAAATTTGTTTACATTCTGTAAATAATTCACAAAAAAAACATCGTAAATAATATATATATATAAATTCAAGGCATATACCTGCCTTGTAAAATATCGAATGTACAATTAATTTTAAACCATACAGGCCTAATACATGTTCAACTGAATACAGAATATAATATGGTTTGTTGTTAGCTAACATTTATTATCTTTAAAAATAAAAAAGCTTAAAATGGAATAAGATGCAAGGATGATGTTGCTCGCGTCCACAGCAAATCTTCAAATCTGTACGTATCTCCTGGGTAAACGAGCAACAAATCTGGTAGCTAGACGTCATGCTATGGCAGCTACCATTAATAAATTTTCCACTAACCAAATCAAGCACTTTATATGTATCTCCGGTTAAAATAACTTCGCTTCCTTATCACAATTACGGTATTAGTCCATATTGCCTTCCCACCCACAACTCTCTACAGCTCGGTACTAGGTGGGAGCAACATCAGACGTGACGAGGGAACCGAAGTGAGACCGGAAGTCCTGGAGGAAGCAGTATTTCCGGCCTCTGGGCAGCAAGCAATGAACCATTCAATAGACAATTCAACGTCAATAACGATTATTCTACAAGTAGTCATAACGCAAACACCTCAGTTGTATAATACAACAGGCTTTTGACCCTGATAATTTGAGTTTCGATTGCTCGGTAGGGAACTAGTTTATAGCTACTTGATTCATTCATTTTGTTCTACCTCAATGTATATTCAACGCACCGATTGGAAATATAGCGCATGCCAACAATTATGAATCAGGCACAGCCAAAGAAAAAGCATTTAAAACAAAACATGGTCAAACAAACTATTTATTTTCTAACAGACATAATATGGTAAAATATTTTTATAAATTGCAGCATTCAATGGTGATTAAAAATTCCACAATAGCCTATCAAAAACACTAAAAAAAGGTTGAAGTAAATTAGTAGACGAAATTTAAGTAATTTTTAAAAGTACTAAAATATATAAAACAGGTCGAATAAAAGTACAATTTGTATGTTCGGTCTATGAATACAATGATTATACAAAAAAGTATTGCGCGCTATCTAGCAGCAATTCCAGAAGTTCAATACATACAACTAGCGCTGAATACAGGTAACAATACAGGTAACCATGCCATGAACACAACTAAGAATGGACGATATCAATGATAAGCCTATATTTATACTTACAAATAGATATCTCATATAATACGAATTTGTGACAGTAATCAGGTTAGTTATTGGGTCCTGCAACCACAGCTGGTTTAAACTGCTTTACATTTGCATGGGACTACACTAGCGCCTCCAAAATGGACTACAAAAACAGCTAAAAATTTGAGACACAAAATTTAACATTGCATGAGAAATCTATTTGTAAGGATATAAAATCAACAAGAATATTTCACTATGTATCTCGTGTCTGATGCCATACAACAGTAAGCCACACCAGGATACAAAGCTGCAGCACATCCATTCAACAGACATGCGACACTCAGCAAACAGCCCGGTATCTCTGCTGTGACTTACCTTCTGTGCAGACACATCGAACGGAGGGCACAACAAAATAACAAGTTTTAATCGACATTCACTCAAAGTTAAAACTATCTATCAAACAATACAACACAAGAATTTACGTTCGAACAACGGCATTGCAGCTAATTTCAAACCGCCTGCGAGTATTTGACAGGCAAAATGCCATGCACACATGTTGTGCGGACTGTATCACATCACTTGAAGGAACTACGACATACTATTGTTAGAATTGAATGGTATCAGTTCCATGTTTACTTTGTTCACAGTCATCGATATAATAAATTAAATTAATTTTAAAATATATTTTAAATATGCCAATTAAATATAAATTAAAATACATTACTATCAGAAATAAAATGTGCCTTTTAAGTTGTATATTATAAGTATTTCTCTATTATTTATTTATGATTTGATAATAATGATTTAATGCTATTCACATTTTGCATTTATTTCTCACCAGGATAAACTATTACCATTTATCATCTTTTATATGCTCTATATAAGATTTTAATTACTGATATTTTTGCAACTTTTGTATGAAAAAAATCGTTTGATAAACTGCTGATTTAAGATTAGTATTATAACTGCAAATTACACAGGTCAGTTTTTTTTTTATGGCGAGATAATATAATGACAAAAATACTAAAGGTTAGTACTACATATACGCTTTTAAGAATTTAACCAGGTCCACCACAGATTTATAAGTAGCATCTGGATGAATTTTCTAGTGAAAAGTTGAGTACTAGTATGTATATAATTTGTACTTTATATTTATTGGATACCTCTTTGATATTATTTAGTAATATCACATTGAAGAAATAAAACAGACATCACATCTGATAGTACGGTGTATCTAGTTAGTATAAGCGTCCATTAATATGGGCTAGGGGAGCTCGAGCTCCTAAATTTTAGAAATTTTCTGGGCGAGAACCACAAACCTCCCTTTTTACTACAGGGTATTCCATACCGTCCGGGCAGATGGACGCCCATGCTTCTTTGTGCTTTGAGTAGTCAGTTCTCCAGCTTGCCATGTGAAAGCCGAGCCAGCAGCATTTTGTCAATCCCTCTCAAATCCTCAAGGATAAATTTAGTAAAAATTACTACGGATTTATAAAGATGTACATTAGATGTAATAATTTATAACTGCCGCTTAGGCGTTAGCTGCGGCCATAAGAAAGTGACCTGTTTCTTTTACTCTATGGTAATAATTAACATAATACAGGCATATTGCTTATCAGATTTTTGGAACCACACATAAATATTCAATTATTTTGCACATTTAAAACTTGATAGTTAAAATAATATTCCAGTAGAATTAGTGCATGTAGTTCATTGGTTAAGTTTATGTCGATTTTATTCAACTTTCGGACTTGTCTGAAGGGACAATTCACAATCAGTGAGGTCTCCCTCCCACTCACTCACTTTACAACTTACTTTAAAGTATAAATAATGGTCATAAGGATCACTCAATGAACACTCAACATCAACTGATATCTTAGTCATTATACTATTGAGTTTTTTTTATATATATAAAACTTCTGTATGTTTGTGTATACCACAATCGAAAAGTAGTGAATAGGCTCACTTGAAATGTTTAATTAATATTGCATTTATAAACAACAGTGTTTAAAAAACTTTATTCCTAAAATTGTAAACAGGATCATTGCATTTCAAGCATTTCTCGGCCTAGATTTCAAAAATGAAAATAAATGTCAGTTCTGAAAAATGCTACTGTGACAACAAGCTGATTTATGTGCAGATTATATGCAAATCATATCCTGTAAGTTTATTATTGTAACCAGATGATTTTTGTATTTATAATAACAGATGTAAGTTACTAACTAAAGTAAAAAATCAAATCCCTAATAGATCATATCAGATTAAGCCACAGCAAAGCGTGGCCGGGTTTAGCTTTTAGGTTATGTAAGTTGTATTGATTCTTTGACTGATCTTTCACAACTTATGTACCATGCATTTGTCACTACTGTTCGCAAGTAAATACTTGAATTTACTATATATCAACTTATGGTTGTTCACGAAAGACAATTATATTAATATATGACGTAACTAAACTTAAGCCATTAATTACAATAAACAGATATAAGTAAAAAAAGATCTCTCTGAAAGGAACATGTAGATTTCGTTGAAGAGGTTATAATGGCTAAGGATTTAGGGCCTTACTACAAGAATTCAGGAAGTCAAGAAACGGCCACATAGTTTATTTAGGCACTGAATAGTAAATACAAAAAATACTGAATTTAAGAAGGCTTGCACAGAAGGAAGAATTAAAGTTGGTGTCATAGTGAACTGAATGTCTGTTGAGTTATGAACTTGGTGAGTCAGTAGTAAGTTCTCTAGATCGTGGTGTAAGGTAACAGCAGCACCATCCTCAGTCTCTGCTATTCCCTCCAAACTTGGTGTGTCCAGTAGTAAGTTCTCTAGATCTTGGTGGAAGGCAACAGCAGCACCATCCTCAGTCTCTGCTATTCCCTCCAAACTTGGTGTGTCCAGTAGTAAGTTCTCTAGATCTTGGTGGAAGGCAACAGCAGCACCATCCTCAGTCTCTGCTATTCCCTCCAAACTTGGTGTGTCCAGTAGTAGGTTCTCTAGATCGTGGTGGAAGACAACAGCAGCACCATCCTCAGTCTCTGCTATTCCCTCCAAACTTGGTGTGTCCAGTAGTAAGTTCTCTAGATCTTGGTGGAAGGCAACAGCAGCACCATCCTCAGTCTCTGCTATTCCCTCCAAACTTGGTGTGTCCAGTAGTAAGTTCTCTAGATCGTGGTGGAAGGCAACAGCAGCACCGTCGGTCTGATATTCCCTCCAAACCCCTTTCTTCATTTTCTCTCTCCTATTTCCTATTCATTTCAAACATCGACAGCAGACTCTTGTAAGGGGATAAGACGTATCTCCCCCTTTGTAACTAGATGTGTCCTCTCTTGAGCAACGTTTTTTGATATACCAGCCTATATTCTAACTGCCCCTGAAGCATTTACTGCGGCCATTAGGAAAAAACTTGTTTCTTCCTTCTCTGTGCTTTATGTTTATTAGTTTGTAGTGATGATAGGAGAAGTCTCTAAAGCATAATTACTAATTCTATAAAAATTTGTCCTTTTTTTCTCTAGAAAAATCTGTCCTTTTTTTTTAGGTTAAAAGAAAGAAATAACCTATATAATTTCTTCATAAAACAAAGAAATAACCTATATAATTAACCAGCAGTCTTTTTATCCTTCTCTGCTGTACATGTTAAAATTTACATTAGACAAGGTGTTGCAGGGCTACAGTTTTTTAATAAAAGGGGTTATGAGAAACCCTACACTAGAACTTGAAGGAATATGATCAGAAATGAACAAAACAAACAGTTGGGCCATATAACACATTATATTGGTTAAATAACAAGTTAAAATGTCACAACTTGTCAATAACATAACCTTTCTAAGACAAAGCGTTTATTGAGAAAAAAATGAGGATTTACCATTCCATTGTTCTTCCAATACTGCTGTACGATTTTCAATCATAGATTTGAAGAGGAATGAGAGAGAAAACTTATCACTTTTGAGAACGCTTCGAAAGATAAATGGATCTGTTGAAGATGATGGGATGTGGAAAGTCAGAAAAAAAGACAAAGAAATAACCTATATAATTATCCAGATGTAGTAGCAATTAACAAAAGTCGAAGACTAAGATGGGCGGGTTAGCTGTGGAGAAAGAATGAAGGTTCGCAGTTAAAATCAGTGTGTGTAAGAAGAGGACCTGCAGATAATGGGAAAGGACAAACAACTTACAGAGGACAGAGCTCTGTGAAGACACACTGTTGGTGACGCCGAAAAACCTTCTCAGGATTCAATGGCCAAGGGGTAATCATCAATAAATGTGCTTTAAAATTTGTGGAATAGGGAAACTTAAAAGCACATAAAAATATATTTCATTCAAAATTCATACCACAATTACACTGCCGTCTAATCAATAACACAAGCGACATCATTAAATCAACACAATAGTAAGCTTTGGACATCAAAAGTTGTTTAGAGACTTTGTAATTATTAAAATAATCTTTATTGATTGATTGCTATGTGCCAACCAAAACACATCTATCACTTCGCCATCTTTTCATTTCTTACTCATCCTAAAGATAAGCACACAGCGTATACAGAAATACCAATTTCGACATTGTCACTAAGGTCAATACACACAACGGGCCAAGGTACAGCCACATCAGTAAGTAAGCAGTTTGCCATACTCTGCAGAACCGGTCCTATAACTTCTGTAATGCTACTCAGGTGGCCGTAAACCCAACACCTTCATTGGTGACCTATTTCGTCTTGCCTTTAGTCACACATCCACAGCTATCACATTGTGCACATGTTCACTTGATGACTCTTAAGATTTTATGACTACTGTTCACTTTCTACAGTGTATTTTTATCACTCTTAATATTACATTTTCTGCATCAGAAGTTCTCAAAGTCATATTTATCATTTCAATACTTTTAAACTTCACCACATTCAAAGTGAATAACCTTTTGCGCATCTAAGAGGCTTATTAATTTTAACTGATAAGACTTAACTATTTTCATTATTTCATAAAGATACTTACTAAAATAAATATCATGCGACAATTTTTAACATATTGTTTCAATGCCTAATGAAAATTCTATACTGTCCTCAAGTAACAAATTATGAAACTATGATAAAAGAAAACTTATTCGTTATTAACAAACCAGTCATAAAGATATAGGTGGATATAAAGGATGAATGAGTGTAACGAGTGTAGATAAACAAGTGTGATCATTGTTACTAAGATTGACTGTTCCTTAGAAAGAGCCATTTTATTAATAACCCAATAGCCAAGGCAAATTAGGTATCATCAGCCTTGCAAAAAATCCAAACCATGTAATATTGGTCTGATTTTCAGCTCACTGAGAAGCCTGATAGTTCTCTCCCCTATACAACAATCGGACCTTGACTATCACGCAGCAAAGGCACCCCAGACTTTTCTAGTAGTGTCCATGTCGATAGCAACTATTTTGTGGGCGCCTTGTCGTTATTAAGAAAACTGAGAATAGAATCAATCATCTACAATCTACACAGCACTTTGTCCCAAATTAGCTGGGTTACAGCACCGTACCACTAGTGCCGACTATTATTTCGTATTGTTAAACCACTGGAATCAGATATTTTTCCCTCTTTTATAACCAAACACCAGGAATTTTACTTAGTTTACCAATGGATCTCTGAATTTGGATTGGAATAAAAAGAAAGTTTAGTCTGAAGTTACAAATTAATAACTTAAGTGGGGGTTACAAGGCAAAACTAATGGATGGTACTAGTAAAATAATCGTAACAGAAACTTTCCTCAGTCACATCAATATAATTCTTTAAAAGATATTCAATTAAGACTAGAATACATTAGCGATGTAACTCTACAGTGCTGTTGTATGACTGGCGCTATAGCAAGTAGCTGCCTCTAATAGGGCAATACTGACATATCTCTTGTAATTAGGCAGTGATTGATGACAACAGCTGTTGGCAGTGGCCCTCGACAATCTAACTGCTCTTGTCTGTTACTTCCATTCTGGATGGTGAGATTGGTTCAACAGAACCATGATTGATGAGTCATTAGTGTCCAGCCATTTTGCTTAGCACTACTTTTCTTGTTGGTTTCAATAAGAAAACTTTTCTCTGTTTGATATTCTGATCTTGATAATGATCATACAACCAAACACACTACTTATTTCGTACTTGTAAATAGATGTAGAAAGAACTGTAAGTAAACAGTTCCGAAAAAATCTGGTAGGAGGATCAGTCACCCCAGTGTACATGTTCTTGATGAAAGATGATTCTTTGACCATATGGTGCAGTGCTTTATTTTCAGATTCCAGAATATGAAGAGCATCCACGCAAAATTCATTAACACCATGTACTCATCATCATCATCATTATCAAGGATGTTCTGCCCTTAGACACGTCCTGCTGCAGCCTTCCGCCAAACCTCTCTGTTTTCAGCAATTCTCTTTGTTGCTTCATACTTCCCTCCGATCATTACACTTTCCACCATCAGATATCTTCTTTTTCCTTTCCACTCTTTCCTATAACTTTTCCATGAATAGCTGTTCTCAACAGGCTCTCTCTCCTCTCATCACGTATCCCTAACAATTAATTTTGCTTCTTCTTGTATTGTTTTCAGTGTTTCCCTCTCTTTGCCCACTCTCATCAGTACTTCTTCATATCACAATCTATTTTCCCATCATATTTTCTCCTACATTTAACTGCACTGATGTTAAACTATTTAAGCCTGCTGAAACGCCAGCTATGATTATAGATTGGGTTAAATTACCCCCTTGTCCAACTTCTTTCACCTGAAGTAGGTTAAGTTTTGGTGAAAAAATCTTAGGATTCCATAAACTATTCTTCTATTTTCCTGGCCATTGAGTAATAAAAAATATCCCTACTTGAGAATAAGTTGATCTCCAATCAGTAATCAGACAAGCAAATCGATGTTATTTTGCAGTCACACAAAAACTACACAGAGGTCCATAGCCTTCCAGACTGACCTTCGTACCATTAGTACCTCAAGAAACTCCAGTTAGACTGTGTTTTCATTAGTTATTTACAGATGTTAACTCTCAGCAATAATTTTGTACGTATAGACATTCAAAATTTCTCTACTGTAATTAGTTTTTATAGCAAAAAATGTTGATCTCTAACTATTTGCCAACATAGTGGCTTAGACTTTGGACTGTGGAGAGCGCAGCCCAAGGTTCGAATCTCTAACTGAGTTAACGGTCGGTACTTCTCTCGTTGAATAACTTTCATGCACAGGCCTGCAGGTCCATGTGAACTGTGAGTTTTTCTTAATGTTTTCTTGATATTAAAAAAAACAAGAAAAATAAATTTTATTTTTTGCCTTCATCACACTGGGGATGGTCTCGATTGTGGATTGTTAGGTCTGAGATAGAAACCCACTGTTTAGTGTTTCACTTGCTTAAAGTTATGAATCAGTAAAATCATTGACAATAGAAACAATAAGATTGTCTGCTCATATAGGTCCTATATAGCCAGCCAGATTTCCAATTTGGTAAAATAGTTCATATTCGCTTTTCACAATTAGCACTCTGTCTATCTCTCTTAATCCCACTCTTTGTTTCCTTGCAGCA
Source organism: Stictocephala bisonia (assembly GCA_035578905.1). Lineage (NCBI taxonomy): Eukaryota > Metazoa > Arthropoda > Insecta > Hemiptera > Membracidae > Stictocephala > Stictocephala bisonia. Next base: position 976,037 of record JAQJVL010000257.1, on the reverse strand, counting down.
CATACTAAAAGTTGACTGAGCACTTATTTGAAACCCACTACTATTAGTTAGCAGCTCAGGTGTGCGTCTACCTCAAATTCAATGCCTTATCTGTTTTTTTTTCCTTTTTTTCTTTTTTTTTCTCTCTATATTCAATGGTAAAACCTATTATAATGAGGTTCGTTATATTGAGGTTAGATTGGTACAATTTCGCTACATCGAGGTTCACAGACCATCGGCTCGGTTGTGTTAAAACGTTGTTAAATTGTATGCTGTACTGTACTGTACCTAAATTGTGTGGAAAACGAAATAAAATGCATAAAATGCGGGAAGTTTATCTTTCCACTCAGTACAAACACCGTCATCGACATTTGCACTTTCACCGCACACTTTTCGAAAAATAAGTTCATTTCGTTTTTTAAAGTTTTGCAACCATCCATTGCTAGCTCGGAAGTTCTCGTGTCCCAGTTCAAAAGCAAACTGTTGGGCTTTTTCTTGAAGTATAAGTCCACCTATTGCAATATTTTTGTCTCGGCTCTGCTTCAACCATTTAAGCACACACTCCTCTACGTCCTTCAGCTCACACGACTTTATCTTTCTGATTTTAGAACACAGTACACTTCCGTCATCGAACTTCTCTTTCGTTTTTAAAATCGTAGCTAAAGTGCTGGGCGGAATGCCAAATTCTTTCGCGATGTCCAAATTTTTTTCGTCGGATTGTCTTCAACGCATTTGATAATTTTTCGTTTACTCTCTACGCTTATAGCGCGCCGTTTCTTTTTGTTATTGCCGTCCATCGTCACTAACTAAATCATCACTATGTAACTGTACATCGTCACTAATTACAGTAAATCGTCATTAAACTACTGTAACCGAACACTTTCCACAACTGAATAAACTTGACACAGGCCGGAGTGGCTGTGGCGAAGCTTTCATGTCGAGACACGATTGTTTGTGGTCTTTTGTTACCGTTGTGACGTTTGTTTACGTTCGTTATAACAAGGTGCAGTTGTGGAAAATTCGCTATATAGAGGTGAATTTCGCTACATAGAGGTTCTAACAACAAAGAATTCACTATATCGAGGGTGATTTATTTTTTCCAGGATTACTAAAAATTCGTTATATCGAGGCTGTGAGTATGCTTTATTCGTTATGTAGAGGTGAAATTGTCTAAAAGTTAGTATAGAGGGTGTCCCAAAAGCTCAACCATCCGAGGGAATATTAGTCCAATACTATATGGGATTATTATATGAATGAAAATTATGGTTTTTGGGTGTATGAACATTTTTGCGCCACAATAAATAGGTCTTTTTTAGGAGGGATTTTAAATGCAGTTAAGTTAAAATTTCAAACCAAAATCCCACTGACTGATGCAGAGTATGCAAGTCTTTAAAAATAGAATACTGCCAAAAATTAAAGGACTTTGAATGAATCCAGACCAAATTGGTGGCCTAGTAAAATTATAAATACAGTAGTAACTTCGTTAAAAATTACACTTTATGTTAGCTGTATATGTGGGTTTTATCTACATACATTAATTATAAAATAAAAACAACAATTTATATCAGATAATGATAGCTGAAAAGGTATCTATTTTTTTATTTGAAATATTTAAGATTGTGAAACTTTTCAGATGATACGTGTTTATAAACAAATGCAACTCAAAGAACGTACTGAGGATAATGTCAACATAACCATGGTGTTTGGGAAGGTCAACCAGTTTTTACAATGCTCTAGGCAGAGTTAAAACACATGTGCAGGATGTAAGATAGAGTACCCACATAGGACATTTATCAACATTTAATCAAATGCTTTCAAACGTTGTACTTTTTGTGTCGTGGTTGCTAAGAAGCAGTTCCTGCAGCTGTGTTGATCCTTTTTTTACTTTCAGTGCTAAAACATGGTGGTCTAATAACTTAATTTACCACAGGCCAAAATTTCTGCTTCTTTATTATGTAGAGAAGCAAGTAATAAAAGAAAGAATATTAGTTATTACCACTTCCTCAGCACTTTAGGCCTATCATCTATGCACAACATGTCATATCTGAATTCTCTGACATTCCGGTGACAACACACATTCAACCTTAAAGCACCTTTGTTTACATGGTCTAGGACAGGACAATCTAGTCTCTTATCGAAAAAGCGGCTCTTTTTTTCTATGTATGATTTATTGTTTTTAGTGCGTAATATTTTACTGGTGTATATTTTAGTATAATCATAACTTAAGCATTTCATTAAAAAAAAAATATTAAATGATTACCATATTTTTCAAATGACTACATAGTCTCATAACATAAGAACACAATTCTGAATTGCCATTTATTTCAGTGGAATATTTTTACGTTCAGTCCTACACTAGTAACACAAATTTTGAAGTACGGTAGTGTTCAGTAAAATGATTGTCTTAGCAATGAATGTAATGTATATATTTTTTAAGTTTTGTAATTTGTTAAAATTTATTTGTGATTTACAGATTCAGTGATTACAACACTACATACTTTGTATCACATAGTTCAAAAGAATCTAAATGTCGACACAAGTCAAGTTTAAAAAACAAGACATACACAGAATGAAGCTGTTATAAAGTCAGCAGTGGCAGAGCATACTATCATCACCACGACATTTTGGCTAATAACCTTGATTACTGTCCTACAAAACTAAGAGAGAATGTTAAACACACAAGAGACAAAATAATTTCAATAAGAAAGATAGTCTGAGGTTCCCAAGGACTTGGGGCCTTGTTTAGAGGAAATTTAAACCTAACTGTCAAGTCCAGATGACAAGCTTGTGACATGACAGAATGGATAGATGTCTTGAAGTTTGAACACGGTGTAAATATTCTTTTGACAAAGAAGCATTAGTTTATAATTTTAACATCAGTCGCTGAGCGCAAATTTAATTTTATAATTAACAATATTTTTTTATTTTCATTACAGTAGAACCTCGTTAGTTTAATATTTCATACTTCAACAGTCCTTATACTTTGACATCGGCTATGGTAATGTGACGCAGCAAATGTATTATCTGTAGCAGGCTGCGCATTATTTTACCCCGTGCAGACCAAAGAAATAACAGTGTCAAGTGAATAACAATTAAAAATTACCATTTTGTTGGACATTACATTATTGCACCTTACAAGGACTGTACTGTACATACTTTATTAACTATGTAATGTAACTACATTCAGTAGGACATACACTGTTACATTAATACATAGCTTGTTTTGGTTTTGTTAAAATCAAAGAAATTACAATACAATTTCCTTATAACTAAAATCTATATTTTATGGTGACAACCACGTCAAGGTACTCAGCGATATCACTGAGGATGACACATCACAGCATGGGCGAAACGTCTGGTTCTCTTGTGCATAATGTAGACAGTACCTTGACGCGGTTGTCACTGGAAAATATAGATCCTAGTCATGACACCTGCCGCTTAAACTTGTTCTAAAATTATTTTTCTACACATTCCTTAGAGTTCAATATTTTAATACTACGACATCCCCGTAGTCTACTAAGTTAAAACTGTCCAGGTCTTACTGTAAATATTAATGAAAACGTTAGGACCTGAAAAACATAAAACCTCCTGGAAAATATAGTTAATAGCACAAAGTAAGCCAAGCAAATATTTAAAAGTATGCTCAGAATATGGATGACTTACCTGGAAGTGCAATATGATGGTCCAGATGAGGCCGAGGGTCAGCTTGGGGTTTCCATCAACAATGTCCTCCGCTCGTATGTTGACCAGCTTGATCTGTAACATCACAACATGGTTGAGGAATAATTGGATCTCTCTCTGTTCTTTGACCACATTCAACAATTTTCATTTATTTATTTGATGCTGATTTGGTACAGTTATAATTAATTATTTTACTTGATATTCGGATGTAGAGTCGTTTCAATTAAACTAAAACTAAGTAGGCACTTACAATTTGAAGCAATCATAGAAAGAAACCAACAAAGTGTTGATTTTGAATTTTTGTAATTTTTAAGCAATTTATAGGAGTTCAACTTCAAGTTGAGCAATTTTTGTATTCCTGACAATAAATTATGAAGTTTTCTAAATGAACAGTGTGTGTTTCATAAGCATATAATCCTAATGACACCATAGATTGAAATGCACACACTATCTTCCTTTGATAACAGTTGCATTTCCTGCTACAAGTTCAACTTGGTCAACCTCTAACAGATATTGTGGTTCATTAAGTCAGTGGTTCAGTAAGGAATACGTGACTAAAATGAGTATACGTACATAGTTAAATTTAATATATACATATTCAGAAGTATTTTATAAAATAAAACATCATGTCTTCCTCGTGTGATCTCAACGAGTCTCTACATAGTTTTCCGACTCTATGTGAGTTCTGAATGTTATTTAGCATAGTGCTTGAATATGTATGTGCTAAATAATTAACTCTATATTAGCAGTCACAGACATGTACACTTTGTATGCTATGGATTAACATTACTGCTAAAAATGTTTTTCTCAAGCTACCACCAGAAATTCTACAGCCCTACAGTTGACATACAGACTTACTGTCAGCGGGCTAAAACATGCTGTTCTATTTCAACTGTACGGTTTGTGTTAATTACAATTATGGGTTATAGTGAACACTAAAGGTTTGTTAACCCTACTAGAGGCAGGCCATTTTGATGTCTCGCGCAAAGGTTTTTTATCAAATTTCTGAAAAATTTTTAAAACACTTCAGATCTGTAGTGTTATATATGTTTACGTTCAGAATTAGTTATAGAACAAGAATAACTACAAAAATTAATTTATATTTATATTACAAAAATTATTTTAAAATTTATTTGTAAATTTTCAGTGTTTTTATATGTAAAGGGGATCATGTTTTTTAAATATATATCTGTTGTGATATAAAAACTTTTAGATAGCCATTATAAGTCTAATTTTATCTAGTTTCTGAAAATATAGTTTATTGAAACATAATATGAAACCTTTTCCAAGTTATAAACAAATAGTAAAGTTGTTTAGTATTATTCCAGCTGAGTCCTAGTGAATGGCAATGCGCAAAATGACAAATGAAAATAAAAACTGCGTCACGTGACAACAATCAAATAGCGATAAATCGATGTGTAAATGTCAATTACAATCTCCTGACTACACCTAGTGGACCATAAGTTGGTATTATGAGTTTTTTTATTTCAAGTCGTTAAGAATGACATATTAAACTGTAAAAAAAACTTTAAGAACACTAAATTGTTTACGGAAACAAGTGAATGGTCCACTAGTACAGTTCTTTACCTATCAAATCACAGTTTAAGGGTTGCGATACAATCACTATTTATGAATAAATCCTTAATATAGAGACCCATGTTTTTGGCATTTTTCATAGAGTGAAACAACATCCTTAATATCGGAACTGTTTGTATGCATTTTCACAAAGGGGGTTTTTATTTGATCCTTTTTTTACTGTGGTAATTTATCAAACTATTTCCACTATCACCCTACATTGCAACATTGACTGGACTTAGCTGACACAACAAGGACTGTGATCAAGTGGACAGTGAAATGAGGGATAGCTGTCAGCAGACATGCACACAGTGTTCTTTTGTCAGTCTGTAACCACCGAGGAGTCTCTCCAATAGTACACTGTTAAATTAAATTTGCTCAAATAGTAAGATTCAAAATTACGGATACTCAAGTTTGAACTAAAACAGCATAATAACCACTGAAAATTGCATAAAAATTCTTTATTTATTTCTACGTTATCCTATGAAGGTTGAACAGTTGTATCAGGTTTTTAATTTGTTTACATCTTTGTAGTAATACAAAAAGTATCACTATTTCATACCTTTGGATTGTTTTGTAATATTGATCAGCAAATAAAAACTACCAATCAGGGCTTTCTAAAACTGTTATATAATAGATCTCTATTATATATAACTTCACTAAATTGGAAACACATTTCTTTTACACCGTACTAAAAAATTCTGAAACTTTGTTAATTGGTTGTCAGTTAATGTAGATACATTAACTGACAACCAATTAACAAAGTTTCAGAATTTTTTAGTACGGTATAAATGTGTTTACAATTTAGTGAAGTAGCTTTTTCTATACACAGAATAGTGTTACAAACATCAGAACAGTCTCGTTATTGAGCTGTTGATGTCAATAACTTGAATACATAACATATTTTTGTACATATGATGACTGACTTATTACTGATAAAGGCATCGAGAGCACCGGACTGTGAAAACACTGTCAGCGATTGTGATTTGTGTTGTTGTGCAGCTTTTACATATACTCCAAGTAGTTATTGTACAATAGATTCTGTTACGTTGTACCTAAAACAATGTGCAACATTTTACTCACCTTTTTATACCTGAGGAAGTCCAAAGCCATCTGCACATTCTGCAACATGTGGAACCGCATCTTCCCCCTCTCTCTCGGCTACAACCAATACAAATGAGGTTAAGTACTCTATCTTTGGAAATACACTGTTAATGTGTTAAGGCAGTTAGTTACACAGCGAGTTATAATGTCACTGCAACAACTATTCAGTGACAATTTATCTGTTACAACACAAACGTGGTGATTGATACGAGTGTATCGTATGTTTTCACATTATCCCAATATACATCAAACTATTGCTTCCAATCGATAGTTCTAACATGATTTGAGTTAAGAATCCAGAAATAAAATTTTTCTGAGTGAGCTTAAAGGGTGTTGTTAGCAAATACATGAAGGTGAATCACGTACTAGAATGATTATGAAAGTACAATACAATAACTTTATTTGTAGTTTCTTTGAGAAATACAGTACCGTAGCGTCAGAAAAGTAATATTTGTTCTTGCTTTACAGATTTTTTATTGTTTGATTTATTCTTCATTTCCTTCTTCCTTCTTCTCACTTCTTCTATCTCCTTCTTCTTTCTATCTTCTATCTCATTTCTTCTTCCTTCTTTCTTCAGAATCATGTCAATGGTCAGTGGTTTGGTTTTCAGGTCTTCTACTCTAGTCTTGTGCCTTCTCTCCAGTGTAAGTATTCTTAATTTGAGTAGAAGGATCGCTCAAGAAGCCAGGTATGGAGTTTTGTCTGCATATTTTTATGGCCGTTGATGTTCTTTATATCTTCAGGCAGAGTATTGAAGAATTTGACACCAGTGTATGTAGGCTGCTTCTCGAAGAGAGTCAGTCTGTGTTGAGGGATGGTGAGGTTGTTGGTCGTTCTTGTATTGTAGGATTGAAGGTCTAGTCCTCTTCTGATATTTTGTTTCTGTGCATGCATTATTGTTTCAAGGACATATAGTGATACTGTGATTAGTATCTTATGTTTCCTAAAGGCTCCTTATTACTGGTATTTAGGCTTCCTGCTAAATATTACTGGTGAATACAAAGCAGGAAAAAATGAAATTAATTTATTGAGAACAGAGATTATTAAAGTATATATGCTCCTGTTGTAGGCTGAAGCAGAAGAATAAGAAGTAAAGTGGTGTATCATTCAGATGCATCACTTGGTCTGTACTCATCAGCTGACATATTTATTAGTAATACATTACAGTAAAGTGGTGTATCATTCAGATGCATCACTTGGTCTGTACTCATCAGCTGACATATTTATTAGTAATACATTACAGTAAAGTGGTGTATCATTCAGATGCATCACTTGGTCTGTACTCATCAGCTGACATATTTATTAGTAATACATTACAGTAAAGTGGTGTATCATTCAGATGCATCACTTGGTCTGTACTCATCAGCTGACATATTTATTAGTAATACATTACAGTAAAGTGGTGTATCATTCAGATGCATCACTTGGTCTGTACTCATCAGCTGACATATTTATTAGTAATACATTGCAGTAAAGTGGTGTATCATTCAGATGCATCACTTGGTCTGTACTCATCAGCTGACATATTTATTAGTAATACATTACAGTAAAGTGGTGTATCATTCAGATGCATCACTTGGTCTGTACTCATCAGCTGACATATTTATTAGTAATACATTACAGTAAAGTGGTGTATCATTCAGATGCATCACTTGGTCTGTACTCATCAGCTGACATATTTATTAGTAATACATTACAGTAAAGTGGTGTATCATTCAGATGCATCACTTGGTCTGTACTCATCAGCTGACATATTTATTACTAATACATTACAGTAAAGTGGTGTATCATTCAGATGCATCACTTGGTCTGTACTCATCAGCTGACATATTTATTACTAATACATTACAGTAAAGTGGTGTATCATTCAGATGCATCACTTGGTCTGTACTCATCAGCTGACATATTTATTACTAATACATTACAGTAAAGTGGTGTATCATTCAGATGCATCACTTGGTCTGTACTCATCAGCTGACATATTTATTAGTAATACATTACAGTAAAGTGGTGTATCATTCAGATGCATCACTTGGTCTGTACTCATCAGCTGACATATTTATTACTAATACATTACAGTAAAGTGGTGTATCATTCAGATGCATCACTTGGTCTGTACTCATCAGCTGACATATTTATTACTAATACATTACAGTAAAGTGGTGTATCATTCAGATGCATCACTTGGTCTGTACTCATCAGCCGACATATTTATTACTAATACATTACAGTAAAGTGGTGTATCATTCAGATGTATCACTTGGTCTGTACTCATCAGCTGACATATTTATTAGTAATACATTACAGTAAAGTGGTGTATCATTCAGATGCATCACTTGGTCTGTACTCATCAGCTGACATATTTATTAGTAATACAATACCAATTGATGCTATACCTACACAAAATTTGAAACCCACAAACTAAATTCATAATTTTACCATACAATGCTGGTATATTCAAGTTTATTTTATATGTTAACCCAAACTGGTTGTAAATGTCACAGTAATTATCTAGACTGAGTAAATGCTTGTAAAAACCCAATTTTACATTTGAAACCCCTTAAAAACAATATCAGGTTGTAAATGTACAATTCATATTATTTACAACTTGACAAAAACCAAACTAATCATATGGCCATTAACGCACACACCTTAGTAAAAAATACATAATATGCTTTGAGAGGCAGCCATTGTAATAACAAGAGAAATTTACGACATAAATTAGCTAACAAGGGGACTGTTAAAGAGATTGTGTAGACTATGATCCATAAATCCACAAGTATTATTCTGGCGAGAGGAGTCAGTTGGTAGGCCCAATTAACAGGTCTCACATTGATGACCCCCGTAACCTCTGACTCCAACTGTTGTGGGACTCCTTGTGTTTTACAGTTTACACAGCCATTCCCCCGACACTCTAGTGATACCCTTTGACTCCCAGACACCATCCTAAGGCTAAGGTTCAATGGGTTTTATACTTTAGCAGGCATAATTTTATTTTTAATTATCCTAAGCCCAAGATCTGAATTAATAAATTTTCATTTTAGTAGAATCACTTTATCTTCCTTGTATTCTGATTCTGATTAGTTATCATTAACTCTTTTAGTGCTATAGGAATGTTTATAGTTAGTTGCTCTCTGCCAGTGCAAGACGGTTTATGTCAATTTTTACAGTGTGCAATTAAATAACTCTTATCTCTGCTTTTTTAACACAAAATTAATAATTGTTATATCTAATTATACATAAATAATCAGTCTGTTAAAATATCAGATTAAAATATCCTTATAAAATAGATGCTATTTTTATTCAAAATAAATTTACTAGAAATAAGTTTGTTTTCTCTTTTTTTTGTCTTTCGGCACCTTTATAACCATGATAAAAATAGATGTGCTCTGTTCAATCACTTTACTATGAAGACAGTTGAGTTATTAAACTCCTTTTGAAATTTTACGATAATTTATTCACAGATAAAAAATTAATAAATTAATTTTAAGGTGCCAGTTTCCTAAACTGCCACGTCACCACCGGAAAGTCCACAGCCCTATAGTGGACCTACTGTACTATCTACTGTCAGCAGACTAAAACATGGTGCTCTATTTCAACTGTACAGTTCGTGTTTACTAATATAGTTTTAAATTTAAAATAGAATGCCATTTAAAGTTTATTGACAACTGCAAAAATGTTTGTCAAAGTACCCAATTTTTTTACAAAATTTATGGTCCACTAGAACAGTTTTTTACTTATCCAATGACACTGCAAGTGTTACGGTACGATCTTTATTACGGACCAAATCACATAAATAGAAACCCATGTTTTGGCATTTTTCGAGGTCGAATTGGCTTCCTTAATACCATAATATTATGCAAATAAAATTTATCAAGCACAAGTTTGTTTTCCCTTTTATGGCATGAAGCCCACTAATACTGGGGTGAGTTCACGCCTGACATCACCAGTGCCGAGGGGTGAGGACTAAGCCTGTGACTCATCTCCTGAGGAAGCCTTATTTGTGGGTGAAACCACCAAATTACAGGCTATTACCACAATAAACGCAGCTACTCTGTAATTTACCTTCTCAGTTGGCTACTACTTGTATGGATGCATGACATCCCAGACACATCAATTGCCAATTCAGCCAGAAAACGTGTTTACCTTCTCACTCAGTGACAAGCACCATTTTAATTGTCATAATTGTTTGATTGTGCTTATTCTGTGGAAAAACAGTAATTGTTATTGCTGACGGGAGTCAAAAGTACAGTAATTTGAATGCCAAAAGATCAGAAAAACTGGTGACTGTCATCTACTTTATTTGATATAAGCTTACTATTTCATGACATTTTCTGCAGAAAATTCGAATTTGAATTTCTTTATTGTCAATTATGTTTTTCGTGTAAAATAGCAAAACAATAAATTTTTGTTGTAAATAAATCCAGAACAAATAAATTAGCTGAAAAGCTGACACTAAGACTATAAGAGACTATTGTCGCTTTTTGGCCATCAGAACGTTATTAACACCATACTTTTAATAGACCACGGGTTTTTCTCTATGATATAACAATACTTTTGATTGCATATTATCTAAATATCAGTTTACGATCAAATATGTTAAGTATCAATAGATGTTCCTCCTCTTGCTTAAGTTTTGAGTGCCATTTGAACAATTCAAGAATTTATCATCACTCAAGGTATTTTATAATATACTTTTTATTCATAATTAAGGTTAGTTTACCATAGTCAATGGCCAACTATGCTTTTCAGAACTAATTATCCCATTACTAAGTCATAATTTCAATAAACTATTTTGTCGCAATGTTTTGTTAAGAATTAAAATTTAAGCATTAAACAGAAATAAAAAAGACGCAATTACTAACATTCGCATTCCAACATGTACAAAGGATTCTGATGAATAAAAACATCACTCCCAGAATTGACTCTTGAGGTACTCCAACATTAGTAATTGTGTTGCTTATTTATTTCCGTTTAAATATTTTAATTTTTAACAAAACTGACTAACAATGGTTGCTTCTTGATGTTTTTAACTGATGATGAACTAAGATAACTGACATAAAGAAGCTAAACCATGAATGATTTTATATTGCCTTTTGGAAGCAATAACAAATAATATGTCATTTACTCTTTTTTCCTGAACAAATATTATTTATGATCTTTTTGAAAACGTATGGCAGATAACCCCAAAGTGTAGCACTGTAAATGCAAAACTTTGACTGCAATATTTTTACTTTATTTATTAACTGCGGTAACTGATATGTAATTTGTCAATTACAAGACTCAGTTATAGATGAGAGACGGTAGTGAGTAATGGGAACACAAGTGACGTACTGGCCTTGTAAGTTGATACCGGCCACATGACGGATGGCCTCAATCCACCTTTAGGTCAATTAGTAGGTCTCACTTTATTAAGCAGTTAATCAACCTAAGTTTATGATATCTGATTCAAGATGTAATCACGCCACAGGTACAGACCAGCTGTTACCTGACTCACGCTCACAACTCGATTTCACTAATTACTATCTCTACCACATTTTTGAGAATTTCCTTTCACTAAGTAAAAAAATTTCAGGGCGGCTTAATGAGTGATTCAACAACTATAAAATAAGTAAGGATACATTTTAGGTATTTTATATATTGAACCCTTACATTTCCCTAGAAGTTAGATTCGCCAAAAAGAAAAAAGAAACAGAGGTCACTTTCATATGGCCACAGCAAACAGCTCGGTGCAAGTTATAAATAGATTACAACTAATGTACATCTTTATAAATCAATAATAATAATTACATTGGTAGAACAATTTTATGCTAAGCTTCCTGGAAATATTTTTAAAAAATTTGAGAAATCCATACAACAATTTATGATAAATTTAGAACTGTACTCCGACGAGGAATTTTTCTTAATAGTAGAGAAAATTAGTTATAGAATTATTCATTGTACTTGTACAGTTATTGAATTAAGAGATTTGAATTGAATCCTTTTAACATTTAATTTAATCTAAATTAAACATTCTGTTAAAAAAAACTTTTACTAATCAATACAAAATAATTGGCTAACTTTCTTATGTTGTAGATACTATTTCTAAGTGAACATTTTATTACTCAACATATTATTATACAAATAGAAAAGTTTTATTAGTTTGAAATCAAGATAAAGAAGTATAAACACCAAGGTTGATAAAAGCCAACTTATTCAAATGTGGTCTACCGATAAATTCACTTATCACATGATACATGAGAATGAACTTCAACCACTCACCAGATGTTCTCCGGAGAGCACTTCCAGGAGGGAGATGAGGTTGAGGCCATCCTGTAGGTCCAGGAACAGGTCTCCCACATGCCGGTTGGCCTGCAATACCAGATCATGTGTCATTTTTTGTCCATTGTAATTACACATAAAAATAGAAGAACAGAAATATGAAAAAAACTTCAAATTATCAAATAAGTTTTCTTCAAAATCAGCAGTTCCGTAAGATTAATATATTCTATATTATTCATTAGTAATACGCAGATCGTCTAGATATAGGCGAATATGAGAGGCAAACGAGGTGAGGAGTATATATGAAGGAGTGTAGTAATTGTTACTAACTAATGTTGACTATTCCTTAGAATGAGTTATTTATTAATAGCCCAAAAGCCATGGCAAGTATTGAACCTACAGCTTTACGTGGAATCTGAAGCACGTAGTGTTGGTCTGATTTTCAGCTAACTACTAAAATATGAATTGTTTATTTTGTTTCAGTGTGTTGAGTATGACAATTTCTAGAATAAATGATTAGTAAAATTAATTCAATTTGTCAGTCTGTATTGAATCTATCATTATTCAAAAACAAAATCAATATCCATTCATAATTTTTTAACATTACTTAAATCATAGAATAATGTTAAATTCATATTATTATTTAAAGAATAAGTCTAATTTTTATTCTGATTTATTTTTTTTTATATAGATCGACAGATTTACACAATACTTAAAATTGTGTACATCGATCTTCAAAATAAAAGGAAGATTACAATCTAGACACAACATTTTTACAAATCAAACTATTTTCTCTTAAACATAATTCGAGAGATTTTTTACAAATGTTTCAACCTCTGATCTCAATAACTGTGTTCGATACACATCCAATAACAACGTATAAATTGTTGATCACAATTTAGGAGTACTCATCATTTTCCCTTGTAATAATAAATATTTGGAGATCTAATAATATATTTTACCCGTTAAGAAAAATTTAGTTAGCTTTTTTCTTTTTATTAGATGTTGATCATCAAGATAAGGGTGAATATGGATTACGAATGAATGTGATGAATGCTCTTAGAAAGTGTAATTAATCAATAGTCCACTGACAAATGAATGGCCAGTGTTTATCATCCTATTCCTTTCAACATTTGTCATGACTGATTGGGATGGAACTGAGAACATTTAGCTTAGGATTGAACCAACTTCGCTACCAACAAAGTGGTTGTTCTTATTACAAATAGCTAAAACACATGCCACAAACTAAACATATTACTGAGCCAAACTAAGCTGAAACAGAACTTCTATCAAACTATGATTACATTTAATACAGAAGTATGGTGCATTAAATGAAATAAAACACGATGAAGAAACACACAAAGTTCAAAAAACTGTTTTTATGTCATAATGCAACATTATGATAAATGAGCATTTCTCTTTTAACATTATGACACCTTAACAACAATCACTTAATAGTTAGTGTATCTATAAAAACAAACACAATTAAGTTATGAAATTAAAGTTCGTGGCTTTCAAAAATATTAGAATTATGGCAAAACCGATATAAAATGTGCAATAATTGTACTACGGATCAATCAACACATCACACAATACACACATGCGTTGGACTTACGGTGTGAGGGCAAGCGCCACTGCCCGACTCCGTACACACATGCAGGCACGTGTATGTCTGGAAACACATCACTCTCTTTTAAGGGCTGTCTACAGATTAGGGACTATGTGGCTTTTTCATTTTATCTAAACAATATTTACCATCTACTTTCCTTTTATCTAAACAATTTTTACCATCTACTTTGGCAAATACAGAATATTGAGGTCCTACCAATTTTCACGGTTTTTTTTTTTTTTTTTTTAACTACATAGGTAGTCAATATCAACATTACAAACAAGAATCCATTGATATGTTTCGGTGGAAATACTGATTTTTGTCAAAACAAAATTAAAAATGGGAAAGAAATAAACACACAAAAAATATGTATATTGCAATGATCTTATATAGTTTTTTGTTCTAAACACATATATGACATCCATTTCTTCCAACTACAAATAAAAACTGAGATATTTAACATAGCAGGTTAGGTCATGTGAGGTTAGTTAGATTAGGTTAACAGTATGTATTCACGGTTAACATATACTACTCTAAATTAACTTAAGTTGACATAAGCCACTTTTTGGTTAAATATCAATTACTATTCTTCATATAAATAATTTTATATCATAGTCGTTTTCAGAAGAAAAAACAGTGCATCATTATTGATGTAATATTTCTTTTCTCAATTTTCTTGATAAAAATCATTATTTCTGCCAAAAAATGTTCTATTTGATTCGTTTATGTGAGGTTAATATTGACTAAACCTAGTTTTTAAAAAAAATTTTGAAAATCAGGTGGGGACCCCTTTATTCCCTATTGACCCTACTTTTATTTAAAATACCTATTCCCTGCTAAAACACTGGACATAATTCATCAGACTTAAAAATAAAATGTGACACAGATGCATGCTCAACTTTTTTTATTTTTTTTTTAAATTAAATGAAAACAGTATTTTGTGTGGTGAAGCTGGGACTACTTAATCCTCTCTGCCACTTTATCACAAACATTATTTTATGTTCTAATTGTATATTTATATACAATAACAGCAAAATGGTTCACTGGACAAGGCTTTAAACTGCAGATAGCAAGGGCCAAGATTCGAATCTCCAACTGATCTAACGGTTGTTAAATAACGTTCATACACAGGCCTGCAGACCAATTTATGTCCTGCAAGTAATGTTTTACCAAAAAAATTAATGAAATTAACGTTTCTTTCTAAACTTGAATCAAACTGGATAGTGGTTAATATCTTCCACAAGTTAAGATACTGTTTGATTTAGCGCTCGCGTTCTTAGTGGTAATAATACAATTCTTTGCTAAGTCATTTATGAAAACTTTGAGGCCAACATTACAAGATTTTATTATTACTGTACCATGGTTGGATAAGGCACAGAAGGTGATAAAACTGCTATAAAACAACCCTTTCATTAACAAGTGATTATGCTTCATAATTCTTCAGTCTACAGACAAAAAATCACTTTCAAGTAGATAAAATTAACCCATTAAAGAAATGTGAAGGACAATAATTATTGACCAAAGAATCCCATAAAGGTCTCAATACACTGTAAATCACTCCCAGTTAGGTCGGAACTCCAGGACATATATCACTGGTGCAATTAATAAAGACTTTATGGGTGGATGAATATTCAATGAGCGGAGTGTTGAATTTTTCAAATGCCAAGGCAAAATGAAGATCTTTGAAATCCTCAGATTCCACACCTGTTTATAGTTTCAATTAAAATGTTTGCTTTTAGTGAGTATGATTGAATTGAAAAACATTTTACTAAGTGATCAGACTTACTAATTTGTATGTGGATAAATACTCGTTTTTAACGATTATGCAACTAACATCATCATAATTTATTCTAAAATCTTGAAATAAATTGTTTCTATTATTGGAGAGGATGACGGAAAAACTGTATAATGGCTGCTGTCAATCTAGATGCAAGTTTGTTAGTTTACTCTCAAAAGACCAATCACGGTTAATCATCAAGATATCACCACATATGGATTTTGTAAATGTACAAACTAATGCAGACAATTCATTAGAAAGTGTCTTTAATTAACATTCCAATAACAAATAATTAGCTTATCACTTTTAAAATATGTCTGACGATTATTAAGATCAAACTGAGAACATTTCAACTTATGAAGCTGGGCTGTATGGATATTCGACCAGCGGCCAGATGAGGAATTTAGTTTTAGATTTCACACAGCTCTTGCTAGGAATAGCAAAGATCCTTCACTAACGTGTTTCCCTCTCCTCTCTATCCCTCACTGTCCCTGTCTGCTGTGTCCAAAAAATTGTACTATACCTAGTATATAACTCCCCCATTTACAGTAAACTCTAGCAATCATGTTTTTCTATATTATTGATCTACTCTTCCAGCGAAAAATGATTGCACAAATTTCAAGTGAAAATTTGAATAGAGGTCTTTTATAAAATGAAATAGTTGCACTTTAAAAACGATCATTATCTAAGTTTTACTTACTGTAAACATTTTAATAAAATACATTGAACAGATTCATAATGATTTTTGTACCTAAAAAGGCCATATTAGCCACTTTAGATAACTATATGTTCATTAAGACATTTTTCTCCCAATACATATATTACTTACAAGAAAAGATTTTATTACACTTTTTTAATCAAAAATGTTAACCAACTACGGTAACATAAAAGTTGAGTCTGGACTGTCAGTAAAAGAGCCGAAATCAAACATACAACTTATTGTACGTTCCTAAATTTACCTCTTTTAGTAACAATACAACTCTACTTCCATTTATATTAACACTTCCATAATTTTGACAATTTTATATAAATTCAGAATCATCTAAATATATAATTATTGAGATTACAAATGTTAACAGAATTTGCTAATTAAAAGTACTGAACTACCTTGTCCAAATTAACTGGTACTAATTAAAAGTACTGAACTACCTTGTCCAAATTAACTGGTACTAATTAAAAGTACTGAACTACCTTGTCCAAATTAACTGGTACTAATTAAAAGTACTGAACTACCTTGTCCAAATTAACTGGTACTAATTAAAAGTACTGAACTACCTTGTCCAAATTAACTGGTACTAATTAAAAGTACTGAACTACCTTGTCCAAATTAACTGGTACTAATTAAAAGTACTGAACTACCTTGTCCAAATTAACTGGTACTAATTAAAAGTACTGAACTACCTTGTCCAAATTAACTGGTACTAATTAAAAGTACTGAACTACCTTGTCCAAATTAACTGGTACTAATTACAATCCCGGATTTAACTGTCCTTGGTTTGCTGTCAGTCCTGTTGCGGAGTGATTCACTGCAGGCACTTTCACCCGCTGAGTGCGAAATTGCACGAGGTACGGTGCTGAATGCCAAGCAGCACGTGTGAAATATATTTGTTAGATCCAGACATAAATAACCAAGTGTTATAATGTCTTAAGTAATTAACCATATTTAAAAAGAAACCCTTAATAGAGATAGATCTAGGAAAAGTGACATGAAAAATAATGGTTACATTTTTCAAGTTTTTCTTACAGGGTTACTTTGGTGTTGAATAAATCAAATATTCTTTTTTATATATTGCCCATTTGCCTCTCTCCATTTCCTCCGATATTCTTTTATTATTTCAGATATGGCAATCTTTCTTTCTTCATAATTTTTCTTCCAGTCTTGAGTTTAGGTTTTACTTAGAATCTCAAATTTTGATCCTTTAGCTTGATTCTAAGGTTAGCTCGCTCTCCAATAATACTTTCAAAAATATTTAATTCATGCAAGTCTTCTTGGTATCATGGAGTGGTCTAAGCCATCAGCACCTCAGTCAGAGATAGCTCTGGTTTGAGTCCTGGGTTTGACTGTTAGTTGTGACAACCTTGTAATGTACTGGCTCTCTTCTTTACACTGTCTGATAATTTCCCCACACAGATTAATAGTCCAAGAGAAATGGATAGAGTAAGGTCAAAAACGATATTAGTCTCGTTTGTTTTAATATTTATATAATAATTGCCTTTAGTTTTAATATTTTCAAAGAAAGGCAAGATTCATTTTGTAAATCTGTTATCCTCCATACTAATGTTATGAGCGTTGAAACTTGTTCTTCTTTTCTTTTTAGAATCCAAGAATTTTTCAATTGTTTAATGTAAATTTTTATTTGATACTAATTTCATTTTATTGTTTTGTAAATTGGAACCGAAAATCCTTTGTATTATTTTTCTTTGTCCTTTTCTTAATTTTCTACCAATCCTTTATTGTTAAGTGTAAGACTTTCTGCAGCATATAATGCTTCTGATTTTATAACAGAGATGCAGTATTTAAATTAGAGGTTACTTTTATATTATATTGTCTTGAGCAATTTTCATACTTTGAACAAATTTATTGTAAATCACTGTGAAAGCAGACCTTTATTTGAAATACATGGATCTCATCTAGTTAATGGAATTTTCCTTTTTTTACAACAGCCATCATAGCTATTTATAGCTCAGAAACTGGTTGGCAATAATTAATCAATACAATGCAGGGGTTCTCCCACTTACTTCACATCCAAATAAATCTGACTACATAATGTAATTATATCGTTCAGATAAGTAGTATTTGAAGACTTTGGATTGTTTAAAAGGATAATAAAATACTATACATACAAATGGATTCTAATGTCAAAGTACAGTATTCATAAAAACTAATCATGTTCATTAGACAAGGCCAATTCACTTTAAGACGTACCATGCATTTGAAAAAAAAAGCAGGACCGCAGAATTCAAGGCATCATCTTTAATTTTACTTTGTATTTGATTTACTACAAAATTATGACTTTCCGTATATAAAAGTCCTGTTTTCCTAATTTTCATGATTGTCATTATTCATTCATTTTTAACTAACTGAAAACCTAAGTGTTAAAATTTAAAATAGATTTTCGCTGATTTTTTTCAATTAAATCTCTTTTACTAAAAAAACCTACAAGTATTCTGGAGAGAAAAATTCTCAGCTAACAACTTCACTTATATTTTATTTACTACAGTACTATGATATTATATATATATATATATATATATATATATATATATATATATATATATATATATATATATAAACTACTCTCCAAAAGTATACATCTATCAATCAAATTATACCAATAGTATCATATATTTTAAGTATTAAATTAAAAATATTTATCAATTGAACATGAAATAAAATCACTAAAACTTATATTTTGAGTTAGAAAAAGAAAGATAAAATGAAATATATCTTTATTGACAGAAACACATAAAAAATAACTCATTTAAATGTAAGTTTTCGTTACAAGCACCTAACCACTAAACATATTATTATAACAAAACAGTGTATATTGGTGACATCGATAATATTTTACTGTATTAAAAACAATAAACTACAACGAATAATTAATAACAATAATTCCACCAAAAATGCCCGTTTTAAAGTTACACTTAAATAATCTGCTAGTGTAGTTGCTCAGTGACTAAAGGGAAGAAATGTTTAAAATGCTTTCATTATAGCCCCCTTCATACCCATGGAGGTTTCCGCAAACAGAAATAAAATATTTCCAGTATTAAAAACGTTATAGGGGGTGCAAGTTATTTTTCAGCCACCCTGTATATTTGGAACAAATTCCATAAGTCATGTTATATATTAATAAATCTAATTAATTATACAGTTATCTTCTGTCACAAAGCCAAATCGAATCCATCAAATCATTTAAGACCTGCCTAACTGATTCTGTTTTTGCTAGCTAATCCTTCTGTAATAAAGCAGCTGCTACAAAATATTTACCATGTATATATTTACCACACCCAAACATTAGAAACCAAAATAATAAAGTATTCCATTGAGGAGAAACGTGAACTGCATCCAAACTTGTTTCCTGACCTTGCTGTCATGCCAACGATCTTCCACACCTTGACCTATGCTAATACATTCACATGGCAGTCCAGACATCTCAATTTGCATAACTTGTATAATTTGATCTTCACCAGTTTTTTTTTTTTTTTTCTTCCACAGAAGCTGTTTTGCTAAAAGTGTCATTGTAACTGGAAACAGGATTATCGTTGTTATTTTTACTCTTTCAAATGCTTGTTATTTTTACTTTATTCATCACTTACTGTATATAGGTGGCTATAATCTTTCCGGTTAATACCTTTATTAAAGATATTGGATATATTAAAAATGTATATATATATATATATATATATATATATATATATATATATATATATATATATATATATATATTGAAATTTAATATTTAACATTTTTATTTTTTATATTTTTTAATTAAACTGTAATAATTTTGTTACAACTAAAGTGATTTCTTTATATGTCTTCAATATCAATAGTACAGTAAAATCTCACTAATTCGACACTCTATAATTCTACTGTCTGGGTAACTTGACAGTCAATGTATGACAAGGTGCAAATCTATCTGGCTTTAGATTATAAGTATTTGTACTTGAAGAAATGCACAAGGATTTACACTATATCACTTGCGAGGAATATTGCATTAATTTGCAACAAAAAGGATCCTCTGCTATGGATATTTTTCCTTCCACAACTCTGTGGCGAAGCAGCTAGGTGCCAAATTAAGATAAACTATTTTTAATTATACGATTTTTTAACGCATGTAGCTGTACTGTAATTGCAGAAGTAAATTTCTTTGTAGATACAATCTATAACATTGATTTTACTATATATAGTAAAAGCAATGTCTATACCAAAAAAAGGCACATTCCACTGACTCATCACTGTAACTAAAAAAGTACTTAGCCTACGAGGCTGAAATTTTGTAGAGTCAAAGGTTTTATGTGCAATAAGAAGGGATTTTGAAAAATTCTTAGTAAATCGAAGATGGCAGCTCTTTTAGTGCCAAAAATTTTAAATACCTAAAACAGCGTTTCTCTAATTGGACTGTAGCGGCTAAATGCACCGTTCTACAGCAAAACTAACACCATTTTCTGTGCCTGATTTGAGACGATCTACAACTTTGGCCCTATGACCTTTTGCTCTATCTCACCTCCTTCATCCTTAGGTAGAACTAGATTTTCAACTTGTGCATGTAAATCAAATTGGTTAATTTACGGCCTCTAAGAGAAGACTTTTAAAGACTGTCAAACTTTGTTATCTAGGAGAACATACTGTATTCAATTGGAAAATATACAATTTAATCTGAACCCATGTTTAGCCAGGTCATAGGACATAGGTCATAGGTTTATTTTGGCCCCTAGAGGCTTACTAAGAAAGGATTTTCCTCACCAATCTCAGAACTCCGTCCCACAGGCCTCTAAAATGACGAAGGTATTCTTATGGAGATATATTAATTGATTTATTTATTTAATTAACAGCTGTTAAAATAAAAACAAATTGAATAAACTTGTGTTAAGCTAAACTTTTAAAATGAAAAATAATTGAGTACAGTAGTAAATCATATATAAAAACAGCTGTTCTAAACTGGATATAAATTGGACACAGTGTAAACTGGAAGCTTGCTGTACATTTCGATTATATAATCAAACTCAATATTATGGCCAGTGAAGCGGGTTCAGCTAGTAACTATATACATGTAAATAATAAATTTACTATGCAACTCAAGTTTATCATGTGTTAATTTTATAAAACATTAAAAATTTTAATATTTGGATAACTCGACAAGTGTGGGTTCACAAAGTGTCAAGTTAGTGAGGCTTTACTGTACAACTATCTGAATAAATATTATACACATAATATTTAATAACAGTGTACCACAGACATACATTAATTCAAACAAGCATATAAAAATACTTCATTTTTTACTTTGCAAAAAAATTTGAATCAGGTTGAAATCATGCAGTAAAGAACCAAACACTTTAAATAAATTAAATAGTTTTCTCTGATTCTAAATTGAAAAAAGAAGATGGAAATGAAGCAGAGAAGCAAATAAAAGGGTACTAACCTTGACATATTTCCAATGCTTTGAAGGCAAGCAATAAAAAGAAATAAATAATTAATAGCACATTATTAAAGTCAAACTGCCAGGTGCAATTGTGTACAAGTGCCAAGGGAAAAATTCATCATAGGGAGAATGCAATTGATAAAGAACAATAATAAATTTAATATGTACATCATCGTAATATAAAAATAATGATAAATGAAAAGAACATCAAAAATGGATTTAATTCAGGATCAACTACTTTCAATACTATGTACAGAATACTACAGGAAGATTGTGGATAATTACAGCAATAAAATGATGGCTACTACTCTTGTGGAAATAATTCATCTAATTTTTTTTTAAGAACAACCTTAACCATTAAAGTCAAGGAGTTGTGAAAAGAATTTCAATCCGAACAGTAATCAGCTAAAATAATTTGATAAATTTGCAAAAGCTCATACTTGTCATCTTTTAAAAATTTGAGATACCGTTAGAATTTGCAAATTGTAGTTTTATAAATTATAAATTTCTATTTACAAAAAACATACATACTATTCATTATTAAATATTAAGACGTAGAGATAAAGGGGAAACTGAAGGGCAAATTAGTTTGTGAACAAGTGAAGTCATTGTTACTATGTCAAGTTGACTGTTCCTTAGAAAGCGCCATTTATTAGTAGCCCAAAAGCCAGGGCAACTAATTCCGAATCATGTAGTACTGGTCTGATGTTCAGCTGACTGACAAGCATGATAATCATTCTCTTCCTTGACTACCACCCAACATCGATACTCCGACTTCGCTAGTAGCGTTCACGTCGATGGCAATCATTGTGCGAACAAGTATGTATTAAGAGGGCTGAGCATATAAGCTAATGCCTACAATCTCCACATAACTTACCAATACATCTACATACCGCTTCACAATCCTGTTTCATAACAATATTTTAACTTCGTATGTCCCACCCTCCAGCCGTATCGGTAAAACTCCATTAGATTGTAGTCAATAACGAAGAAGACTACAAACGATATCATTCTATCTCGTCAATACAATTCGTTATTGGTGATGTTCATGACATAGCGATTGGAAAATCAACCGTAGTTTCAATCCAGTTCTATTACTTGCGATTATCTACGATCTTTACGACGGAGTGCCGAAGGGAAAACGTTACCACCGGCAGTAAATCACGAGCGTGTTTTGCCGCCTTACGGTTGGCGCGCGATAAATAACGACGGGGAAAAGTCGTACACAACTCGTGTTAATAGCTACAGTCCAGCGGCTAATGGAATTTTATAGTTGGGTGTACTGTATGATAGACGACACTTGTGTATGTATAAATTGTACAATCACATCCACAGCTATGGAGTTGCTACACGATTCTAACATCACAATTATTAAGTTCCGTTTCAAGTGGCAATATGCCCGTATCAACATCAGTAAGACTCATTCTCAAGGTATATATTTGTTCAGTACCAGAGGACGCATGGCGGCGCAGTCATGAGAGATGAGAGATGTTGACTCTGTTTCACTAGTTAAGGTGATTTCCGAATATTCGTTTTCTTGCATAATTTTGATGTTTTACTAAATAATGTAAAGTTATATTGTTATCGTTAAATAGCTACACAATGTTTTTTTTTTTTTTTTTTTTTTTAACACAACGAACCACGGCCGTTACTCGACCATCTATGGATAGCAAGTCGCCTGTAAGGTACTTGAAGAGATCGGTAGTGGGTTCTATTGTAGGTAATGACAATTTAGTGCATCATGGATTTGTAATACATTTTGATGTACGAAAGTGCGTAGGAAGTGGAGCGAGGCTAGTGCGAGTGGGCTGAGGTGACGGCCCACGAGCCTGTAGGTAGGCGAGCTCCACATAAGGACTTAAGACTGCACCATCTGCCGCACGGCAGGACCGTGTACCGGAACATGGGGTAGCAGTTTAGGCTGCACCATCTACTGCACGGCAGGACCGTATCACCGGAACATGGAGTAGCAGGACTTTGCCGCACGGCAGAACCGTGTCACCGGGGTAGCAGGACTTTGAAGCACGGCAGGACCGTGTCACCGGAACATGGAGTAGCAGGACTGAAGCACGGCAGAACCGTGTCACCGGGGTAGCAGGACTTTGAAACACGGCAGGACCGTATCACCGGAACATGGAGTAGCAGGACTTTGCCGCACGGCAGAACCGTGTCACCGGGGTAGCAGGACTTTGAAACACGGCAGGACCGTGTCACCGGAACATGGAGTAGCAGGACTTTGAAGCACGGCAGAACCGTGTCACCGGGGTAGCAGGACTTTGAAACACGGCAGGACCGTGTCACCGGAACATGGAGTAGCGTATGTCCCAACAGTAGTCACAAATTTACGACGGTCAATCGAGTCCAGAATAATTACAATATAAATGACTAAACATTCTAGTAGTCAGCACGAACCATTTGCGTGAGCCGGATAGAGCTGTCGAGTCGCTGTCAAACTACGACTCCATCGATCATTAGTGATCGATGAATCGAAGTGATACAACCTTCCGATACCGTATTAACCACTGGCACGTGTCAGAGTAGATGATCTACAGGTGGGTTTCGCCATCTACGGCGTTCACAGGTAATTTGTAAATGGTTAACACCGAGTTACAAACGGTAGGTGGTCATTACATGGAAACTGCTTGTTCACTGCATCAACAACCGGCTTGTTGCATGTATTAATTGTTCGGAGCCCGAAAACACAATAGAATCGTACATTTGTACGTTACTCAACGATGAAATAAGGCGTTTATATAAAAAATGACCCAGTGAATTGATAACAAAATAATCTAAATAATATTTTTTTAACTGTACAAAAATTCACAATTACCTCAAACACGATAACGAACCAATGCTCTTAATACAGTTGATTGGTTATAAATATCATATCGGCACATAAGTATTGAACACGCAGAAATATATAAACGTTTTCAACTAATGCATAAATAATAATAGTAAATCAAACATACAAGATTATATTAGATATAAACGAGCGATGAGGATGCCTGCCAATACACTACAGTAACTAAACAAATCTTAACAACATTGAGCAAACTAAAAGCAAAATAATAATTGTTCACAGTCATCAAAGAACTTAATTTAACTGGTGAAGATCTAAACACTAAAACAAAAGGACTGAAGTAGTAAAATTCAATCAAATAAGATTCACACCCAAGATAGAAGAACTACAACAAATAAGAGTATTTTCAAAATCAGAGACCAATAAAGACCCCAGAGAACGAAGGGATGCTGGGCAACAGTCAAATAACACCAAAAGACAACCGATAAGTCTAAGGCGATTCTATGTTGAACTGAAAGAAAAATTGCACGTAATATTTTCCAACGCCACATTCTGTAAAGAGATTGGTTCTTGGAGCAGTGTTAATAAACGAAAACAAATTGCGCCCTATCCTCGTTAGCGAAATGTGTCGGTGTCGAGTGATTTAGTTTGTTGGCTGGCGCACGACCAAATTCGACGTCACAGACAACAGGTATGATTTAATGAGTGGTTTGAGTGATTAATTGGGCGGACACGCCCACTGTCCACACCCCACCCTGTCGCCAAGGGGGTCCACATTACGGTACAAGGTTCAAGAAAGGGATTGTCTGTGAATGACAACTATCAATCGGTTCCATTAAAGAACGCCAAAGTCTGCTGAAGTAGTCGCCATTTTGGTTAGTCCGTAAGAGGAATGTTAAATTTGGTACAGCATTGTTACTTAACGACTTAAAGGGAAAATATAATTTTTCATTCATTCGGAAGAACGCAAAGGTTACTAAAGGACCCACTTTTAATTTAAAAAAATTTTGTCATTAAATAAAAAAATAAACGAGTTTTTTACTAGGCCTAGTATGTTTTTTATGAAAATACAAATGAAGTTTTTTTTATCCACAATAATGCTGTACCGCATTAAAAAAATGCTCTTAATAGTCTGCAGAGGCTGTCTGCCATGTTGGTTTGAATCCCATTAGTACAATGTTATTTGCGAATCCAAATTTGTTCGTTTTTTATTGACCAAAAGTTGTGTATAAGGTGTCATTTTAATCGTATTATTTCGCATTTCTTTTGCTTTTGATATTTTGAATACATACGCCTAGTTTTGAAAAATAAGTGAAGATAAAAATTTCAAAATAAATATTTTTATGTTTTTTTCTATACAACAAATTAGGAATTCGCAAAGCGATTCCAACGCGCAATTTCATTCTTGATCAAATGCAATTTATTTGGGAAAAAAATCCGTTTAAAAATAACCGTTCAATTTGGATACGCGTGATCCAATTTGAAATGGTCAGTTCGAAAATAACATTGGTCTTAAGGGATTAAAACCAACGTGGCCGACAACCAGCGACAGCCTCTGCAGACTCTTTAACGTTTAGAGACTCTTTAACGTTTAGAAGGGCGGGAGGGGAGGGTTTCAAGTAAATAATAACATTAACTACAAAGCTGTGATACAAAATAATTATTCTTACATCAACATAACGATGAAACATGCAACTACAAATTATAATACAAAGCTATATATTTATTTACAAAATTAGTACATTTTACTATACAAACTGGAAATCTCTAACAAGGCAGATCCGTGCGTGAGCAAGAACCTTCTGATCAGCCACTCTTGACAACAACTTGTTATTTTGCGTGTAGCTTTTAGATGAAGTAGTCATATATATATGTATATATATATATATATATATATATATATATATGTATGTATATAATGAATCTTAGGAAAAAAGAATAAATAGTACATAATTATACACAATACAAGTAAACGACACACAACACAAATTTATTACAGTACAATATAAGCACAAAATTAACAAATATATTACAAAACAAGTACAAAATGCACGAATATTATGGTGATCGAGTTCGGTGAACCACGCTCACCTTCCTCAGACAAGAGGATTCTTTTATGAATCCCTCTGGTCTGTGGAAGGTGAGCGTGGTTCACCGAAATCGATCACCATAATATTCGTGCATTTTGTACTTGTTTTGTAATATGTTTGTTAATTTTGTGCTTATATTGTAATAAATTTGTGTTGTGTGACGTTTACTTGTACCGTATATGTACCAACACGTATTACTCTAATTAAAAAACTATAATAATACAGTACTAAACAAATGAACGATTGTAACATAAGCTATGCCTACAGAGGTTAGGCACCTGACAAGCACTTTTGTTTTCGTCATTACTATATAGTTATTGTTTTTCATGTAAAATTCTTCTGCTGACTATGAAGCAGCATCAGCTAAGTATTTTCTTTATTTGATGTTGGATATAATAAATGTCCTTTCTTTATAATTTCAGCTAAAAATCTAAAAACGTTTGGTCTTTTGGTCCCATGGATATTTTTTCAATAATTATTATCTAGATTATGATGTGTGCGTATGATGTGTTTTATTTCTTGTATTATAATAATGTATCTTAAAATTATCACTAATTTCTGTTGGTTTTATCCCGTGATAAATAAAATTCTATCGTTAAGCGTATAATTATCCATACACACTATTGTAATTTTCATATTTTTGGAAAAAAGCTTAGCTGATTGATTTATTTTAATTTATGAACGATTTTTGTTGCTCTTTTTTGTAGTTTAAGGCCCTGATCAAGATTCTGTTTACTAAATTTTGCTATATAACATTCGAGACGTGATTGTAAATATGCATGATACACGTTTTTTTAAGATTGCATAAAAATGACATTCTATAAAATGCATGTTTTTTTAAGATTGCATAAAAATGACATTCTATAAAATGCATCAACTGGTGAATTTATTTCAAAAAACAATTTTTTTGCGTATTCATTCCAGGTTAAATGTTGGTAATGTTTAAAGTAAGGAAATTTTTGCTGTTATGTTCTTCAATATTTTTATTACTAAATATTATGTTGTTTCGTATGTCTTTCTTACTATTTTGTATAGTTTTAAAACAAATCAACCTTGTTTTTTTCAATATTTAAAGTTACGTTCATCTAAAAAATATAAAATGTTAGTTACTTCTATCTGATAGATATTCAGACTCATTTACATCTTTTGCTGATATTTTACAATTATAGTCATCTGAATATAAGTTATTTTATTGTATAATTTTTAGAAATAGCACGAAATTTTACTCTACAAATGACGTCATATACGTAGTTACATGAGGTGACGATCTTTGTCCTCTCGTGTAACCCGCGGCCACTGGGACGGTCAAGGGCCTTCCTATTAGTATTCTCACGACTCGCAGTGACTTCACAGGTATCAGATTTGACGTCATCCTTGTCTCCAGAGCTCGCTGACATCGAGTTATACCGGTCATGTGTGAATAACAACTAAACGCTTTTATCACGTTACCTAATACAGTAACACTTTATCCGTACCTGCCCAAGAGTATTAAGAGATGACCGATGTGAAAATACACGATCTGACCGGATAGATGGTGACATGCGTGTTATATTTCGCACATGTAGGGGTTTAAGCAGCGGAGGGAACCTTCCACACATCCACTGCCATACATCTCGAGTAGTAAAATAACACTGTAAAGAACTTTACAAGTTTCTTTTATTGTTATTTATTGTTTAAATTATAACTCACTGTGTTATTGTTATTTATAAAGTGGTATTTGAATAATAACTTAATTTAATTGTTCTAAGCTTAATTCGTTAATGTTGATCAAACCAAACAATGATCACTTATGATGACGTAGTGGACGGGGCTTGCTACTGCGCTGCCAACACACAGCCTACCGTCTGCCTAATTTCCATGACAACATTAAATGGAATGACACAGAGGAGGAAGAGTAGTCTCTCCCTAACTTCCGCCAATCAGTGCATCTGTCTCACGCCGGCTTTCAGAAGGTTGCAATCTAAGCGACCCATCTGTCGCCGACGTACCAATCCATCTATCGGTTACCCATTGGTCATACAATAACGCAGAGTACAATGCGTAAGATGACGAAGAATGCAATCTGCATGTGTTTCCCAGAACCATCAGCTGGTTGTCGCCAGCCCGTACACCTTATTATGTATTCACCACTCAACTCCCTTCAGACAGCTCACTGCCAAATGCAAATAGAGAAACTGTATTTACGACACTACAATTTAGGGTCATTCTACAAGGGCAGTTTAAATGGCACGTTTTTTACACTGGTGTTCAGCGTTATTGTACCATCCTTTCCGAGCATTTCAACCACCGCCTAGTTTTACGCTATTTTTTAGCGTTTATTTTACTATTCTATACGAGCAGTTAAAGCGCAGTTTTCTAGCCTTTAAAGCACCCGAAGTGGTCTCTATACGCGCAGTTAGTTTTCTAGCTTTTAAAGCACCTGAAGTGGTATCTATACGGGCAATTAAAGCGCAGTTAGTTTTCTAGCTTTTAAAGCACCTGAAGTGGTCTCTATACGGGCAGTTAAAGCGCAGTTAGTTTTCTAGCCTTTAAAGCACCTGAAGTGGTATCTATACGCGCAGTTAGTTTTCTAGATTTTAAAGCACCTGAAGTGGTATTTATACGGGCAGTTAGTTTTCTAGCTTTTAAAGCACCTGAAGTGGTATCTATACGGGCAGTTAAAGCGCAGTTAGTTTTCTAGCTTTTAAAGCACCTGAAGTGGTCTCTATACGGGCAGTTGAAGCGCAGTTAGTTTTCTAGCCTTTAAAGCACCTGAAGTGGTATCTATACGCGCAGTTAGTTTTCTAGCCTTTAAAGCACCCGAAGTGGTCTCTATACGCGCAGTTAGTTTTCTAGCTTTTAAAGCACCTGAAGTGGTATCTATACGGGCAGTTAAAGCGCAGTTAGTTTTCTAGCTTTTAAAGCACCTGAAGTGGTCTCTATACGAGCAGTTCAAGCGCAGTTAGTTTTCTAGCCTTTAAAGCACCCGAAGTGGTCTCTATACGCGCAGTTAGTTTTCTAGCTTTTAAAGCACCTGAAGTGGTATCTATACGGGCAGTTAAAGCGCAGTTAGTTTTCTAGCCTTTAAAGCACCTGAAGTGGTATCTATACGCGCAGTTAGTTTTCTAGATTTTAAAGCACCTGAAGTGGTATATATACGGGCAGTTAAAGCACGGTCAGTTTTCTAGCCTTTAAAGCAGCTAAAGTGGTATCTATATAGGCAGTTTTAACGCTGCCGTATGAGCGGTTTCAGTGACGTCGGAGACGTTACCTTTAACATGAATATTGTAGAGGTTTGATGTGCGATTTATTTGATCTATTGGATTGTTATGAACTAAGAACACAGCAACAGAGAAAAAGAAGAAAGTGAGGAACTCATACCACTTCTCATACATAACTCCACAACCTCAAACCATCACTCGCCTGAATTTGTTTGTTAGCACCGGGTGACCGAGCTTCGCTCAGTTGAATTTTGCAAGCTTAAGAGGTAGCATCCATATCTCCCAGAAGATAGAATGTTGTTGCTCTTCCTTACAATTTTGTTTCGGAGGTCTTCCGCGTTTACCGTTAGCCCCCCTTATGGAACTCGGCCTACGGCCTCGCCAAACCGCTCTGCAACAGGCCTCTTTGTGGAACTCGGACTACGGCCTCGCCAAACCGCTCTGCAACAGGCCTCTTTGTGGAACTCGGCCTACGGCCTCGCCAAACCGCTCTGCAACAGGCCTCTTTGTGGAACTCGGCCTGCGGCCTCACAAAGGCACTCTGCTACAGTACCATTTGTGGATCTCAGCATGTCGCCTCGTGAGGAAGATCGACCTCTATGGCCTCACCGGAATTCTAAGCAGTATGACCATGAATATTGGTTTTTGGGGTTGTGGAACCCATAAACATAGTCTTTTCTAAAATCTGATGGTATATAAGTAATTAAGAGATGAATATCTTTAATCTTATGCCCCACTTGGGTGTACTAGTTTAACATTACCCAATGTTAAAAATAAAAACAGTAAGTGAAAAAAAACAATCTGACAAAGTATATAGGTTAGAATTATACATAAACACATGTT
The DNA here is from genome assembly GCA_035578905.1 of Stictocephala bisonia. NCBI lineage: Eukaryota > Metazoa > Arthropoda > Insecta > Hemiptera > Membracidae > Stictocephala > Stictocephala bisonia. The sequence continues at coordinate 944,975 of JAQJVL010000257.1, read as the reverse complement.
CAAAAAATCAATAAAATATTGAATAATTTCACCACATATGGATAATTTCACCACACAAGACAAACAAAACACACATGATCTTCTAAACAATAAATTGTTAAATAATTTCACACGGGACGTCTAGGTGTCTGTGACAGAAATAAGAATTTTCCCAGGATTGAGATCGGTGCCATACGATTTATCGTGGTCGAAAACCCCCAGAAAAGTTTTAAAATTAAAAATCCTTGAAGCCAAAAATAATTTTGTCGGGACGTGGCTTGTTTTATATAATAAATAAGATTATTACATTTGTTACTAGTAACGTAAGTCAAACCAGGACATTGTTCAGTCTCTAATATGAACTTTTCTGCAACAACTTGTTCCAAAAGATAAGCGACTTTACACTACATGTCTTGCTAGCTCACCGCAGAACGTCGAACAGACCCTAAAACGCTTGAAAATAATGATGGAGTAGATAAACCAACTACAAGTAACTTTTAAGTAGGTTTTGTAAAGGTATCGTCGATAAAGGTTCGAGGTTGTTGTTTGAAGGCGGCACATTGAAATTTGGATCTTATGCAAAGCAAAATAAGAATGTTATTTGATCTGAAGATCAAAGATGTGAATTATACTAAAAGATCACAACGTTTAGTAAACATCAGCAACTGTGCTCATCTTGTATGTTGTATGTTTTAGTAAAAATCAAAGGGGTTCATCTTTTAACTAGCAACGAAATTGCGTATCTTGCAGTGAAAATCGAAGTTCATTTGATGTTTATATGTTGCATTTTAAACATGAAAAGTTGTGAATCGCACGGCATGAATTTGACCTAATTTAATTTTAATTAAAAGCTTTTCACTATCTATAGTTGTTTCCTGGGAAACTCAACTCATGAGCAATATTGAGACTAAATTGTAAATAATTTTTTAATTCTCATATATTCCAATAAAATGATTTATTCTGTGAGGCCTTTCGCCTACATTGTAGGCATCTTCAGACATCAACAAAATTATAATTTTAAAACATTTGTTTACAAAATATAATAATGTAAATATTTTAAACATATGATAGATTAAAAAAATTATTAAATTTAAAGTGTGTTCATAGGTATATAAATACGAATACACAGTAATTTTCAGTTAAATTATACTATATAAACGGAGATTTTTGAATGGGAGGATGTTCATTATTTTCAATTAGTGTATTTAAATTTATTGGAATATATGAAAATGTTTTTAATTATTTACAATTTAAAATCTTCCAATAGAGAACTCAAAGAAGAAATTAATATTGAAACTATTTTAACTAAGACGATGTGTGTGCCATTTTAATTTGATGTTTATATATTGCAACTTTTGTGAATCATACGGCATGAATTTGTTCGAATCATACGTCATGAATTTGTTCGAATCATGCGGCATGATTTTGTTCGAATCATACGGCATGAATTTGTTTGAATCATACGGCATGATTTTTAACAATTATAGTTGAACAAACTTATCATTTGTTTCCTGGAAAACACAATTCATGAGCAATATTGAGACTATTTTAACAAAGACGATGTGTCTGCCATTTTAACAAAGACGAGTGTCAGCCATTTTAACAAAGAAGATGTGTCTGCCATTTTACTTTCATTAACTAATTCACCGGTCATGGGTGATTGTCAATGACCATGAGACAGTAGTAGCTGACTAGGTCTTCAAGGTACAAATAAAATATCGTGAGGCTAAAATTGCATTTAAGTCCATCTCTGTGCTAACAATCCTTCAGAGTTGCCAAATCCCTGAAGTGTCCCAGCCAGCACATCGTGGGCGTGATGGAAAATGAACTACAAATATTTCCCCCGTCAGTTTGATCTAAGGTCGTTTCACTATCTTGACCATATTGGAAAATACAAACCGCTGGGAATGAATTTGGCAAGTCCATAATTAATGCTGTCCTGTCAACCAAATTAGTCCCACCCTAACCTTGGCGGGCCGGACTTCGCATACAAATGGCTACTAAAACAGTGCACGAGCTGAATGGCTGAAGTCCGGCTATTGGCAGTCGTGTTATTACCAATTAGAGCCAGCTGATTGACTGGCGGAATATGTACTAGCTGATCCCTTCTACCGGCGGTGAGGTTAGATTATTTAGTACTAACATTTATTTTACTTACACACAGAATAGCTAACTCTCGCATGCACAAACTTGACAACTACCCACTGTACATTAGACGAATGGCCGCTGAAAAACGAAGGTTACGAAGGATCTGGCAAACTTCAAGGAATCCTAATGACAAGAGAAATGTTAACCGAGCCGCTAGGCAGTTCAAACAAGCTCTTTTCCAAACTAAAAATCGGTGGTTTGAGAACTTTACCGAGAATCTAACTGCAACTGCTGACACTGATTACTCTCTTTCGATATCAACACAATATTTTAAAACGTCCAAAACAAAGAAATCATCCAGTTAGAAAATAAGATGGAAGCCGTGGTAAAAAGTGTTGAAGAAAAACTGGCATTGTTTTCCCGGTACTTCTCAAAATGTTTTCAAGCCTAATCCACACTATCCAGGTGTTGCTGATAGCGAAATTACTGAATACCTGGATTCACCCCTACAATTGGACTTACTAATCAAATAATTCCGATTTTCAGAAGTAAAGAATGCTATAGATGGCCTTCGACCTCACAAGTCTCCAGGATTCGACCTTATAAGTGGAGAGGTCTTAAAGAACTTGCCAAGGAAGGGAGTAATTATGCTCACATACATATTCAACGCAATCATAAGTCTAGACGTTTTTCCTGCCCAATGGAAAGTAGCTCAGTTGGTGGTTGTGCCTAAACCAGGAAAACCCTTTACTGAAGTGACTTCATATAGGTCTATAAGTCTACTACTGATACCGTATAAGTTGTTTGAAAAATTGCTACTTCAACGTTTACAAATGACATTCGTTTGGTTCCTGAACATCAATTTGGTTTCCAAAGAAATCACTGTACTATTAAACAGGTTCATAGAGTTGTAGAAGTTATTCGAAATTCATTGGAAACAAAAGAATACTGTTCTTCTGCATTTCTAGAAGTGTCTCAAGCTTTTGAAAAGGTATGGCACACTGGCCTGTAGTACAAATGCAAAAAATCACTTCCGAACACTTTTTACAGCGTAATAAAATCTGCTCTTTCAAATAGGCAATTTTAAATTAAGTTCAAAATTTAAATTCAGATTAGTTACCTATATGTGCTGGCGTTTCTCAAGGTTATAGTGCGTCCTTGGGCTATTACTTTACATCAAATCGACTAGTTTGAATGTAGGGACCATGCGACTGCAGGTCATCACAATACAACTAATGTGATCAGTCCAATCAGCTCGTCGTATAAAGATCTCATCTCGGCGACTTTAAAACCAGTTGAACGAGGGAGATGCAGTCCAATCGACCAGCTGGAAAGTAGGGGCCATGCGACTGCAGGTCATCACAATACAAATGTGATCAGTTCAATTAGCTTGTCATATAAAGATCTCATCTCGGCGACTTTAAAACCAGTTGGACGAGGGAGATCGACCAGCTTGGAATGTAGGGACCCGAATCAAAAGTCGATTTGCCGCGCCACTTGGCTCGTGTGTTTATTGAAGCACCGCCTGTATCACTCGTTATTTACGCTATCAACGCTAACAGACTGTTCATAATTATACATCACACCCTTTCCAATCATTTCGGACCTAATATTTACAATGGTTGTGTTAAGCTGTTTTTAAATTTTGTTCATAGCAATAACTTAAATGTATACGCATGTTTTCATTACATCATCCCAAAATTAAGTAGACGATCCACAAATCAGTCCCAAACATGACCCTGATCATGGCGATCACATTTTTAGACGGATATTTTATTTTACCACAGTGTAAATAAAATCAGTGGGAATCGGGCTTGGATGATTTTATACTTAGACTATTTGATATAATATAAAATATATTGTAGCAATAAGACATGCTAATTTTGTGTTATTCCTACAAAATGTAGTCTATTAGTGTCAAAGCACTATTCTTGGGCCTATTATAAAGTTCATTAAAAGAAGAATTCTTGGAACATGGTCTTCAGTTATCAGAACCCGTATTTTAATAAAGTCAGCAAAATCGAAACAATTACGATTCCGTCTAAAAATTCAAATTTTATTCAGCTGAATTGATATATTGTACATGCATTAGCTAAGTCATATAGTATAATTCTAAATACAACAAAATGATCATATCGATATGATAAACTAAGATAAGCTAATCTAAAATCATAATATTAACCTTGAAATATGAAATGTTTTAATTAAAACATATTTCTCACAGGTATTTACGTGACTAGCAGGGGTGGCCAGCCTGAAATTCTCGGACGAAGTAGCAACAAGGACAATTAGCAGGTCCTTTAATTGTTTCCTGAACTTAAGTTCGACTTGCAAAGAAAGTGGAAGAGAGTTGAACAGCGCAATTCCATTACAGTAGACCTATAAAGAGTGCGTTTAGAAAAAAAAAAATGAAATGTAGTGTTTTGGTCCTGTAAGAGTGATTTAATAGAAAGTTTTCTTATAATCTATACAAATGTGTAGTAAATATTTTGACTGTTAACACCTCAAATTAAATCAGGAAAGACATTTCGTATATATGACAATGTTCCACAATTTTAAAGTTTTACGTATTTTCCCTAACCTTGTTTTTTTTTCTCGAATGAATGGGATATTTCAAAAATATTATAAGGGAAGTCAGGCGACAATGCTGTGGTTTCAAGGCGTAGTGGCTATACATCAAGTAAAGGCCTGAACGCAAACATTCAAATTAATTTTTTGTTCACAGATGCAAATTAGTTGACCTATGGCTATATTTTACACCTCATTTTGTACAGACCAGTTTAGTGGGACTTCTGTTTCCAAACGTGAACTAAAATGTTTCGATGTTAAACGTTACGATTTCTGTTTAACATTTATGTAATATCACTCCTGATGCAGCCTACTGACATTTCCTGTGTGTGTTTTTTATTTCATTCAGTTATTACTTGCAAGTATCTTGACGATACGCCGAGGTCAGTAGATTATTTATTTATCTAAAAGTATTTAAATAGATATTTATCGTATTTTCACTTTATTACTATGCTAAATAATTACGTTTGAATACTGAAGATATATAATGAGTTTTTACTGAAATTGGAGTCTACAATTAGACAGCCAAAAGCCTGTTAGCCTTATCACACTTTTGTATTGTACACTGATAAGAAAGCAGAAATATATCATAATTTACAAAGAATTTTTGATGCAGACCTATTTTCCTCCACTTTACCAGTTTTGTAATCCAAAACCCATCGTATCATTTCAAAGTGGATTTTCCACAATACATACCCGCTGAATACAAACATTTTAAAGGTTTATTGAGTTTTTTTTTCCGATTTGAGCTTCTACAAACTCCTATACTCTGCTTTTTATCTACTAGATATATTGAGGCACCACAGAGAAAAAAGAAACAAAGGTCCCTTAAGACCGCACGAACGCCTGTATTTGGATTACAAAACTAATTTAAATCTTCACAAATATGTACTAATAATTAATACGATAAACGAAGGTTTAAGAGGGGGGAAAGGCGCGGAAATAGCAACGGCACTGGCTCAGCCATCAGCAGGCGAACTGGAGGACTATAACTATAGTTACTACTCCACACCCACTCAACGCCCTATTGGATGCCATTTATGTTTTCTTCTTCTGTAGGTAGGGTTGCCATACATTTTTGTAGTAAAATACGGACACCAAAATTACTTGAGGGTCTGGCGGAGGGAGGGGTTGAAAATAGTCTTTTGTGAATTTTATGATATGCGATTTGGTTTATTGAATTGGGAAACTAATAGTTTGTGATATGTAATATTAATAAGATATGTAATATTAATTAATATTACAACTATATTTTCATTCGAGATTTCAGAGAAATACAATATTTTTTTAAGTAATTCACTGAGTTTCAGTTGTTAGAACTCAATAAATTGTCATAAATTTCCTTGAAAATATTTAGGCATCACTTGTACTAGTTGTACTGGTACTGACAGAAGTCTGAACCTAGTCATTTTTTTCTGAAGAGATTACCTGTTTTAAGTAAAGAATTGTTGATTTAATGATTTCAAAAATTCAGTACGTGACATGTCTCAGAATAGCGTTGGCCCTCTCTACTAATCTACCGATGGTCTGTTCCGATCGGGTGTCCAGATATTTGTGATAGGTCAAAAAACTTGTTTAACTAGTGCCGAAGTACCGGGTAGAAAAACAGCAATCTCAAACACTCTCGAAATGTTCACACTTATTTTGCTTGAAATATAGGGGAGGGAAGTATGTAGTAGTATAAATAGTGAGTGCACAGTCTGTGAGTCATACAACACACAACCTCACACGGTTGTCGATTGACGATTGACCAAAGTACTAGTAATGCCTGTTTGTCTTTTTTACAATAATAAATATATATTTAATATTAACAGAATGAAAAATACGGACATCTATCAGGTTTTTCCTTTGTACGGTACGGACACAGAATGTAAAATACAAATCGTCCGTACAAAATACAGACATTAATGGCAACCATATCTATAGGAAACCTAATCAACATATGCCATTTGCAACAAGCCTCTCTAGCGTTAGTTGTGTCAACTATACAGACAGTTTACGGTTATAAAATTAATACAGCTAAAAATGATAGGGTATTCTACCTAGTCAGTTATATAACGCTATTCTATAAGGATTCCTCTATAGTATATGGCCAAGATCAAAGGGATGATTGCCGTAATGAATAGTGACGTGTATCGGTGGCGTGCGCCGTGCGGCACTGGACACGCAGGGCGGCCACGCCAGCCGCGCCCTTCCTGCAGGGAAATGTCCATCAACGGACTTTGGCATCTATTCTTATTGCAATACCCGTACAGGGTCCAGGAGTCGACCCTCAACTGCACCAAGCTCACGACTACATTATGAGCCTACACAACTGCCAAGTTTTGTTCCTTCAGTCCATTCCTTCAGCTATGGCCGCCAGCGGATTGTAAACCTCTGCTACAACACACGCACGACAGAAGGGCTTCTCACTCCTTCCAGTCATCCCTAATTAGCGAACAAGTGAACGTTTCTACTAACTAAACAATACAACTCTCATAATTAGGCCTATACAATTTTTTTCTTTTTTTAGTTTTTTTATAGCATTTCTGTCGTGGTTAAACTCATAACCCTACCTTCATGTACATGTGATAGAAAGTGTTTATAACCCGATAGAGGCCATAGCTGAAGGAATTAACTGTTAATACTAGTAGTGTGAGAGGCAAATACAAATCTGTTTCCTCTAAAGAACGTCAAAGACTCCTTTGCTATTATATAAATAGCCCCAACTTGAAACCAAAAGTAAGCTTCTCCTGGTTATGTCATTCTAAGGCCCCTATATTAAGTTTTCAAATTTCAAGTTTATAGATTTTCGGGAAATGCCTTCAATTTGTGTCAATGACAGAGTGATTATCAAACACATCATTCTTATCGGAAATGTAATAAATGTTTACAGTCTACCTATGAGTCAGAAGGACTACCACGAAGGAGTTTCGCTAGTAGGTGTTGACTTGGTTAGTGGCAATTCTTTACATCTTGTGTCAATTACACAATTTATGTTTTCATTATTCGTTCCGAGAGAATATGTGCACCAAAAAGATAAACCAAGAACCTTAAATAATATATAAAAAGATATCATTGATAATCGTACTATCTACGTGGACAGGGAATAAAAAAATCTCAAAAGAAGATGCTGAACACTAACAGAATTCATTTGTAAAATGAACGCCGTTTACAAGAGACACCACAATACAATATGGAGGTAACAACAAAACAATCGCTTTTCTCGTTACAATGTTTTTTAATTGCATACAAGAAAGGGACACCAAAATAAAAAATGTCATGTTATCGAGTGTCTATCATCTAGGATTTGATCAATATAAATACAAAATTCGTAATCAGACTTCAGTAGCAATACAATTAAAAACAAAAATCACTACATACATAAAAATTACAAGTAAATTATCCACAAGTAAATTATTGTAACATAGAATCTAAAAAAACTAAATTAGATAGCTTCAAGTAGACAATTAAAGGCAGCGAATCTACTTGATCGAATTGATATTTATAAAAAAAAGTCCCATTGTACTACGTAATCTGTGATCGTTTTCCTCGAAAAACACGGAAAACCATAAACGGTACATTCAAGTACGGCCAGAGGCGGTGTCGTGTCGAGGAGGGAAGGCTGGTGACATATGCGGCTAGCATTTCACAGGAAACATGACACCACTGCCACGTAGGCACAGCTGATAATCGCCGTCCTAGGAACCCAGATGATGTACCGTACATCGCCAACACCTGGACGTACAGTACACACCCCAGAGGTCGAACAAACTTTGAATCGAATCGACCGTCGAGCAAAACAGTTAAAAAGATGCACATTACCTCAGTAACAAAGGTCGGTCGTGTTGAACACACTAGTCAAGCTAGATTATTTCAGTAACTCAATTTTATTCAGACCAACTTCAGCATGATATTATCATATGATCCACAAAAACTGTTCTTTCTAAACTCATGGTGGTTTCGCAAATTCGTCATTTTTTAGGTTACGATGGTTAACAAAATCAGACTAGAGAAACATTTTATAAAGTTTACGTCAGTAATATTGTTAATTCATTGCACTGTAGAGCTTTCTTGAGATTAAAAATATACAAAAGTATGAAAATAAACAAAAATTAACTGAAAGTAATAAACAAATACAACGTTGCCGACTTTGGTCAATGTTGAGGCGGTACCTTGCAACACTCTTCATCGACTTTCTTACAAAAAGGAAAAAATACCTTTTCCTTGGCGTTTCCGCGAATGTTTACACCAAGTCTTCATCGAGAAACTAAGACTTTTACTAAGAATTTCCTCTCAGATTCTTAAAATCAGAGTCTTCTCAAACAAAAAAACTAACTCCATTTTCCTCAGCATTCTCGTTTATGCTTATTTCGTTGTATTCTATGGCAAGAAACTATTATTGTATAGTACTGTAACAGGGATTGACTAAGCTCTCCTATGGGCGTTTACAACGTTGTACACCCAGGCAAGATACACCTGTAGGTTTAAGATTTGCAATTTATGCATTGTATTGAATGTAATTATTAAAATCATTACTCAAACTCTTGACTCCGTTCAGTTTTTAACTATAGAGAATCTTAATATATATAATCCAAAACGATATACTCATCAGCAAATCTCCGGAACCGCTGAAGAGACGTAATTTGAAGGGTTGTTAGCTTTTGTATCATACATACAATTATTTCTCGAAATTCCATTCTTAAGGGGTAGAAACAACCCCTCAACATTTCCTTTTTTCCATAAAAGTAACATTGGCGTTAATTTAATTTAATAATTTACTCTAACAGCTGATATAAAATACATAAACCTGACACAAAAAATTCGCTAATTTGATTTTAATTGTGAAATGTTTTAAAATAGGCTATTTTTTTTTACCTCGGACATGATTGTACTAATTTGCATCCCCATAGAGTAGACTTATAGGGTTGTCTAGACTGAACAACTTCGTTATCTCGGAGAACGACAGCAGACTGAGCTTTTACATGATAATAATAATAATAATAATAATTTCTTTATTGTAATAAAACAATACACATTGTGTTACAAACGTCATCTATAAAAGGTTACAGTGATAATAATAGTAATATATATCAAGAAACTGAATAATTAATGAAAATGGAAACTGTAACATAAAATAATGCGACTACCTGGGTCGAAGCCAGTGTGATAAAAAGAAAAAGATTTTGGTTATTGCGGCCCATCCGTAAAACGGTGGGCCATGAACTCCCCCACCGAGTAGAACGATCTCGAGATCAATAGCTGCTTGAGTTTTCTCTTAAACGTGGCTTTATCGGCCACAACTACTAAGCTGTTTGGGAGTCGGTTTAACACCCTGACGCCAACCTGTGACGGCAGGTTATTGAAGGCGGATGTTCTATGTTGTTGCTGGCGATATGTGTCCCTACCCCTAGTATTGTAGTCGTGGATATCTACACCTTGGGTGAGATTGCCACTGAAACGACAGTAAACTGCCACCTCAAGTAAGTAGAGGCAGGGTAAAGTTAAAAGACCGAGCTCCCTAAACGCATCCCTACACGACTCTCTGTGCCTCAAATTCGCGAGAACTCTGACCGCTCTCTTTTGCAGTCGAAACACTCTTGAAAATCTAGAATCTGCACAGCTCCCCCACAGACGTATTCCGTAGGACAGATGTGGGTAAATTATACCAAAGTAAGTCATTTTTAGAATTCCCAATGAGCAGAACTGAGCAAGGGATCGCAGGACATAGATACCCGTCGACACCCTGGAGCAGACACTGTTGACATGATTGTCCCAGGTCAAACCTCTATCAACTTGCATCCCCAAGAAACTAGTACAATCCACATCTTTCAAAAGAGTGTCATCTGCCATAACGGACAGTGGCGTGTCATCACCAAGTTGTCTTAGACAGAAGTAGACAAAATTTGACTTAGTGCTGTTTGTTTGTAGATTTAATTGTTCAAAAAATTGAATGCACGAATTTAACTGAATATATGTGTTTATTTCAAGTTCCTTTACCGATTTATTTTTTATACAGATTGTCGTATCATCAGCGTACTGAATAATGTTATGTGCTTGCAGTGAGAAACTTAAATTATTTACGTAGATTATGAACAATGCTGGGCCAAGGATAGAGCCCTGTGGGACCCCTCGGCCCACACTGATAGATCGCGAGAGGCTGTTTGCAATCTGAACACGCTGACTGCGACCGGTGAGGTTTAGATGGTTTAGAGAGAACCACGGAGTAAGCAAGCCTAGAAAACCACCCCGTTGCGAAGCAAGGGCTGTAGGCCAGTACGATAATTACTGATATACAAATACTGAAGTCTGAGATATTATAACGACCTCCTGAAGGTGTTAATAAAAATGTCCATACAACCAAACAACGATAACGTTCGTCGACACCCCCTCCCCCAAATCAACACATATAGGTTACATCTAAGTGCGCTGAATGGATGTAAAGTAGTCGTCACAGCTGTTGTCAGTCCCTCCCCTTATTCCCCTCCAAATCCTGAGGGATAAACGTAGAAACTATTACCATACACTTTAAAATATTTACATTATTGGTTACTTAATGAGAAGGCGACCTCTGGATATGCAACTTATCCGTTCAAGTTCCACGTCCCACCCGTATCACTTCCATTAGTAAATATCAGTTGAAGCATATGTTGTCAAGGACAGTGCCAGGAGGGTCGCCCACCGGCAGGACACCTGGAGGCGTGCTATAAGGCCATCGACTTAACTCAAGTGCAAGACTTTAGACGTAACTTATAGACTTTAGACGTTGGCAATGCGTGGAGGCAACTAAAAGTAACATAAGGTAATTACAAATAGTTGATATGTTACATTGAAAAACTAGACAAGGAAGAAACGTACGTCGCAACAAATAGTGCGCTGAAATGGTGTCGTCGTGTAGTTAGTTCTCCAGTCCTATATGCGGATGGCAGGGCCAGCACTGTTGTCACTCCTCCCCCTTTACCCCCCAAATCTGAAGGTTAAATGTACTATGGTTTTATTACTAAAAATTTGTAAAAATATATAGTACATTGTACACAATGGTACTGGTAACTGCCAAGAAGGAATTGACTGCTGTCATATGAAAGCAAACTCTGTTTCTTAAATCTCTGTGGATATGAGACGCTGACTCTGCTCGTGCTTAATGTAAGGCGAAAATGAATTATTACAAATTAATAACCCGTAAATCAGAACGGTTGTTTCTAATAAATAACGAGTTCGACTTACCTATATAAGGTCCATTTACCTATATAATAGCGCAATAGCCATAGCAACTAGGTAACTTTACGTGGAATCTGAACCACGTAGTATTGGTCTGTTTTCAGTTTTTTTAACTAATTCTCAGTTCTCTCCCTACACAAAAGCCAGACACTGACTACCGCCCAACATGGACACCCTTCTATACAAGCGTTCACGCCGATGACAACCAATGAGTGGACGCCTTGTCGGTATAAAGAGGAACAGGCATAGAACCTATCGCCTATAATTTGCACAGCACTTTTTCCACAAGTAACTCGGTTACTGGACTGCGATTGCGCCACTAGTGCCGAATAGACAGAGGCATGGGTGATCTAAGACATCGGTAGTTCACCGCTAGATAACATTGTTTCTCGTCTATCTGACCACACAGAATATGTGTTGCTTTATCACGCTAACAGTAATAGGATGTGAGACGGGCGAAGTAGTGCTAACAATAGGCGCCGCTTGGCAGGCCGGCCAACGTGTGATACATAGCCGACACACTGTACGTACATACATACCTGTACGTTCTAGTACGCCAACTCCAGGGACATACAATAGCTGCACCCACACTTCTATATACTGTAGGACTACTAGCCGACAGCCCTTACTTCGCTAAGGTGTGGATCTCTGCGCTTGCTTAACCCTTAACTACCATGGTGTATTTTAGTAACACTCATACCATGGTGGGGTCTTTAAAGACCCCAAATTTCAAATTAATGGAAAAGATAATAAATACACGATTTTTTAAATAAAATATTTATTATAATATAGAGTATGTACTAAAGATTATGTTGAGACTATAAAATACAATTTTAAACCCTATATTGATTTCATAAAAAATAATTTGTATCTTCACTGCATGTTTTATACTTTTCAGAACATACAGTTTTGACTAATTTATGAAAAATTGAAAACTTGTTCTAAATATTTTGTTTTGAAGGAATCCCGTGTTTAAAGAGTGCCTATGCCAGCTGAAAATAAACAAAAAGCCAACAGAAAATAGCGAACAGTTATGCAATCATCCCTAAAAAAAACCGAAAAAACACCAACACTAATACCCAATGCTAAATAACTCCTAATCTAAACTACAAAAATAAATGATGACATTCATTTATCACTGCAAACATCCAACAGGGAACAGCTAGAACTAGAATGCGTTATCTCAGCGCTTAAGTGGTGGTGAAAAATGAAATTAAAAACTGGAGCCTAAAAAGACCCCACATTAACCTTTCTTCTGTGGTTCTGTCTAAACCATCACATCAATGCCTCCACCATGCTGATCCGTTCTTAAGTTGGTCTTACCTGTGAGGATCTCTAGTCACTCATCGAATTGATTGATCTTTTGATCTAGTTTTTTGCAGAATTGTTACACCACCAAACTTATATCTTGGCTGTTTCAAATCATTGAGTAAACCTACCCTGAGTTATTTAAATCTAGTTATCTTTAATTCGGCAATACATAACTAAGTATCTACTTCATAAAAGAAGCAAAATGTATGTAAGAATGTATCTCGCAACAGATCCAGTATAGTTAACAGGCTAACAATTGATTTGGCGAAGTCGATAGAACAAATACAAGGTAGTTTCCTATTGTAGTGTGGCCGTACTCTCGTCAGCCCTCTTATTGTATTTACGCCGGTCATTAAATGTAAAATGGCTTTCATTACTCTTCGACGTAAACTTGGATGGAGGCGGCCACAAGCGGTGTTAGAGAGCAAGTCGTAACGATCGCTGGGTCCCAAGAAAGGCAAAATGCCATCAACAGATTTGTCATGTCATTGCAAGGAATCTCGGCCACTACCAAATGGACTCCAGCCAACAAGTTCACCCTTCCAGTCACAATCTTTATCACGTTTACGTCCACTGTCGTTGTCGTTCCAACATCGATACAAATTGGTTGCATTTCCCGGCAGCTCATACGCTAAGTACTGCCGACGAACGCACTATAAGTGAAATAAATCCATTCCGCAACAGTCATTGGAGGGTCCCACAGTGAACATCACCACCGTACGTGTATGGGAGGGTGAAGATGGGTGAGACAATACCACTGCACGCATATGGAGACTGTGTGGGACTGTACGTGTATATGGGAGGATCACCGTCAGTGTACATATAGGAGTGGGTGGGATGATAGCGGTCAGAACGTCTGGCGAACGTGGAATAAACGTAAAGAGTAGACAAGAGTAATAAACAATGTTGTTATGAGCAGCAGAGTACTGACACCTGGTCATACATTATGACACGACTCTGTAACCTTACCTACACTGGTGATGGAGCCACGACTGAAGACCTCAAGGAAACAGCAATCTCAACCCCACTCAGCATAATGGAACATTTATAAAACTCATTTCCACGATATTATTGGGAAAAACTAAGCATGTCCTAGTATTACAAATTAAGAAATTCTTAAAATAATTCCGTTATATATGCCTACTACTTTATCCAACTCAAAATCATGGATACCCAAGTTTGAATAAAAACTGCCCAGTAACCACTGGTCATATATAATTTCAAACACGTTTGGATAGTTTTGTGATGTATAAAACTTTACTAAATAAATACTGATTCTCAGTTATATGTGAAACTTTTAAACAGTGCAGATACAACAATTTACAGGGTATCACTTTTTTCATATAGATAAAAAGATTTTGTTAATTTAGTAACGTAACTTTTTGAAAACGACGGAGAACAAAGAAAAAGAAGTTTCTACAATAATCTGCTGAATGTATGTCGAGTAATATTGGAGTGAGTTACTTCTCGCTTACCACGCGTATAGCAGTCCAGTACCTTGTTAGTCCGTTCTTTTATTCATCTCAAATCCTCATGGATAAACGTAGTAATTATACTACTAGATGTATAAAGTTGTAATCTACTCATAACTGCCACTGAGACGTTAGCATAAGGGAGCGACCTCTGATTCTTTTTCTCTGTGCTAACACTGAATAGTTAAACACAAAACAAGTACTAAATTGTTATCAAGCTGTTCCAAACTATATATTCTCAGATCCAGTACAACTATATATACCCGGCGATTCTAAACGTTGTACCATAGGCCGCCTCAGCTGAAGGAATTCCGCTGTCATACCACTGTTTCATGTTTATCTACCGTCCTGCCTCCGTCCTGAAGGTTCGTCATAGATCGTCACGTAACGGAAGGCGTGTGGCCATGTTTGGCAGGGAAGGACATTCCCGGAATGCACGGGACGTGACGTCACAGTGACGTAGCTGTTTGCCCACGTGCTGGCTGCGACCCACACGACCGGCAAGGACACGTCTGCCCGCCCCAGCACAGACCTTGAGATTACATATGTAATAACATAGAAACCATTTGTCTAAGTCTTTTCTCAAAATTACTACAAACTGGATCTTAAAGATTAGTAATCAAGGAAATCCCTTTTGAATAACTCAACATTTTAGTCGGAATTATGACGAAGCTTACAATGGAATTTCTCCTAGATTAGCTAAAAATAAATTTGTACTGGGTAAGACGTTTTATGGATCAATTAAAGAAAATTTATCTTCTTTCCAGGCATTTCCCCATTTCGGTTGGAATTTCAATAAATAAGAAATTTGAATCTCTAAAATTCCTTCCTGTACTGGACAGAGATAGGCAAAGTATATATATTGTTTTTTCAATTTTATTTTGATAAAATGAAACCATGTTTTGAAAACTGTTTTTTATAAGTTTTTAACAATTGATCAAATTCAAAATTTCTCAAGTACATTTCCAATTCACTTTCCATACATTGTAAATAGATACTTTACTCAAACCACAGAGAGAAAGAAACAAGGGTCGCTCTCCTATGGCCGCAGCGAATGATTCAGTGGCAGTTTAATTTAGATTACAACTAGTGCATGTCTTTTATAAATTTGTACTAATGAATAACTCGTTATGAGAGTTTTGAGGGATACAATGGAAGGGAGAGACAACTGTGCTGTCCCTGCCATCTGCACGATGAACTGAAGAACTAAGTACACTATTGGATGTGACCTCTGTTGCTATCTTCTCTGTAACTGTGGAGAACTAAAGTCATGTGATACTAATGAAAATATAAAGTGATCTCCTGTCACAAAGCTAAATCCAATCAAGCCATTTAAGCCCTGCCTCACTGATTCTATTTATTCTAGTTAATCCCTCCGTAAAAGAACGTTAGGGGCCCACGGATATTTTAATTCGATACTAGGAACTGAAAATGTAAAATTTTTTGAAAATAATAGTACTGTATAGTAGGAATATCAGTAACATGTAAGAAAATAATAAAAATCTACTTTTTTTAGCCTTTTGACGTTCAACCATTAGACTAGCTACTTACTAAAATAAATACATTAGATCTATGTAGAAAAACTTCCAAATTCAAAAATACAGTATTTATAACCTTCGGTTCATATCATCTACAAGTATTGACGGATCGTTAATACGTAACTCATTTCGTCCATCAAAACTGTTCCACGCTGTGACCCAACGAGTACTGGGGGAGATATTTGATCTGCTCAACTGGGAAGCAGTAAGTTGAGGTGGTTTTCGAGATGGATTTCGACCGTTCTAACGTTCAGGGTAGGGGGTTCTGTGTAATTCATTGAATTCTGTAAGTTGTGCCTTCTGAAGTTTTGAGATATATTGCACAGCACCTCCAGGTGATACTTGGCCAATGAAGTGAAGTTGACGACACTAATAGCTCTCATGACCCTATTACGTTGGACGTTAATCGCTGTAGTGTGTACGCTACCTAGCCATACGGGAGCACTATATTAAGCAGCTGAATAAACCAATGACAAAAGTAGTTGTACGCTTTATGATTCCAGCAATATGAATGTAATACATTTGTCCTGGTTTTAATTTTAGCTGCTGTTTTATAAGATGGCTTTTGAACGTCAGCGATCGATCTAACATCACTCCAACCAAGTGCTATGGAGGATCATTTTGGTGGAGTTTTACACCATTTTAGAAAGATATTCAATTTTCAATTAACTAGTCGATTACTTAGGTGGATGCGGGCTACTTCGGTTTTTGATGGTTAAGGATTTAGCTTGCAAGTTCTAAAATATTCTTCGAGGATTGCACGACCACTTGTGAGTGTTTCTTGAATAGCACTGAAGTTCTTGAGTTGATAAGCTAAAGACTCTTTTGAGGACCAAGCTAATTTTATAAAATAATCGGTTCTGTTTTACCTATTGTTTGTTTTTACAAAAAATTAGTGAAATCTGGTTATCGTTTTTCTAAACAAAGGACTAATACAAATATAAGGTTTCAAGCGACTCAGGCTTTTCCTTACTTAAGTATATATCTAAAAACTACATTTTTTCCATTCATTATTATAATAGTATTTTAATACCCTCTGCTGGTAAGATTTTAGCATTTTCGTCATTTTCGGTAAGGCTGAATGTATAATTTAAAATGTTGACTGATTTGACATTATATCACTTTATCGGCCTTTAGAATATAGGTTGTATTCTGTATAGTATGGCAACACTGAAGTAAATATTAATTGGATTTTCACTCATTGTTGTCAATAAGTAAAAGCTTCCAATCTAACCTGAAATTAAATCTATATAGTAATGACAAACCAAAATTATCACTTGCAACTAACAATTGTATTCCGAAAGACTATGTGAAGTCTACGACTGTCGCACAAATTGACTGTCACACCAATTATACTACTGTTGCACGAACTACAACTGTCACATAAAAACTAATACTGTCACAAAGAACAACTGTCCTTAGTGCTGAAATCCAGATTACTGTGTATAAACAAAACCGAATTAATCGATCGACATGGGCCTGCATGCCTGTGCGTGAACTGGTGAAGTACAAACCATCAGCTCATTTGGTATTCGAGCCTTGGGCCTCGCACCCCTAGTCCGAAGCCTTAGCCACTGATGTAAATGATACCTCATAATAGTAATCACTGTTACCATTTTGTATTCATATATTATAGCTGAACACTCGTCTACACAGAGTTCTACAGCCTAGTCGAGAAGTACGCTCGGGAGGCGGAATTTTGATCCGTGGGGTCAGGTACAGACCGTCATAAATATTCCTACTAATCCCTTTGCCGCTCAGGCGGTGTTTAAAAGTGAATGTGGAAGTGGTGGCGACAGTGAGGATCAAGGAGGGTGTCATTTTAAACGTAACAAGAATACAGTATCTACTGCTTTTAAAAGCTATAATTTTAATATACATCGTAGTTCGTCTGAAAAAGAGTGAAATTAATATGTGTTATTTTGAAAATTTGTATCAATTTTTTCTACTTGTTTATTCCATTTTGTTTGGCTACGTAACATACCTTACGTAAGAAAGTTTTCTTTATTCATAATTATTTACTTGGTGTTAAATATGGGTAGGCATATATAACAATTAAACATCCATTAACTTTAAACATAAAACTGCGGGTAAAACTGCTGCCTCACATCGAGGGAGACACAAAATAAATCACGAATTTATTGATGTTAAACTATGCAATAAATTGCTTAATTTAAGAAATCTAGAAGTGAAACAATTTAAAAAAATTATATAGCTTACTATTTATTAAAAGAATGTTTATACAAAATTGAAGACTTCTTTAAAATTCAAATGTAATTTATATATACATATTACTCAACTTTTATTATATTTATTATATTATAAATTGTAATACCTCATATGAGGTTTGATGCAATAAAGATTATTATTATTATTATAATATTAGGCTTAACGGAAGTCAAAATATAAAATAAAAATGTGCGTTTGAGCCATAGTTTAGGTATTAATATGACTAATATAATACAACGAATTTAATTCAACTAAGCTAAAAATATCATGAAGTAGTTTAGCAGAATTCACTTTTATTGAATGACATTTAAATTGGTCCGTTTATGTTTTTACATCTTTAATGTGCTTATATAATTTTATTTATTATATAAAATACAGACATTATGCGTCCGTTTACCTATTATAAACGTTACACACTTCCTCCCCGTTAATGGACGTTAATTTTTACGTTTATACAATTGCTATCTGTCATTTAGTTATAATTTGGATTTTAAACTAACTTATATAGATTTATTAGAAAGCATATTTATTTACTTTCTAAATTTAATTGCAATGCAACGGAGGTTGTTTAAAAAATAAATCTTATGGGAATGATTATTATTATTATTAATGAATAATGTAATTGTTAGATTAAAAATTCAAATTAAATCAAAGCGTTTCATAGCCATTGATTGACAAAGTTGAATTATACATAACCAATAATGAAATTAGTAAATAAATCACTCTGGAAGTAATCACGATCTGTTTAAGAGATCTAGCAACTGTAATAATAGTCAATACGATCGCAGTCAGTATACCTGAAGCAAATATACCTGTCTTTGTTAAGTAAAATATTTCTGCCGAGTTACCGGCATGTAACCACCCGGTAGTTCACCCCCAAATTCCACATCTGCTGTCTTCCCTCCCTGTTCGGCAGTCTCACTTACTCCTTCTCGCGGATCAAAACGCCGCCCAGACGAGCAACCAATTACGTTGACACTTTAGTGACGGTCTTTGCCTGACCTCACGGATCAAAACTCCTACGCCCAGTACGCTCGGAGGATGGGTCGGAAGGCTAGGTACGACCACAGAATATAGACAGATATATTCACTTTAGTCATATGTCGGAAGGTTAGGTACGACATAATTGACTGGTGAATTGATTGTGTTGACTTCGACCACTATAGTCATATGTAACTGCCACGATATTACAACAACACCAAACATATTTTATTTCCGAATATTAGTACGCGCATTTCAAACCATGATATAAATGATCAATCAATCATTAGTGAAGTCTTCGTATCTAATTGTTGTGCTATATCGAAGAAAAGACATTGTTTATCTCAAGAAAAGGATTAAGAACTCAAAGATTGTTAAAACCAATCACAAAACATTAAACGTCACTCAAACCAAGGTTTATACATATGATAAGCCCTAACTTCACCTCTTGTAATATAAATAAAGAATTTTTAATTTCATTTAATAAATATACTAGAATGTACAATATAGAACGCTACAGTTAAAAAAAAACCTCGTTTAGCATTCTCAGTCCAAGGGGACTCACCCAACACTAACTGACTACAGCAATGTGCAACAAAGGGCTGACTAAAGGGGCCAAGGGTGCTGCAGTAAACACAAGATCGTCCTCAATGGAGTTAGCAATTAGAGTTAATGACTCGTAGAATGTTTGTTTAAACACACAAAAATGCCCATAAAACTCAATTGTAGTTGCTAAATGGAAATAAAACGTAACAACCCGTACGAGTACAGTTTAATTTCTTACGAGGTAATTCAATTGTTTTCATTAATCATAGTCATCATCGTTCGCTGACGTTCCTAAGTTCACGGGTCATCTGAAACAATTTTATAAATTGCTGTCTCTCCTTTTTTCTTCCATTTTGTCTGTAGGTTTCGTCTTTCTGCATTCCTCTTTCTATTATAGCAGTGTCACTCTCAACTATTCTCTGCTTATTTTTATTCTTATTCTATCTCTTCTGCCAGTCCTTTAAATTCCTCTTAAAAATATCATTACTGCAACCTCATTACAGCTTAGATCACCTTTTGTAATGTCCACGTTTCGTTCCATATAATAGAATTGGTTGATGACTTACACACATCAATATCTTCGTTTCCTTTCCAATAGTTCAATTCCATACTACAATCTATACCAGATTTGGAAAACTGTTCCATATTCTAATTTCCAATCCTTTATCGTATTAATGGTGCCCCTGTTTGTTGAATCTCCAATTTAATGCATTAATTTTTTCAAAATAACTTACCTGTGGTAATATAATAAAAATAATTGCATCTCTTTCGTTTCTACTTTCAAAGCACAACTTCAATGGAAGTGTTTAACGTCACTTTACGTCTATAAACGTGTTTAATAGTAAACAAAAAGTAGACCAATTTCCCCTCCCCCATATAATTAGCAGCTGCCATTATGTTAGCCACGTTTACGATCGACATTCCTGGCAAATTATCACCATTACAACAAGGCCACCGAGGGCTTGCCTACAAACTGGACTGTGCCCACGCAAGTCTATATCAACTAGTTTTGTAGATGACTTTTCGGCCTTCAAGTGATGGCCTTACACCGTATTAAACAACTGGTACTTCTCTTTCACTTTCATAGAACATAACGGATAGTTCGTTATTCATCATGAAAACGCCACATTGTTGTGTAGTCTATAAGCATGTAGTTTTGAAGTGTTGCTTACATTACTACGGGTTAAGGAAAAAACGAGAAAAACTTAGTTGTAAATGTAGACTAGAGAAATAACACCTGAAGATGACAGGAGTGTATTTACCTGTGGAAACGTTGTGTTTGTTCCTAAAAACATTCGAAGAAGCATTGGAGATCAACAAATTATGTTTTCTACCAACAATCAGTAGTGAAACGTTCGTTATTAAACTTTAAAACGTGTCAACTTCAAAATATTCTTTTGGCAGATATCGTTCAGAACAAATACAAAAGGAATATACTGCAAGTGTTGAGGGGCACTTGGATTATTTGGCTACTGGCCAGTTGTCAGTGATCACGCACTCTGTTCATACACTCATTGAGTCACTTATAGGTATTTAATTATGCATTCACTCAGCGCAATTACAGCCGACTCATTTACATTCGACCGGCTCCTATCTCGACGGCTGCTCTCTTTGTCATCTACCTTCATCGGCATGACCAGCTATTGTATAAGGTTTATCGTTCTGCCTTACTTAATACAACGATTTTAAAAGTAGTGATAGTAAAAAGATTTGAAAGTAACTTTATCTCTCGGTCATGTTCAATTTGAAGATCTCGTTTGTGCGTCTTCAACGACAGAGAATTGCGTCAAATAAATTACAGGAAATGAAAGACAAATCAAAGAGAGGAGGTTGGAGAACTAAACCTAATGAGATGGTGTATCAGATATTCCATGATGAAAAAGTGATGAAAAAAGTCTTTTTGTTGGATAAATAATGAGAATTCCAGAAAATGGATTAACTAGATAGATCGTGGAAAACTGTGGAAATTTAAAAATCACCCATTTAGATTTAAAGAATAGCTTACACGAAAGAGATCTAACAGTATTGGATTTGAAAGAGAAAACAGATAAGAGCTGAAGGACAAAAATGTAATATTTAAACAAAGGAAATTAAATCCAGATTAATTTTTTTCAGAAGCTGAAAGAAAGGTTAGATCCGATATGATGGAGGGAAATTGGGTGTCAAGATCTAAAACAAGAAACAGAGATGAATGAAAGACTGATATAGATAACTAAAAATATCCAATGTGGCCAAAGTAAAAAAAAAAATGCAATACTGAACAAAAATAGAAAATGTGATTTAATTCTTTAAACGAAGCAATTAGCGAATGTGTTAAAGTAAGTAGGTCTAAAAGCATACATTATTGACGCTCTTAAAGTTAATATATCGCTGTCGATTGTACTAAATGCGAAAGGCACCTAAGATGTGCTAGCAGAATTCAAATAGCAGTTTAAGAATTATATGTTTAAAGCTGTGTTCGAATGTTTTGTTTAAGAAAGTTTTTATTACTCGTTCGCAATACAAGGTGGCAAGCAATTAAAAAAAAAACGGATGAAAGCGAAATCGGTAGGAAATTCTCATATCAAGATGTGTGACCTCCCTACTGCTATTGTGAGGTGACTCAGACTCGCCTTGGCCGGCCAGGCACAAGCAGGCCATTGCTGACGAGTCCCCATAAGGCAGAGAGGCTCTCGGGCCGCCGACCTCCCAATTCTCTAATCACACCCTCTCTGGCTCCTGATGTGAGCCGCTTACACGTCTTGAGCCGGTAGAGCGAGGGGCCAGGTCAGCGTTGGCAGGACTCAACTGCAGAGTGAATAGGCGTTCAAAGATGTTTGTCCAAATATTGGCAACATACATTTCGTTGCTTACTGTTATCTTATATCATGCTAAAATGTATTGAATAAGAACAGAGTTAAGTAGGTTGAGGTTTTAGTAGGGGGTAAACGCGGTCCTTTTTGTTTGTATGTCCAAATTAGTCAACAAACATCTGATCGGCTTGGTCTTAAGGAAGTGTAAATTATAGCCGCCGACAAAACTGCGACATATAAACTACCCATGTAAACCCCCTTAAGGGAGACTTGTAACTGACAAATCACGAGAGCACAAAAACTTGTCCGTGTCCACTTGAAACACAACGCGGCCTTATCAGGAAACTGCCTAAAAACAAGACGTAAAAAAGGAATATACGTAACGATCATTAAGTATCATTGGTTTCCAGATGACTTAGCTCGTTAACTGTCCCAAAACTGACAAGAAAGCCTACCGTAATTAGAGGCCGATTTCATCGGCGCACCATCTGAGCGAGGTCCCAACTGTTGAATAACCTCGGTGATGAAAGGCTCGAGACAGGACAACATAATATCCACTGTTCAATCTGCAAAGTACATGTTATCATCGTTTTGGATTGGACGGTGGCTTTACTTCCCACCGCTGTGCACAGATCACCTATATAGAGTACTTTGTTATTAACTATTTGAAGGGGTTTTGCACTGAACGTCTCTGAAACAACACTGTCAAAGCTTTATTGTATGATCTACCACGAATTGAGACAACTATGATAGTTCATGAAGAAGTTTTCTCATTTCACCACAAAGCATAAAAGAGCCTCGCGTTTCCCCTGACTTCATTTTGGACAATTCAATGTGTTCCAAGATAGAGGAGAGACATTACTTTTGGCGATTTTCTAAAACAGTCGTAGCATACTATGACCGTATTCATTGTTATCACTTATGCCCATAACACTTACGTGGACGTAATAGCTTCGATACACCCCAAGGCCTCGTATTCCGGCCTCACGGAACTCTACACTGACCAATCAGCAATCAGATCTCAGCATCACAGGTAAGGTATTCTGTAAGACGATCCTATCAATTATCTACTCCCATGTAGCATCGATACTGTCTACACTCCAAGGCCTCGTATTGCTGCCTCACGGAACCCTAGACTGACCGATCAGCAATCAAACCTCAGCCTCACATTTATGGTAAAGCCAAGTCTCCTGTAAGGCGATCCTATCAATTATCTACCGCCATGACATGTACGTTGACGTACTATCATCGATACTCACTGCACTCCCAAGGTCTCGATGTTCCTGCCTCACGGACCCCTAGACTGACCGATCCGACATCAGATCTCAGCCTCACAGGTAAGGTAAATCTATGTCTCCTGCAAGGCGATCTTATCAATTATCTACCCCCAATGAGACGTACGTTGACGTAGTAGCCGATACTGACTACACTCCAAGGCCTCGAAATTCCTGCATCACGGAACTCTACACTGACCAATCCGCATTCAGATCTCATCCTCACAGATAAGGTAATGCCGTCTCCTATAAGGCAATCCTATCAATTAAATTACTTACCCCCATGACAAGTACGTTGACGTACTATCATCGATACTCACTGCACTCCCAAGGTCTCGATGTCCCTGCCTCACAGAACTCTAGACTGACCGATCCGATATCAGATCTCGGCCTCACAGGTAAGGTAATACCAAGTTTCGCTGTAAGGCGATCCTGTCAATTATCTACAGGCGGATTTATTTGATTGCTTTGTTCCCGTGAAGGCCGCTCTGACGGACAATGAAGAACCTTTGCATCACCAGTGCCACACGTTGACGAACTCCGTATATGTACATCATACTTGTAGTCAAACGAAAAACAAATTAAACACAAAGCTTATTAAATAGGTACTGACGCTAGTGTGAATTCTATCGAAACATTCTGTAGCCAGGACTCAATTGACGACCTAACCCATAAAAATATGATTGAGAACTTCTTTCAACCAAAATCTTGATGTATTTATGAGAGGCGAAAATTAAAAAACGCTTGCTCCACATTCACTTTCTTCACTTTAGACCTCTTTGATTAATCATAGGGTTTACAGTTCAATAAATTAACATAATAAGGCAAACATCAGCTATTTAATGTTTTATGCTGTTCATAAACTCTTTAATTTTGTTACAAACTGAACCGACAGGTCCTTAAAAATACTAATAGTCATGTGACATCCAAAACACTTGCATTGTATGGATTCGGAACCAGATGGAGCATGGCTAACCATTTTGTAAAAAAGCCGGTAGATAGTGTATCTTGATCAAAATCAAAATTATCATCCCTTATATTAGACATAAATAGCATTGACCATTGAGCGAGATTGTAGGTGCTATAAGGTATATCACGTTCAAGTGAATACTCCTGTTCCCGACCCAAACATCTATGAATGTTCTGAACTACACAACTATCCTCTTAAACATTTTGGTATTACTGATGTTAAATTCCTACTTAGTAATTAATTCAAGTACTAAGACTACGCAAATCACTTTATCGTACGAGCAACTGATCCAAAAAGGTAACCAATCTCTTATACAAACATACGACTGATACAACTCATATAAAAACCCTTATAAACTGTAACTAGTCATTGCGATCTCCACAGCAGTGAGATCCACGTTTCTAGTGACGGCGTAACAACCCCCGGCTGCCGGGAAATGAGTGAGGAAGTGAATGACGAATGTATGTCAGAGTAGTAAGTGGGTCGGTGAGCCAGGGGATGACAAGTATGGCAAGGTCCCGGCAAGGCAGACCTGACGGCTTCCTGCAAAGACACTGGACACAATGCCTTGCCTTTTACAGCACCTGGAAATGATTCACTTGCGGCCGTCCACAACTTGTTTGGCCGGTGAGGAGAGAATGCCCCGGTAGATACAGATTGGATAGCGACATCAACTGGTTTAACAGAACAGTAGATGAAATATCCACAGTAATTTAATATGAGTAAGCAAATCAAAGGCACAATTTTAATTGGCAGTGTAAGTGCTCTTGGTGGTTTTGTAAGTACGTGAGTTTATAAGCCAGCGATTGTACATTACGGTCAATTATTGCTTAACGTGCCAGACATAATGACCATTTCACACCATGGGTTTCAAGGATTCGGTCCGTAATAATTGTCATGGACTAAAACTATTTTTGTAAAGAATTGCGTAGGGTTTTTTTTAAGATTGGATGTGTACAATTTTAAATACCATTATTGACGAATTAAAGAGTAAAAAAATCACAATATCAACTTGTGGTCAATACTTTGGACTTTAAATAATCGTACAGAGTTCACTATAACTCTTTATAATCATAAACACGGACCATACACATGTTGTGGTCCGCTGGCGGTAAGACTTATAGCTACAACTGTACATGGCTATCGACTTGCTAGTGGTGGCCTGGCAGATTGGGAAACTGTGAAATAAACCAGACTGTCCCACAAGCCGCCTTGACTGTCTATTTTTTTCGGAGGAACACACGGCACGAATGGTTTACTTTAAGTGCAACACACAAATAAACAACAAATAGAAAAATATAAACAAAAAGCAGCTCCGAAGCAGAACCTACACACTCATGAATCAGAACAGCAGTATCAGTAAACCAGAGGTTTCAAACGAGTAGGCCTACCTAATAAATGTCTGATATTTATAACCAGCGTGTCTGAATGTGGGCTCACAGACAAAACAGCATCTCACTGCGAGTAGGGGACATCTTCTAACACAGAGTGGCACATGCTGGCCGCATGTCCATGTTGAACCATCGACATATCGAAGGTCGGAACAAATTAGATAATAAGTTTAGTACGGACTACACAGACGTTTGTATGAGAGATTGAGAACGGCTAAGGACTAAGTAGGTAAATATGTCCACACTTCTCGCCTACTACGTATCGGGAATCGAGTACACGCACGTCCTGAGCACGTAGTCGACTGTCGATTGCCAACAAGTGTTATATACGACCGTAGAGATAAGACACGTAACATGCTGCGCCCTTCGGCCTTCACACCTCCTCAACCACCCGTTATCGGCACGGATCAAACTGCACCGTAGGTAGCGTGTAGATGTAGAACCCAAAGTGGGACTTTCTTCAACTTAGTTGCACTTTGCACAGCCTTGGCGGCGCGCAGCCACACAACAACAGTTTTAACCCCTGACCTATAGCCACCAGATCCTACTTGTTTATCGCCAACTCGAGCCTAATCTGCCATTTTATGGCTACTCCGTGGCCAAATAAAAGGTCAAATGACTGTATTCTCTACTCCTTTACCTTTGTAGCTACATGGATAATAAATCCACAACACCCTTGAAGTGACTTCTCGACACCCATTCGGCGACTTTTGGATATAGCCTCTTTTTCTTTCTTCTCTGTGCCATGATAATATTCGTGTGTATAAAATTAATGATACTGAACAACAAGATGGCAATAATTGGGACGATTCGTCCACGTACAGGCCACTGACAAGCTTTAAACACAGTTCCCCCACGGAATACTAAAAAATGATGCTAACTGTCCCCATCCTCTTCTCAAGGATCTAACCAGTAAGAACTTTCGACTATGTCAGTATAATCTTACTAATTATTAGGGCAGATTTGTCAAAATTTACATTAGTTGAAATCCAATGACAGGAGTTCGTGGCGGCCATGAGAAAGCTGTCTGTGCCTTTGCTACAGGCCACCCTAGTGTGATGGCTCCTAGACCAGGGTGTGCCTCAAGTGTGTCAGGGCCCGGCCCACACGACACCTTCGCCGGGCCTACTCGCTGACCCACACACTCACCGCCTTCCTCTGCAAGGCCCATTATAGCGATTAAATAAAGAAAAAAGGTATTCGGTTGCTTAGTTTTTTTTTTTTTTTTTCTCTTTATCATGGGAACCAGTTTTACCAACGCAAGTGACGCATCCCGCAAAAAAAAAATTACCTTACGTTTATCTAAATACTAGGCCTATATGTCCTAGAAAGGCATTAGAGGTACTTGCCATGTTGGATTTATGTTCCATAAGAGCAATTTTGAATTTGCCACATCACTGTGACTTAACCTTTCGTCGGACAATTATAATTTTTACCAACTTTTAAAGAGCGTTAAAGTTACTTGTGGATCTAATTTTACACTTTTTTGTTAATATTAATGTGTGATGAAATAAAAACATACAATTTTAGTTTATTAGTATGTTTCATGAAAATGTAAGCAAACCAAAATTGTAAAACTGCTTCGCTCTTTCGAATAATGTAAAATACTGTACCGTATTTAACATTTCTCTTAAGGAACAATAATAAATCCAATATGGCAATTACATGTACAGATTTCTTAAGTCAATAAAACATTAACAGCGTTGAAGGAGTTGGAAATCAGCCCGAATACGAGTTCTCACATCGTGGAAAAGTTCCTACACATTGTGACAGATCTTATACTGTATATTAGTCTGCATCATATATGAATGTCGCATATCGACCATAGTGTTCAACTGCAACTCATTATAAAAAACATTACTGATTACTGTATGTATCACAGGCACTCTACCTTCGGCTCACACGTGCACGGTGCATGGTGCATTTCAAAGTGGCACAAATCAAAACAGCTAGTTGCGACACATTTTACAATGATCAATCAAATCACCTCGTTTTATATTAAATAAGTCAATATCATACAAGTTCTTGTAACAATCTTAAAGAACCAATAATTCATAAAAGGTTTATACTTTGCGTATTTATTATAATAAGGACGAACTTGCCGATTTTTATGTATGAATAGACAACAAAAAGCTGATGCTTACTCAAATTATTTGTGAAAATAAAAAAGCCTTTAATTACATGTGTCGTCTTTCAAACATTATGTCATTAATAGTCTAAGAAATTAGATTTCTAGGCGATAACAATTTTAAAGTCTAGTTAGGCAAGATTTAATTTGGCAGAAGTTAGCTAGCTAAACTGAATTTCACTGTTGAAGAAAATAACACATTTAAAACACAAAACGGTAAACAATCTCAGTTTTGCATTATTACAGAAAAAATTAAATTCTATTTAACTACCGTGTGAAAACACGAATGTTGGTTAAACAATCCATTACAATATAACGTTTATTAAATGAAATAAATGGTTCCAAAGAATTGGCACAAACTTTTCCCCATATTAAACACAAAAAATTACAACTTTGAAAATTACCAGTTTGATTCCCATGTTTTTTTGCCATAACTAAAAAAACTAGTCAAGTTAGAGATATGCGGTTTTTACTGGAACATTTTAAATGATAATTCACATATTTCCTGAAAATTTAATCAAATGGAGAAAATACTATTTTTTTATGTTTTTTGTCCATACAAATTAAAAAAAACTAAAATTTCGAAAAGTGAAAAAATGGTCTAGAGATATTGGCTAAATAACACCTACATACCACATTTCAAAAAATGTATCCATCCGTTTTGTCTCCAGTGAAGTGTACATACAAACAGACATAAACAATTTTTTTTCGAAAAACCCCACTTTTTTGTTCAGGGGACTCTAAAATAAATTTTTAGACCAACTTGTGAACACATATTTTTGATAGATCACAATACTTCCTCTATGCTGACGCATGTGCGAGAAAGTAAAAACGTATTGATCAATCGCAATTCGATACCACTACAACTGCATGCTTATTTAGTAGGTGTTTTCTATTAACTATACATAAAACTGTAATTGAAATGTCCTTACCTTCTTGAGGTGCTTGTTGACCCATTTGGTGAAGGTCTTCTTCTGGATGGCATCTCGTTCATCTGGAAAATAACAATTCGTAAATATCAAATAACGCAACAATCCACAACAATCAGTCAACTCTGTATGTACTCTGCTACCAGAGGATACATACGTTCGACGAGCACACAATACGATACCAATATAATCTTAGTTAGTAACTATGATTACATTATGGCCTAAAAAAGAAGTGCATTTTGTTTAACAAGATAAACGCAAAAGGACTCCCTTTAACAATAAGTGAATAATACCAACACAACAAAACACTCATAAGCTGTAGAGAATATTCAGTTAGGTTCATATGTATGCTACTTGTAACTGTCGGTAGGAATATAAAAATAAGGAAACGTCACACAACGTAAATGTATTGCAATATAAACATATTATATAAAATCCTCATCCTTCCTTTATCTCTCTGGTCTGAGGATGGTAAACATGGTTTACCGAAATCTATCACAATAAGTTTTACAAATTTACTGTGCGATATGCTGTAGTAGTGAATTTGCGTTGTGTGATGTTCATTTGTATTTTTTTCTTTCACTTTTATGTAACATCAAGATTAAACTGTCACGCAGAACTGATAATGAGAGATCGTCTCAGTGAATGTGAGCTGTACGTTCGTGAAGTAGTCATTTTGCACAATACCTCGATACAGTTTATAATCAATAGTAAACCTGACAAACTACTGTGCTGGCTGGTCCCGACATACTGTAACAACGATACGACAACACGCGGTCACGTGACCCAGAGAGAGAGAGAGAGATTCCCATGGTAGTTAGCGTCCATCTGGTTCCCAGAGTGCTGTGTTTAAAAGACAATTAGCGGTTTATGCGAGCCGGTCGGTAAAAGCGAGCGGGAAGATAGCCCAGAGAAAGCCCATTGTTTGGGCCTGCAGACACTCCGCTCGCACCTTTCTACCCGGCATGTCTCTTAAATATTCAATTAAACCGATGGAGCGGCGCGAAATATCGGATATTTGCCTACGGCCTACACGAGTCGTTGCCGTATTAGCTACAAGGGGATTGCCAACCGATTCCAGGGTGGCCACCAATTTACATTTCTGAAATTCCAAGCTAATTCAAGCATTTAAAGGTAATTTTACTACCATGTAAAGCTAACCTTACATATTGGGAATACGCATGTATATGGGAATTTATTGGTATTAGTAAATATAACGGTAAACGTAAACACACTGCATGAACGTAATTAATTATGAATCACAAAAAAATAATAATTTTCCATATTACTGTTGCACTGATGAACTATAACACAATTTGTAGCTGCCATCAAGACGGTTTTTGGCCTCAAAACGTACAACCTTGTTTATCCGAACTAGTGTGGCGGCAGGTCAACCCGGATACGTTTAATTAAACCGGCGCTTCCGCGTAGTTGTAATTAAAAAAAAAACAATATTCTCATTTGATTTTAAAACCGGAAGTACGGACAGCCGGATAAAGGAAGACCGGATAATCAGGGTTGTGCTGTAGTTTGTATACACCGGGTATCTTAGAAGCCATAATAACAAACCATAAAAACATGGCAGTATCTTAACCGTCACTAAAAGATATATGTTTTACCGTAGGCCTATATGTTACAACCGTCAATAACAATTGTTACTAAAATAATTTATAACAAAGTGTTTATATACTTTGGAAAAATAAATGTGTGATTATTTAAATGATTAAAAATGTATGTAGCAGAGTAACAACTGAACATTGACAGTTATCTACAGTCAAAAATACAAATATCTGCTACAGCAGTTAAAACAATATTCAAAATATTACGTCTTTGGCTTGCATTAAGTCTCACTGAGTAGACTGACGAGCTATTTCATCGCCAGAAAAAAAATTACTAGTAAAGTATTGCGATTTGAGTCAGGCGCGTTATACAAATCGGTTGTATCTCTTATCCTCAATGGGACACCTACGTTAAATTGACACGGGAACTAATAAGGATGTTAATGTACGCGATATCGCTCATGACGTCAGTCTCCTATCGGCATATCGCTCGTCGCTTCCGAATTAAGTAAGCCTCAGGTTATAGCGACTTGGGTGGGGAAAGTTTAAGATTAAATAGCATTAACTACTATTTTCAAAATAACTTGTATAATTTAATTTAAATAGAAAAGAGTGCTGAATTTGCTTTATTTTATTCAAGAATTAGTCATAGGAATTGTATAGTTGATAAGAATCAGTTAGTTTGTTGTGTGCGTGTAGGCTTAGGTAGATAAGCCCGCCAGCTGTGCCTGACGCAGATGCCACGGAGAGCGGCTCAACTTTAATATGTCTATTATTGGACTCTAACATAATTCTGTTTATTTTAATTTGATACTACTGGCCACAATACTTGTAAGAGTGGTCAGTTATATTCCAAGAAATGTAAACTTTTGTTATTATGTATGTTTTTGAGGGGAATAAATTCATTTATTCATTCATTTATTCAAGCAAGACACCTTCGCGGATATGTTAAATAAAGCAGTATTATAACTTGCACTTGTTTCTGTTAGATTAGGTTTTTAAACTTTACACCGCAAAATGTTTTCTCTATTTGAAAATGAACGATGAAATCTGTTTTTATAACCTGTTTACGAAAAAGGGGCTTCACATAGGAAGGAAGTATGTATACTGGTAGCTGATAATTCCGTATATCTGTTTTGATAATTATACTCGGGATAATTTCTACAGGCTAATGAAGTGTCGCCGAGCCGCAGTGGGATGTGACAAAAGACAACCTACTGCTTAAATTAAACAACTGACCGGCGTTAACTATTCTATATGAATAGCGTCATTTTGAAGATGAAAGAAACACTTAGAGAGCGAAGCTATTATTTACTAGCACCGATACTAATTTTACGGAGCTGTTGTGTCGTTAGTCCTTGAAACCCACCCTCTCTGGATACACTACGAACACTTACAACTATAGACAATTGAAAATACTAATTAATTTTTAGAGAGAAATCTGTTTGACGTAAGCACGATTAAGTTTAACAAAAATTATCGATTCATTTCAGATCGATTGCACAATCGATTGCGATTGATTTAAATCGCTTGTTTACCACTTCCAACCAAACATAGGTTGATCTAAAACACTGTTTCTACACCGGATAGTAAAAGTTACAAGTCCGTGTTACTTTAAGGTCACATTGTATGCTAATTAAGTGGTTTGTAGGCGTGTTGATGGTCGCTGGTTGATAGCGCGATATTGTCCAGCAACGATTGTGACCGACTCGATAACACGTTGTTGAATACTGATTACTTACAAGAGTTACTTGCTATTGTCGCAACTTTTTTGAAAACATTCAAATAAGGTAAACATGTTGGCCATTTAAATAAGAGGAAATTGAAATGTCAATGTTGCTCACTTTAATGGCTCATATCAACTTATACGCCACAAAATTGGGCATTTCACTGAAGTATCGACTTTCCATATGTGGCTTGGCAGTTTGGGAAATGGCTACCTTAAAGACTCATAGTTAAGAGACTTTTACAATTACCTTCTTCTCTCAATATAATATGTTCCCAAGGCACAGTATGTGTTTGAGGGTACTAGAATCAGAAGAGGGTATTTCCACATTTGGTCAAATATCATGTTATTATTGTTTCTGATTGTATGAACTATGCTCTTTTGGCTACAACGCCAGAAAAACTAAATATATATATATATATATATATATATATATATATATATATATATATATATATATATATATATATATATATATATATATATATATATATATATAAAGCACATAGATTTTAAAGGTTGAAATTTACTGTTAGTATCAAAGAAAGGTATATCCATCACCAGTTACATTCAAAACAAAGTATGTTCATTTCAACCAACCACAAGCATTGCTTAGGTCACGTGGTTTGCAGTGCTATCTGGCATCAGTTATTGTTTGATTAATTTAACTTTAATTTGCTGTGAAGCGTAATATAATAATAACAATAAAAACATTAAAAACAAAGGCTGTTTTTTATTAACAGATAACCCAAATGAGGCAGTACTTTTTATAGTTTTATAGTCAAAACTGAGAAATAAAATTATTATTTGCATAATCTGACGAATGTTTCAATGTTCTTCTGTTTCATGGGTAAAAAATATATATCACCGATTTACAAACAAAAGAAGGTATATCCAGCATTTGGAATAAAAAAAAGGGTATCTCCAGTATTTTACATAAGTTTTCTCAAAAACTAACCTAAAAATGTATAATTTTTATTTCAATAATGGTGTATGTATATTTGTATCTTAATCTAGAAGGAAAGTCTAACTTTCTAACACTTATAATTGCACTACACTTTTTGGCTCTTCTGTAAAATTTGCCAGACCGGAGATACTCTCTTTTGATTCTAGTACCCCCATGGTCGATAATATTAACATCCTCAATTTTAATCCTTCACGAAAACGTGAACGTTTTCCCAATATACGATTGATCCTCTAATTACTACGTATTCTCTGCAGTTCTGACTCAAAACGATCGAAAATTGTTGCCAACTTTACGTAAATGTACTATGTATATAGGAGATGTAATTTAAAATGGAGCACCCAACCAGGGGAGTAAACAGCGAAGAAAAAGCTCAAATCTGTAAATGGACACATCCCTACACCGAAAAATTATTGTTTTTTTAATATTTAACTATACTACCTCACAGATAAGAAAGAAACAGAGGTCGTATCCAATTTTAAGCTGAATGGGTGTCGAGTAATTATTGTTAGTTCTAGAGTTCACCTTGAGAATAGCAGGGCCAGCACCATTGTTAGTAACCTCACCTTATTTCTCCAGGATAATCGAATTAATTAATAGTATATATTTATAAAGATGTACATTAGTTGTATTCTAATTACAGGCGTTCGTTGGGGCCTTAAGAGAACAGTTTGTCAGTTTTTTTCTCTGTGTCTCCCTTCAATCCTTCACAGGAGTCCAGATGCCAGATGCGTGCGGCCGATTGTTGAATAACAAACGGACGACATGATTTCGTAAGGAGTTTTATCGTTATACAATGACACGTAGGCCGTGCCCTCCAACACAGGTGGGCACTGCTCTTCAATGGTTACTGGAGGCACTGAGTCAAGTTATTGACACAAAACACATACAATCACAATAAAAACAAGTTCAGAGTAAATTTCAAACAATTAGTCGCTAAACTTACCTTCGAAGAGAGTTTTTAAGGTAATTCGCTTAGTTCTACCCATCATATCTAAGTTAGATAATCCAAAGAGATAAAATTTCTACCCAACAGAAAATTAGAGATACTGAGTACTGAGTAATGGTGTCCCCTCGGAGGCCAATTCTTTGAATAATCGTCTATGTTATCATAACAATTTAATCTTTTCCTCGTGTTTGCTGTAAAAAATATTAAATGGCAACGGGGCATTTCAATTTGCGAATTATATCCAAATCACGTTCTGTAAGTTTATTACTGAGACCAGATGATTGTTTTGATCAGTCAACCTTCATATTAAATTTAGTAACAACACTCTATCTCCCTTAACAGTTAATATATCAGGCTAAGCCTGTAATGAACTGGTTCTGTGTCGAAATGACTACATTATGGCCTGCTGATCAACTGTGATTCAATTTACCTACTTAGAATTGGAAACTATAAAAATCAACAAAACTGTATTAAATAACGAACACAAAAACATTAAATCCTAAGAAAAATAATACTTTTCAATAACACCAAATGAGATTGAATTAAAACCCATGTTATACTGACCATGACTGCTAGAATATTAGTCTATAAATTATCAAGCTTCACAATTTAGAACTTAATAAGCACCCGGCTAATTCGTTTACTTTTTAAGCAGTACGAATACCTATCGTAAATTCATGCTCAGGCCTGCTGAAGGAGCTAAAGACAGCCGTAAATCTGTCAGTGTATATTGATACCCCCCCAACAACCTGGTCCCTAGTTACAGCTGGGCAGGCATACATCAGTTACATACGGTGGCATATCACGACTCGTTACTAATATATTGGCTCTACGGGGCAACTGGGTCAGACGCAATTAGGTAGGACAACTCGGCCGGCTCAGCGCCCATCAGCAGACAGAGTGCTAGCATAGCTTAGCGTCCACTTACTGTATTAGGCCCGGTGCACTCGAGCGACGTGCGTCCAGTGCAGTCGGCGTCCATGGACGCCAAGAGGACGCCGCATTTTCTCGAAGTATAGATTTAAATGAATCAGTTCACACGATACTGCACTGGACGCCGACTGCAGCATCACCGCCACGTTCTTAGGAAGTGGACGCCACTTTTCTGAAAACGCGGCGGTTACGTTGCAGTTCGGCGACTTGTCGATTCATGCAAACATATGGAGCAGTGCACTTACGCTCATTAACATTGACAATATGAACGGTTTAAAACCCTTATGCGAGAATATCAGTACTCAGCAACGCGTACAAACTGAGTGTTGACAAAGACTCCTTGAAAAGATCGTTATACATTGAACCTACCCTTCAAACCAATCACTGAACTAACGACCTTTTAGCTGGAAAGTAGTCTAGTTACCAGAAAACAACCGGCCTTATATCGCCGCTCGAACTGATCAGATTGTAAACAACAACTATGGCTGAACTCAGGTGATCTTTACTGAAGTTAACCTACGGCTGGAATCAGCTGAAACAACTATGGCATGAACTGAGCTGATCTTTACAGAAGTCAACCTACGCCTGGAATCAGCTGACTGTAACAACAACTGTGGCATGAACTCAGCTGATCTTTACAGAAGTTAACCTACGGCTGGAATCAGCTGACTGTAACAACAACTATGGCATGAATTCAGCTGATCTTTACAGAAGTCAACCTACGGCTGGAATCAGCAGACTGTAACAACAACTGTGGCATGAACTCAGCTGATCTTTACAGAATTCAACCTACGGCTGGAATCAGCTGACTGTAACAACAACTATGGCATGAACTCAGCTGATCTTTACAGAAGTCAACCTACGGCTGGAATCAGCTGACTGTAACAACAACTATGGCATGAACTCAGCTGATCTTTACAGAAGTCATGATGCAGTTGGAATTATCCGGTTATTAATGAAAATGTTTCATATCTTGATGGGTTTGGACTGTTAACCCACAACAACGTATAAAATCACAGTTAAAATGCCATTGGCGTAAGAAGATTAAACAAAAATAATTAAAAAGCGTGTTTACACATCTTCATGACTCTGGGGTTACTACATAACTAACATAATAAATAAAAAGCGTGTGTACACATCTTCATGGCTCTGGGGTTACAACGTAACTAACATAATAAATAAAAAGCGTGTGTACACAACTTCGTGGCACTGGGGTTACTACGTAACTAACATAATAAATAGAAAGCGTGTTTACACATCTTCATGGCACTGGGGTTACTACGTAACTAACATAATAAATAGAAAGCGTGTTTACACATCTTCATGGCACTGGGGTTACTACGTAACTGCCATAATAAATAAAAAGCGTGTGTACACATCTGCATGGCACTGGGGTTACTACGTAACTAACATAATAAATAAAAAGCGTGTGTACACATCTTCATGGCACTGGGGTTACTACGTAACTGCCATAATAAATAAAAAGCGTGTGTACACATCTGCATGGCTCTGGGGTTACTACGTAACTGTCATAATAAATAAAAAGCGTGTGTACACATCTGCATGGCTCTGGGGTTACTACGTAACTGTCATAATAAATAAAAAGCGTGTGTACACATCTTCATGGCTCTGGGGTTACTACGTAACTGCCATAATAAATAAAAAGCGTGTGTACACATCTTCATGGCACTGGGGTTACTACGTAACTGCCATAATAGTTACAACATCTGCATGGCACTGGGGTTCCTACGTAACTGCCATAATAAATAAAAAGCGTGTGTACGCATCTTCATGGCACTGGGGTTACTACGTAACTGCCATAATAAATAAAAAGCGTGTGTACACATCTTCGTGGCACTGGAGTTACTACGTAACTGCCATAATAAATAAAAAGCGTGTGTACACATCTTCGTGGCACTGGAGTTACTACGTAACTGCCATAATAAATAAAAAGCGTGTGTACACATCTTCGTGGCACTGGGGTTACTACGTAACTGCCATAATAAATCTTAGAATTAGTGCTCATCATCGGCGATTTATTTCCACTACTGAGTTTTACCCACCTTAAGTGTAGGAGGCGCAAACTGCCCCATGAAGCCGTAGTTACGTATAGCCAGCCAAGACTCCCTCTCTCACAACACTCCCATATAGTGATTGTCGCCAATTACTTGATTGCTAATCACCCGCCAACACATCATCAACCTTTAATTAGCCTTAACACGCAGTCAACAACTGTATTTCAGAGGTCATAGATCAAAGTCGTTGAAGATCTTACAGCATTTAAATTTATACCTGTGTGAGGTGAAAAAAGGAATATGGAAGATATAGTAAGATGGTTCAATTATTTTAATAGATAAATACATCCTAGCTTATGTACTTACTAGTAATTCTTTGAGCGAATCAGTTGCCAAGAAATTTCTGGAACTAGTAAGCAGGTAAGATGGCTTGATTCGATTCTTTATAAGCGCTTATGGACCTTCTAGTTGATGGTTGAGGGAAAGTATCAGAAATTTACATAACCACCAGGGCACTACCAAAAAGACCCAATGGTTCTATCACTAAGCTCATAACAGTGGTTTTATTTATACATATAGTAGCGATTTTAGTGTGCTTTTAAACTGGACGATCTTAGACGACGACTCGGCTGTACTGTTAATGTTTTTAGGAATGGCTTTACTTAAATATTTATTGCTCATTTAACTATAACCCAAGATCACAAGGCCATAGGTACAGCTGTACGCCGCCATCAATACGTTTCGTCTGATTTTTGTATATAATGAAAAAAAGAAGAAAAAAGTTGAACAAAAACATACAAAATATTTGTTCTGTTGCTTTTAATAGTACTCTTGCT
Organism: Stictocephala bisonia; assembly: GCA_035578905.1. NCBI lineage: Eukaryota > Metazoa > Arthropoda > Insecta > Hemiptera > Membracidae > Stictocephala > Stictocephala bisonia. The sequence goes on along the minus strand of JAQJVL010000257.1, from coordinate 906,600 downwards.
ATTAATGGGGTCACGAGTGACTGGCCGAGGCCGGAGGGCGAGGTGACTCGCAAAGCGAGCAGGGATGTCCCCTAGATTATATTTGCTCTACTTTGAAGAGAACATTAATGGGAATGACCTAAGTAAACGTACAGCCTTATAGTCTGTAACGTAAGACTTCTTACTCCTTTGATCACACCTCTTTGCCACATTCACCCACGTCTTGAACATCGCTCCACATGGTATGTTCAACAGATAGTGGGCGCCCTACTTGTCACTAACACGATGTTACTCAACTACTTGGTAATTGTCATTCCATTCCATTGTTCGGCGTCATTGTGTAACGTGGATTTTCCAGATCTCTATACTTAGTCACGTATTCATTCACCGATTGAGTTTTTAAAAGAGATGTTACGTGCTTAAATGCAATTGAATAGTGTCACTACCAACTGATCCTATTCTAAATACCTCGAGTATATTTCCATTCCAGTTTCAATATAAAACCAAACGTAGATACAGGGTAAATAGATACTTGACTCATACCACAGAGAAAAAAACTGAGGTCACTTTCTTGTGGCCGGAGCGAACGCCTCAATGGCAGTTAGAAATAGATTACAACTAATGTATATTTTTATAAATCTGAAGTAATAATTACCATTTTTATACTTGGGGATTTCGAAATAAGGGGGAGTATGTCAGTGCTGGCTCTGCCATCTGCACGGCGAACTGGAGAACCAACAAGTGCGACACCCCAAGTTTATAACTCGACACACATTCAGCGCAAATTGCATGCAACCTTTCTCTCTTCTCTGTGCTCTTGCTTGGTTGTATATTTGTATATTCGATCAATTAATGAATACGTTAACAGATTGTTGTTCACTTCTGTAATACAATCAGTATATGTTTACTGTGATGAACACACTCCGCCAGAAGACCGTGTTCGCACAAGGTGATTGAAACACGTTCAGAGGACGTGGCCGTCTCGTCATTGACCAGGATGCAGGTCAGTGGCGGGAGATCTGCGGGTGGTCGACACACCTTCATTCCTCAGGACCAATAACCTATCCACCTTTAAGTGACTCACAACAACTCACGTTTAGTTGGTCACGATGGTTTTGTTCAAGGAAAGTCTTCCAACCATATTACTAATTCTCAGGTTTATACAAGTGTCTGAGATAAACCTTATAAATTTTCATTCATGTCCAAGCTCAAGTCAAGATGGGTTATCACTTATAATTTGAAAGTCCAAAACTAGTGCAGTTTAAAATTAGACTGCATGGAATGTATTTTTCCTGATATTGTCAGGTGAGTGTCCCTCAATGACCCACGCACGAAAACGTTGATGCCCTGCGCAGTACTCACCATCCCAACATACGAGTACAATAGTTGACGAGTCAAACTTCTTTAATTTTATATAAATTAATTCAATAATATTATTAATATTATTCAATAAATATTCAACGAGTCAAACAATTTAATAATATTATAAAGAAATGTTTCGGCTACCAATAAATTTAACCATGCAAATTTAACTCTCGAAAATTCAAAATGTAAACATAGGTAATTTCACCACTTACAATCAATTCATTTACAACCATATAAAGTAAATAACACCTATCCATAAACAAATTCTGTATATTAATTATCCTTTCCTCTATGAGACTTTTTACTGATAAGTTTTTTAGTAAATAATCAAGTGCCTATGCATTAATAGTTACGACAACTAACTGTTATTGGCATTACACTACAATCCAGGTTAACACGACACTAAATATTAATTACATTATACGAGTAGGTAATTTAAATTAATGTCATTTCCTTAAACGGCAGTGGTCTATAAAACAAGCCGGGAATTAAGGCGTGCCGTGCCCACAGAACAGTCTACTAGAGTTTACTAAAATTTAATCATAATCTAGCCTGAGGTACGGGTTGATATTTGCTGTTTTCACGTATGTAATACGTTGAAGCGAGAAAATTACACCATCATATAAGACGCCTAGAAGGGCAGAAGTAGTTGGCATGTGTTACTTAAAGCATCAAATCAGTTGCGTTAGCAAGTTAACCTTCAACAAATCAAATTTAAAACAGTGACTATCCTCTCGTCATCACTATCCTCAACAGATATCGGCGATGAATGATAAAAAGTAGCGGTGCGAAAACAGACCCTTGGGGGACACCGAGGTAATCGCTAACTTCTGATTTGCCGGAGGAAATCAAAGAACTCGGAATTGGAGCAATTTGCACGTGCGCCTGTAAATTGGCATTACCACCAGCGGGGAGGAGCCATTACCATACGTGATTAAACATTTCACTAATTGTGCCGACAGCGAGATAACCTTATGCAGCAACGCAACTTGTTATCCTCTTTCTCAGTCACTTCAACAGTTTCAATCTTTACACGATTTCTAAAGACTGCCTTTCATATTCTCTGGCACATTACTCCTTACCTGATAGAAGTCCTTCTTGTTTCTCTAATAAGGCATGGCTCGAAGCAACACACTAAAATTAATAGCATGGTTGTAAGCTTAACAGTTATCATAAGAAATCGCGTGTTTCAACAAGACCAAAAGACATTGTTATTTTATTTTATTTGTGTTTAGTTACAATTAAAGCGTTTTTATTACTATAATTTTACTTCTATGATCATTATTACTGTACTTTTACTTCTATGATCATCAAACTTATGCAATAATAGTCCAATTACAAGAATCCTCGTTGAACATTAGTAGCAGATGTATTTAGTGTCATCTGTTTCTAACTATAATAATATTGTTTAAAAACACGACTCGGCTAAGCAAATAATTAAAACCTAAATAAATTATCTGTAATCATTTTGTTGCTTCTTTAACGTTTTTTACTATTGTACACTACTGCAGTAGTACATTCAGTTTAAGTGGCCACCAATGTAACTTATTTAAACACACTTTAAAGTCTAGATATCACTAATTAAGCCACTTGAAAACGTTAAGTAACTGCAAAACGTTTCTAGGTAAAGAAAAAAAAAAAACTAGTATAGTTCTTCAACTTTCGAGAAAGCCATTAATAAGCACCAACTGTTATGTAATAAATTTACTCAGAGTTGAAAGCTTAAATCGTTGTTGGGAGAAAGGTGTCCGTGCATAAATTAAACAAATTAACATGAATTCTGATAACGCGTTTTACTAACCACGCTACGTTTCCAAACAGCAGACAGAAAAAGAATGGGGATGCGTTTTGGCCAATAAAATCACCTTGCACCCTAAGAAAACTATACGGTCCATATTTTGTAAAGATTTCCTGCCTTATTTAGCACGTGGCACATTCTCCTTAATGCTTTGATCTCGTGCTTGTACGGCAACTGCAGCAGCCAGTTACGTGCACGTGCATAAAGATGCAACAATGCAAACGACTGCTAAGCTCACATCCGCTACGTAATGTGCCATTCTTGCGTCACTCTGACAGGAAACTGTTCCGGACTGGGTATTCGCGGTCTGACATAAGCATCTTACTAACTGAGGAAAACTACAAATGTGAAAAACTACATATTGAACATTAATAAAGAATAATTTACAAATAGCAAGATATTTTAAGCTTAATAGCTTGCATGAATACATTTTCATGATTTTGATAGAGCCGTTTTACTTAAAAAGAAACCCAAAACTTGGATTTCCATTTCAATGATTCTGTCCACAAAAATGATTGCATCGCACAATTAAAGAGTCATTTCATAGGGTCATTTGATTGAATAAATTGTTCGAGAGACCATAACTTGAATTTTGTGAAATATTTCGGTATTCTTTCTATAGATTTTATAATTATTTCACAATTAAATAATTAAATCATTCTCGACGATTTAAATTAAAAAATTAAACATACTTCAACTTATGGTCCACTAAACTGAACCTTCAAAAATCGTAATAAAAATAATAAACACGGACGTGCAGTTGAAGTAGAACAGTACGCAGCCCGCTGACTGTAAGACTGTATGTTCACAATAGGGCTGTCTTGTAGGTGATTTTGCAGTTTTGGGAAACTGCCACCTTAGGCCTATTGCACACACACCGATCTTGGACGGCCGATTTTTTACCGACCGTCCAAATTCCAATAGTAAACCACAGGAGGGAACGGAACCTGGCACACACGCCGACCACTGATCGGCGCCGATAAAATGCCGGTGAGCAGCCGGCCACTGCCACTGCATGGGCCGGTGCCGGGCCGGTGCCGGGGACACAGTGGCGTACGTGACTAGACACAAGCTTGCGCACACACCGATTTTATGCCGACCGTCCTCAGTGAAGCCGACCGTGATGTTCATCAAACGAAGCCGTAGACATTCTAAAGAAATTAAAAAACTTATTTCCATCACGTCGAAGTTCTTCGAAAAGGGTGTAAAAGGTTCCCACCTGTTCCCTTGTTTCATTAATCCGATGTATCCAGCACTTCCGCTTAATCCTACGACGCTTTACACGGCGGTATAGTAACCACATAGCCACAACACGTTTCGGATTCATTACAGATAAATAAACACTCACAACACTGATAAATAAACACTCTACAACACTCACTACAGTACACCATATACTCGAACAACTCTTTAACCGGTAAAAATTCGATGTGTGTGCAAGCGGCACTCAAACGATAAAATATCGGCCGATTTTTTATCGGCCGTCCAAAATCGGTGTGTGTGCAATAGGCCTTAAGATATCTTCTTTACTTAGTACTGACAAAACCAAATTCCTCTCCGAGTGGCTATCGAAACAAGCTCAACGTGCTTAATTCATATGACGTACTGACAAGTTTAACCAAAACTGTAATTACATATGTGTAACAACGTACCGGACTCAATTCTTTTTTATCGAAGCCAAGTCGTAAAATGCAGATTGGAGCCCCCATCAATAATCCGGTGCACTTTCTCCACTTTTCAACTAACCTAACCTACAACGAAATTACTGTTGTTCCCGGAGAAATCGTCATTTCCCTATCGAAGTACTCTGTCACGCTGCTAGGGCCTACGGTACGCCGGTTTCCTAGACAATTGTGCTATTTCGGAGCGCCACGCCAACCACTGCAATTCCTCATTGATTCGCTTTGGTTGTGCAATTCTGGGACATCTTTAAAAACAAGATGTTCGGAACTCTCTCAGAATATCAGTTTTTCTACTAATAACGATCACTGTCTACACACCCAGAAGCACCCACAAAGTAATTTTTAACACATTAGATTTATGTTTAACAATGCAAATCAGTTATTGCTATTAAGGTCGAGTGGAAAAGAAGACTTCTTAAAGAGTCCTAACTCTGCCTAATAAAAACAATTTTCATTTCATTGCTTTCCATATCAACGTTGGACAGCTAACAACAACCTTCTTGGAATTTACAGGACATTATTACAGTAATAATTGCTCAATTAAGATGGCTAAACATAGATATATGATCTAACATATAACTTAACAATTAATAGTATAAACTGTCAAATGTCACAACAGATTGTTATCAAAACAACACACAACAAATAAAGACAAAAACACAGCACAAAATAGAAAAAACGCAAAGACTACGCATGTTCTTTAAGTGTTCAACCAATGATACACAAAATTACAATCAAATTGACAATTCAAATCAACGGCCAGTATTTGACATTGCATCAATCCAAAACAGTGCATGAAAACCGACTGACATTATATGGTGATCTAATAACATGAATATACAACAAAAAGTAATAAAACAACAATAAACTTAATACCATTTTCTATACGGGTTTTTCTTCTTCTTTTTTTCTACTTACAATAAACTGTTGTATTTTGTGTAATATACACGGTGTAATGTGTTTGTCTATAAGCTGTAAAGCCACATTTAAAAAAATTAAATTAAAAAAGTGATAGCTCGTCAACAGGGTCAGCCACCCTCGACAGCCCCGCCAACACTGAATACCAGCCAAAGCTTGATGACAACCCTTCACTTTCATCTATCTGGTTCAAATACGACAAGTCATTCTCTCCATTCTGCTCACAACCATTTTTTCCCTGTTTATGTCATTATATTTTCAAATATTGGCTAAATTAATGTTTTGGCCATGGTTACTATTGTTAGATTTCATTCAAAATCGTCTCTTGATATAATCACAAAAATAGAGCTATTAAAGAAAAAAAGACATCTTGTGAAAGCTAGACAAGCTCTCCAACATTAGATTATCAAAAATACTGAACACAGCTCGGTGAAATTTTTGAACAGGAGCTCACGACCACTAATTACTAATACTGATAAAACCTGCAGCAGCAAACTATGGGCTTTTAAAGTCATGCATGTATATATGGTAATCTTTTATCTCATCGTTCTCATTTCACTTATAAGGGCGTGCCTACAAGTCAAGTGGCAGAAGAAGCAATAACCTCAATCACGTGGACAAATGTCAGGGGTCCCAGACTGCCTCCCTGCGGTACCCCAGTCCATTGTTAGCAGAATAGGCCTATCACTGACGTGTGTGGTCTGATGTCTGTTTCAAATGAGACATTCATCTTTGTGTATAAATAATACTACATAATATGCAGATAATACCTTAAAGTTGTGCAAAAAGTAAGGTCCGTCCACCTCAAAGAGCTAAGTTACAAACGCATGAAATAAATAATTGGATACCTATGCAAAAGTTGAATGGAACGTAAGGTTGTTGATATCACTGAAATTATAAATGCTATGTTATTTTAACACAAATGTTGTTCATATGACGGTATAGACATTCCTAAGCTTGCGCTATTTTATACTGAACACTTTTTTCATCTCACCGCAAAATTTAAATATCAGAACTAAAGAACATATTAAAAGGAGAGAAAAACACACAGTCAGTTTGTTCTTAGCATGATTTACTCGTCACTACAACTGGGCTACTGTCGTAATTTTTGAACTCGTGTTGCTAGAATAGTTCAATTTTGCCTTAAAGTGGTTAATTTAGATTTGTTTAATTTAGATACAAATAGAGTGGCAGGTCAAGCGTTCCACGTTCAAATCCATGTTCCTAAGTGTGTCTGGCAGATGTACACTTCGAGTTTAAGCCACATTCAAATTTACATTTTAAAAGCGTAATCGAATTTATCATTCATTTTGTATCCTTGATTGCTTGTGATTACACTAAGAGAGTCCTTACTTTAACAATCCAAATCATTATTTGTATTCATTATCGAGACGCCGATCGTATTAATACTGGCGAATTGAGGGGACGAATGAGCGTGATGATTGTAGATAAACGAGTGTAGTCATTGTTACTACTTAAGGTCGACTGTTCCCTAGAAAGATCCATTTTACTGATGAAAAGCCCAATAGTCAGGGCAACTAGGTGGCCTACAGAGGGAATTCGAACCACGTAGTATTGGTCTGATTTTCAGCTAACTGACAAGCCAACTGTCTTCCCTACATAACATCCGTATAACGTCCACGTTGTGATGGCCACTGTGTGGACGCCGTGTCAGTACTGATAAAAAATGTTTATTTTTTTCTTTGCCACATCAATTATTGAGATCCCCGTAATTTGAGAAATACATCAAAAAGCTCCCTAAAAGTCTGCAGAAGTCGTTGCCAGATAGGATTTATTTTCACGAGAGCAATGTTAAATGCGATATAGCACTGTGACTTGACAATTAGTCGGAAAATTATATATTTCGTTTAAAGATCGTAACATTTATTTTAATACAAATGAACATTTCTTGAAAATTAAAAAGTAACTTTTGCACTTTTTGAAACTACGTAAAAATTGCTATTTTCCTACAAATCGTTAATTCACAGTGTGGTTCCTTTGGAATTATAAATGCAGAATACCTCTGCAGACTCTTAAAGCCACCAAAATTACCAAAACTCTTTTATATATAAACACGTTTTCTTTATCAAAAAAAGTAAGTAATATTTTTAATTTGTAGTTAGAGCCCAATGTCCGTTCTATTTCTATGGCAAATGTAACATTTCTCGGCTTATCGAGGAGTTTTTTGAATTGAGTTTAGTCACATAGAAGAAAGAAATAAGAGGTCGTATTGAACAGTGCGTTGAATGGGTGTCGAGTTGGTAGTTCTCCAACTCAGTGCGGATGGCATAGACACCAGCTTTGTGTCAGTCCCTCCAATTATTCCCATATAAATCCTGAAGGATAGACTTAGTAATTATTACTAAAAATGTATTATATTTATATAAGTGGCAACTTCCTTTCAGGCGTTCGCTCCGGCCAGAAGTAAGGTACCTCTGTTTCCTTAGTTCTCTCTGTTGGTTGGTGTCAAGAACGTAAAAAAAAATACATAAACAAATAAAACTGTGTAATAGGGGCAGGAGGAGATATAACATTATATTAAAATAGTTACTTGCTAAATCTGGCTGTGTTAGTATCATCGGAAAAAATGGGAAGATGATAATATTGCTGGAACGTAGGTGTTGCCGTAAGATCTGTGTAGCAACGCAACCTTGTCGTGCGAGCAGTTTATACTGGAGCGTGTAGTGTGGAACTGATTGGGTCTGTAGAAGGTACATTGGCGACAGTCCGGACAAAAGGACTGTTGCGCCACCGTTATATAAGGACATAGTGACCATTGATGGGACCCCACTCTGCATGACTCACGGCAACGTGTCCTAGCTCGCCAGCTCACAGATGGAACGTACATTTTAGGTTATGTAGACTTGACGTCGCGATGTATTGCAGTTTTATTATTTTGACCCTTTAGGTAAATTTGTCATACACTTGATTCTCTTATTATTGGAACCCAATAATAACAGTGGTGCACAGTGTTAACTCCCGGACTTGGGGCCAGGCTCTATATTCCGCCCTCTTAATGAATGTGTACTGCTGACCTAACACATTTAAGTCAGAAACCTTTAGAGATAGGCTAATCTCCTGAATCCAAAAAAACATACGACTTCAGATTTTGGAATGGTCAAAATATATTGGCTACAACTATAAAAAATGCAGATATTGAATTATTATAAACACAACCAAGCAGGTATCAAAACAAGTATGCGTTCTATTTTTTTCTAATCTCTGATTAGAAAATTTTCTGAAAATTAAGTGACCAACAATTCAATAAAAGGGAGAATTTGGGAAAGAAGCTGTTTGTAAAAGAATACTAAAATATATTAGGGGGCCTACTAAATTATGAGCAGAACTAACACAAAACTACTCAATATTAATTTCAATGAGTTCTTGTAAAAAATATCTCTTTGCACTAGTCTTTTTTATGCACGGATCTACATCTAAACAAAGATAACGTTCCTAAATGAAAATATAAAATTAATAGTTAAACAAGCTATTTGTATAAACAGTAAAAATAATTTACGTTTAACCAGAAATTTGTTGTTACGTTAGGCTATTTCTAAACGTTGTAAGGGGAAAAATTTGCAGTGTTTACTTGATCCATTAGCTTACAACATTCATGATACTTTAGACAAAAGTAGCTAATTGCTACACCGATAAGATAAAGAATACTACCAGCTTGGCAGTCAAAAACAACACTAATGTAGGTCAAGTAATCTCATAGCTATTTTATATGTTGTTAGTAATGTATAAAATGTATACAATTATTAACGATATCACGATGTCCTTGACACGTTAACATATAAATGTGTGTACTTACCACATTCACAGATTGCGCAACTGTAAATGAGACAGTGCATAACCAACCCAAACTACACGACACGCAATGGTACAAAATGTAACTACTGAAATAGCTTGAACACAAACAATACGAAACACAATGGTAAAAAATGTAACTACAGACTGGTTTGAATACAAACTACACGACTCGCTGGTACAAAATGTGACCACTGACGGGCTTGGGTTCAAACTACACGACACACTGGTACAAAATGTAACCACTGACTGACTTGAAACAAGATGTCTAGGCCTACAATGTCGGTGACTCACTCGAAATTCAAAACAACCCTTGTGCCCTAAATACACATCGCCTAAAGCCTGTTGGTATAGACATAATATTAAAGACGGGCCAGTGTCAAGTTCATTATTCCTTGAATTCCAATACAACTAACTCACTCATACACGTTACCACACTCATTTGAAATCCACATTTACTCATATCCTTACGATCGGCGTTTTAAGAACAAATATGCTACAAATTTAATCAAAATTTCCTTCGTAGTCAGAATGCACTAAAGGGACATAATAAATTAAAACTAGGTAAAGAAAACCAAACAAATTAAATTAACAAATTAAAAGTCTAGACCCAATAGGTCTAGACTTTTATTTTCAAAGACAATCTACGGGAATTACAGGAACAGAAGTACATAATTGTATGTTCCAGTATTCCTATTGTATTGCAGTAATAATTTTATGACTGTGCCCCCACTCGCTAAAAAGTCAGTAACTTCAAAGAGCTACATACAACAGCAACAAGGAAAGACTTGGAAGTTTTTTCCCCGAATCCGGAAAACACTGCTTCAATTTCATACACTTACCGTGATGAAGATCAGGAACGCAAAATCTTCATGACGACCGGTTCTATTGATTCAACAGATTTAATTAGTGAATTTATTATTTACAGGGAGGGTTTCCACCGAGAGAAAGTCCGCCCACCTTCTGTGGGCCGGTAGTTTGTGGCCATGTAGGATATTACACAAACGGCGCTGACCACGGTGTTTAGTGAATACATACATGTGTTTGGATCCAACGAGCCTGTTCGATTCCCACGTCCGTTAGACGGAGAGACGTGCAGTACAATAACCTCGTCAAAGTATTTTGAGTCTGTAGAGGTAGACACCATATTGGATTTATATCTCAAGAGGGCAATAAGTAATTAAGAACACTATGGGCCTTGACGAATATATTAAGAATTTATTATTTTTACAACGTTTAAACGAGCGTGAAAATTACCAGTATATTCACCTTTTAATGTTAAAACATTACTTATTTATATGTAATTTAAACATTACTTATTTATATGTAATTTAAACATTACTTATTTAAATGTAATTTTAAAAAAAATAGTAACTTTTAGTTTATGATTTTTATGAAAATACAAAGAACAATCAACATTTAAAAAGTAGATCAACTAGTAACTTTTACGCTCTTTCAAACGATTTAAAATGTTCAAAGTCACTAAGTCTCGGTGTTGTACATAAATTAACATCGCTCTTTTATTATTTAGGATATAAATCTAATACGGCGATTACCTTTACTGACTCCTTACCATGATTCATCCTTACCACGACTCATCCTTACCACGATTCGTTCTTACCACGCCGCATCCTTACCACGACTCATCCTTACCACGCCGCATCCTTACCATGATCATCCTTACCACGATGCGTCCTTACCACGACTCATCCTTACCACGCCGCATCCTTACCATGATCATCCTTACCACGATGCGTCCTTACCACTATGCGTCCTTACCACGATTCGTCCTTACCACGATTCGTCCCTACCACGATTTGTCCTTACCACGATTCGTCCTTACCACGATTCAGCCTTACCACGATTCGTACTCACCACGATTCGTCCTTACCACGATTCGTCCTTACCACGATTCGTCCTTACCACGATTCAGCCTTACCACGATTCGTCCTCACCACGATTCGTCCTTACCACGATTCAGCCTTACCACGATTCGTCCTCACCACGATTCGTCCTTACCACGATTCGTCCTTACCACGATTCGTCCTTACCACGATTCAGCCTTAACACGATTCATCCTCACCACGATTCGTCCTTACCACGATTCATCTTTTCCACGATTCATCCTTACCACGATTCGTCCTTACCACGATGCATCTCTACCACGATTCATCCTTACCATGACGTTAATACCTATTGTACAGTTTAAATCGCCATGAACATTCTGATAATCAAAATATACTGTACTATTTTTTAATTACAAAAAAATCATAACTATGCTTCCCAAAGATATTTAAGTAAAGACAAGAATAGTGATGTTTTGTACCATTTCCACATTTTTATGATTTTACACTGTAATCGACAAAAAGTACCTATGTTTCGGGTTTAAGTGCAATTTAAATGTACTACGTACAAGGTGATATAGAATGTCTAACTTGATTGATACAGTACAAGATATTTTGTTAAGGAGAATTAAGCCCATTATTAAGTATGTACAAATCTAACCAAATCACATTAAACCGAAACCTATGTTTCTGTTCTATGAGACTGCTACTGAACATGCCGTTTCCATGTATGGTGTAAACGTGTGTACTGACTAAGACAAGGGGGCAAGCTGTTGACATGTTTGCACGGCGAGATGAGTCATCACATGACGTCACAAGATGACAATACAGTAATAAACATCACCACTGTTATCTCGAAGGACTCCCGTACTTAACTTGTGACACAGCTACTTGTGTTGTGGAGATTGTAGGTGATCTAATACTCGATCCTCTACCTAAACGGCGACCGCTCAATGGTTGCTATCGGCGTGGACACTACTAGAGAAATCTAGGGTGTCCAGTGGTATTAGGTGGTAGTCGGGTCCGAGTGTTGTTTGGGGAACTTATCAGGCCGTCAGTTAGCTGAAAGCAGACCAATATTACATGGTTCGTATTCCACGTAAATTAGGTGAGGACTTTATCTAACTATTGGATAGTACTAATAGTCGAACATAGTTAGTAACAATGACTACACTCGTTCGTCAACACTTATCACTCTCATTCGTAACTCATATTCGCTCATTCAACATGAACAATAAACCACTAATCCGTGATAAATTCTAGATAAGAAATTACTTGTAAATTTAGGCATACGCCTACTGATTAATTAAAACATGCTATTGATTTAAACGTAAGATACAACGGGAAATGAGGCACTACAATTCCATCTTAGTCAAACATTAACGCGTGGCTTGACCTGCTTCAAAACCAGTTATAGAAACTAATTAACTACTTGACAAAAACTTAACAAGAACCAGAATAAGACAAATTAATATGCAACAACCTAAATATCCGATAGCGTACTACGCATTAATTTACCTTCTACGCTCGGATAAACAACGAGAATAATAATCTAAAGAAATCTCGGTGCTCCACATCTAGGCTGACGTCTGGGACTCAATTAGTCAATTGGTTGAATTAATCATTAACCAGTCGTTATAAAACAACAACGTCGTAACAACACTATCCCACATATCAGAACTGAACTGACGACTGGACGGAATTTGAAAATTAATACTAAGTTTATAAAATTAACAAAATTTACAACAAGTGTGTAGATCAATTTTGCGTTTGGAGGATATATATATATGAGAACTGTGAAATATCTTGAAAGTCGTCGGCGAACTACTATGATGAGAAAACGGCCAGAACGTTGTCTAGCAGGCCGTCAGCACACGGTATGTTCGTGCAACACTTTGTTTGGGGTTTCACTTATCGTTGTGTGTATATTTGTGTTTTAAATCCGACCTTGGCATTCCAATTCTTACTAATTAGACACCTTCTCACCTTAGACATTAATGTTATGTTAAGTATTTACAACTGGTACAAAAATGATAAAAGCAAAACATATTTTAAAAACATATTTAAATTAAAGTGTGAGGAAACACAATCTATTTTTATTTATAGCAACTATCTACTTAGCATCTACTGTACTGCTGACTGAACAGATTGTATAACAAGTGGTGTAGCCAGTGTCACCGTCACGTGAAAGCAGTTGGCTACTGACTGTCAATCTGTGTCAGCGGACCTCACGACACACTGTATAAAGCCCTTAATTTGCACGATGAATTACATCAGTCATTCAGAACGTGTCTAAACAACACTCACTGACTGCTGTAAGTAAACTGAAGGTATAAACAAGTAATGTAGCCAGTGCCACGAGAGAGCAGCTCGCTACTGACTGTCAATCTGTGTCAGCGGACCTCACGACACGCCGTATACATCCCTTAATTGACACGATGAATTACATCAGTCATTCAGAACGTGTCTAAACAACACTCACTGACTGCTGTAATTAAACTGAATGTATAAACAAGTAATGTAGCCAGTGCCACGAGAGAGCAGCTCGCTACTGACTGTCAATCTGTGTCAGCGGACCTCACGACACACTGTATACATCCCTTAATTGACACGATGAATTACATCAGTCATGCAGAACGTGTCTAAACAACACTCACTGACTGCTGTAAGTAAACTGAAGGTATAAACAAGTAATGTAGCCAGTGCCACGAGAGAGCAACTCGCTACTGACTGTCAATCTGTGTCAGCGGACCTCACGACACTGCATACAGCCCTTAATTTGCACGATGAATTACATCAGTCATTCAGAACGTGTCTAAACAACACTCACTGACTGCTGTAAGTAAACTGAAGGTATAAACAAGTAATGTAGCCAGTGCCACGAGAGAGCAGCTCGCTACTGACTGTAAATCTGTGTTAGCGGACCTCACGACACTGCATACAGCCCTTAATTTGCACGATGAATTACATCAGTCATTCAGAACGTGTCTAAACAACACTCACTGACTGCTGTAAGTAAACTGAAGGTATAAACAAGTAATGTAGGCAGTGCCACGAGAGAGCAGCTCGCTACTGACTGTCAATCTGTGTCAGCGGACCTCACGACACACTGCATACAGCCCTTAATTGACATGATGAATTACATCAATCATGCAGAACGTGTCTAAACAAAACTCACTGACTGCTGTAAGTAAACTGAAGGTATAAACAAGTAATGTAGGCAGTGCCACGAGAGAGCAGCTCGCTACTGACTGTCAATCTGTGTCAGCGGACCTCACGACACATTGTATACAGCCCTTAATTGACACGATGAATTACATCAGTCATGCAGAACGTGTCTAAACAACACTCACTGACTACTGTAAGTAAACTGAAGGTATAAACAAGTAATGTAGCCAGTGCCACGAGAGAGCAGCTCGCTACTGACTGTCAATCTGTGTCAGCGGACCTCACGACACATTGTATACAGCCCTTAATTGACACGATGAATTAAACCAGCCATGCAGAACGTGTCTAAACAACACTCACTGACTACTGTAAGTAAACTGAAGGTATAAACAAGTAATGTAGCCAGTGCCACGAGAGAGCAGCTCGCTACTGACTGTCAATCTGTGTCAGCGGACCTCACGACACATTGTATACAGCCCTTAATTGACAAGATGAATTAAACCAGCCATGCAGAACGTGTCTAAACAACACTCACTGACTACTGTAATTAAACTGAATGTATAAACAAGTAATGTAGCCAGTGCCACGAGAGAGCAGCTCGCTACTGACTGTCAATCTGTGTCAGCGAACCTCACGACACACTGTATACATCCCTTAATTGACACAATGAATTACATCAGTCATGCAGAACGTGTCTAAACAACACTCAGTGACTACTGTAATTAAACTGAATGTAAAACAAGTAATGTAGCCAGTGCCACGAGAGAGCAGCTCGCTAGTGACTGTCAATCTGTGTCAGCGGACCTCACGACACACTGTATACAACCCTTAATTGACATGATGAATTACACTAGTCATGCAGAACGTGAAGAAACAACACTCACTGTAGCAACAACAAAAAGCTAATGAAAATTAATAATTGAATTTTGTTAAATAGCAATCTTTGATTTTCTTTTACTAGTGTTCGAAATCCTATATCTACAGCAGAAATGTTTCCAACCGAGAATGATGCAAGTTTATTCATTAATCACTTCACTACAAAATTTAAGTTATTATACTGAAAGGTTCTTTTATGTTCAATGGAATTATGTCATTTGGCATACATATCAAAAAAACTCTTATCATTGTAAGATGGGCGATACGAGAAATACAGTTTCAGTGTATTGAACCAACACCGAAATGAAAAAAAGAAAAAAACAATAATTCTGTAGGTCTCGTTCTATAACATTTCTATTTGCAACGTTTAAACACAGATCAGATTTATTTGCTAGGACACATTTTTTTAATACTTCTTCATAGGGTACAAGCGGACATTTGTTGACATGCCGTAAAGTGGTAAAATATTACTGTACACGTATCAGCTGGTTGTATGTGCAGACGTGGAGTGAGGAAGCCGGGGCCTGCTTGACCTTTGACACAACATAAACCTACCCACTAACTAAAATAGATTCAGGTTGTTGAATAAAATCTCTAAGAATGAATCTTCATTTCAGTTGAGCATACTCTTACAGTTCACAATACAAAACTTATAACAACAAATGTTCAAGTTAACCCTTTTGCGGCCAACGTCCGTATATACGGACGTCCAAAAACTACGCTAAAACGGCCGACGTCCGTATAGTCGGACGTCCGCGAAAAATGCTGTTATAATTATAAATTTTGTGTTTTTTATTTTCAACTTCTTTTTTTGGGTTAGTAAAGAGTTAGTTTATATGAAAAAAATATATTATGGTGAAAAACATCTAACTAGTATGGCTTGGTGACCAAGCGGCGCTCGCAGTGCAGAGAGCGGCCATCGGTGATGAACCTCTACAAAAACTCCCCCGCAAAATGGAAAGAAATTGTGTTGTTTGTAGCAAAGCTAGCACAAGCCAAGGAGGGAAGCGAAAGAAGTCAACTTTTGTTTGCAAAAAGTGTAATAAGGGTGTACACCCTTTGTGCCTTCCTAAGCATACGTGCTAGATAACTTGTCTGTTTTTTGTATTATATATGCTACTTATATTATATAAAATATTGTAGTTTTGATTTTTTGTAGTCAGTTCTAAGTGAGACATTGAAGTTTATATTAGTTTTTATCATTTATAACCAATAAAGTAAATATTTAAGTAAAACAAAATAAATATACAATATTGTTTCAAATTTAAAATTTAGTCCAATTTACAATTTTTTTCAAAAGTACAGTAATAATTTGGTTTTTCATAAAACATTTTGATTTTTTTTTGTGTGCATTCAAATATATGTAAATAATGAAATAAAAATGTTTCCCACGGTAAAAATATTTTTTTCTTCGTCCCGTTTTTACTTGTCAAAGTGAAAAAAACAAAGATTTAAAAAAAATCCGATTCTTTTGTATTTTTTAAATATTATTTTTTAAATTATATACAATGTTTTTACAAAACAATTGAGTTCAATTTTGTTAGCTAAAAAACAAAATCAAAATCATAAAGTTTGGTTGATAAACAAAAATATTATGGTGCTTTAACTGAAAACGTGCAAAAACAGTACTTCAGGCCTTGGCCTTTTTGGGTAATACTCGCGCACTCGGCGCTGGCCTCAAAAGGGTTAATACGTAACGTATTTCTACAAATTGTCAACCTATCGAATATGGGCTACCTTTTTCATCAACATATGTCCGTTTCGCTCAAAAAAAAACACCAAAAACATGGGTTACAATTTCAAAGATTCGGTTCGTAATGATGATCGTATCGTAACTCATTGATGAAGAACTGTTCTAGTTGAATATAATTTGGTTTTTGTATTAAATCTAGAATGTTTATAATTTTTCTACAATAAAATGTGAAAATTTACACGTCATCCTTAACGATTTAAAATTTCTTATGACTTATATAGTGATGAAATATCAAACTAGCTAACTATACAGATTTTTAAACGCAACATGAAACAGATTCCATACACGTACAGATTGTTAGTACATTATTTACAAGCAATTCTAACCCAATTCACAAATGTATTTACAAAATAAAATACAACCTAACATTAAATTCGTCGATATACTATAAAATACAAATTACACGTCCGTAATACACGTATAAAAGTAATAAATAAAAAACACTTCACTTCAGTTAAAATTGCAAAGGTTGTACTTAAAAAAAGTAATAGATAACAATAATTAACAACAACGAAAAGGAACTCTCACAAAAGAGAATTATTTCTGGTTCTATAATTAAATATGCCAAAGTTTTTAGCAAAAATTATTCTCATATTAACTCACAAAATAGCAGTTTCCATATTTAAACTACTCATTACGACATATCGCCAGAACCTTGAAAGATATAAGTGCGATAACTCGAGTGGCGGAAATGTTTGTATTGGAACAGCTGTTTGCCAGTGCCGCCAACCTACGCTCGTGACTCAGCTGTCGGCCGACTCACTGTGGCGGTCGATGTCTAACTAAATTACACGTAGCGTGGCAAACAAGATTCGAGTCGTAACGCTGAGTAAAAATCGACACAAACTTAACTATAAAAAATGGTTAAACTCAACAATAAATAAACTTGTTTCCTTTGTTTATTGACAGACGGCTACCCAAAACAGATTAACTAGGAGGGCATAAGATGGTACGGTATTTATTAAAAAATTTACCATGAAAAAGTAAGTTAATTGTAAGATATATTATTTTACTATAGTGGCTAACATTTATCGGCGAATTTATGAGATTTGTAATCTATAACTACTGCACAGTAATAAAATAAAAACGATTCAGATTCTTCATACATTCCACTGTGAAATACAGCTGTACATAACAAATGTTTTGGAAATTATTTCTTTCTTAGTAATGGGAATGTAGACCTATAGGCCCTACATCGTACATTAATGCATTGTATTGCCGTATGCAGTAGTTTTCAAAAGGGCCCAAAAGAGATAGCTCAGAGCTAACTGTGATAACAGTGTGCCAATCATTGACCAATGACCACCCCCGGCCGGGTGTGGTCCATATATAGCGCCGCGCCGTTCTGGTGACACGTTATGGAACTACAGATACTATCACGACGGTCGTTCTGCATAGATACGATCTCTGGAACACACTCAAGCGGGGGATGTGAACCTCTGCATTTAACGGGTTTCGTTCATTCTAAAAAGGCAATCAACTGCATGAACACGTAACACTTTGAGGGAATTGTTTCATCTCGTTGTAATTTAACATTAATTTCATACGAAATTATGTTTTAAACCTAAATTCATAATGGATATAGATGAATTAATATCAATTTCAAGTTGAGAAGGTTATTTGGAAACTTGCTACACAATCACTTCTTACCCAAAAAATCAATTGCAGAGAATCTGCAAGAGCAAGAAGATTGTTTAAAAGACTAGTCAAACGAGTGCCTACCACTCATATTTAGGAGGAGGATTGCGGAGAATCCCTTTACGTCTATAAAATCGATTAAAAGACTTGTCAAACGAGTGCCTACCACTCATATTTAGGAAGAGGATTGCGGAGAATCCCTTTACGTCTAGAAAATCGATTAAAAGACTTGTCAAACGAGTGCCTACCACTCATATTTAGGAGGAGGATTGCGGAGAATCCCTTTACGTCTATAAAATCGATTAAAAGACTTGTCAAACGAGTGCCTACCACTCATATTTAGGAAGAGGATTGCGGAGAATCCCTTTACGTCTAGAAAATCGATTAAAAGACTTGTCAAACGAGTGCCTACTACTCATATTTAGGAGGAGGATTGCGGAGAATCTCTTTACGTCTATAAAATCGATTAAAAGACTTGTCAAACGAGTGCCTACTACTCATATTTAGGAAGAGGATTGCGGAGAATCCCTTTACGTCTATAAAATCGATTAAAAGACTTGTCAAACGAGTGCCTACTACTCATATTTAGGAAGAGGATTGCGGAGAATCCCTTTACGTCTAGAAAATCGAATAAAAGACTTGTCAAACGAGTGCCTACTACTCATATTTAGGAGGAGGATTGCGGAGAATCCCTTTACGTCTAGAAAATCGATTAAAAGACTTGTCAAACGAGTGCCTACTACTCATATTTAGGAGGAGGATTGCGGAGAATCCCTTTACGTCTATAAAATCGATTAAAAGACTTGTCAAACGAGTGCCTACTACTCATATTTAGGAGGGGGATTGCAGAGAATCCCTTTACGTCTATAAAATCGATTAAAAGACTTGTCAAACGAGTGCCTACTACTCATATTTAGGAGGAGGATTGCGGAGAATCTCTTTACGTCTATAAAATCGATTAAAAGACTTGTCAAACGAGTGCCTACCATTCATATTTAAGATGATTGAAGAGAATCCCTTTACGTCTAGAAAATCGATTAAAAGACTTGTCAAACGAGTGCCTACCATTCATATTTAAGAGGATTGCAGAGAATCCCTTTACGTCTAGTAAATCGATTAAAAAACTTGTCAAACGAGTGCCTACCACTCATATTTAGGAGGAGGATTGTGGAGAATCCCTTTACGTCTAGAAAATCGATTAAAAGACTTGTCAAACGAGTGCCTACCATTCATATTTAAGAGGATTGCAGAGAATCCCTTTACGTCTAGTAAATCGATTAAAAAACTTGTCAAACGAGTGCCTACCACTCATATTTAGGAGGAGGATTGTGGAGAATCCCTTTACGTCTAGAAAATCGATTAAAAGACTTGTCAAACGAGTGCCTACCACTCATATTTAGGAGGATGATTGTGGAGAATCCCTTTACGTCTAGAAAATCGATTAAAAGACTTATTAAACGAGGGCCAACCTCATATATTTAAGAGGATTGCAGAGAATCCCTGTCAGTTTAGAGGATCGTTTAAAAGTCTTTCCAAACTGTTGTCTTCCACTCGTATTCAAGACGATTGCAGAGAATTCCTTTTAGTCTAGAGGATCGTTTAAAAGTCTTTCCAAACGGTTGTCTTCCACTCGTATTTAAGACGATTACAGAGAATTCTTTTTAGTCTAGAGGATCGTTTAAAAGTCTTTCCAAACGGTTGTCTTCCACTCGTATTTAAGACGATTGCAGAGAATCCCTAAAAGTCAAGAGCTCCGTTTAAAAGACTTGCCTAATGATTGCAGAGAATCCCTGAAAGTCAAGATGATAGTTTAGAGATTTGCTAAGTGTAATTGTTTAGAGAAAGTCAGTGACCAAACCCGATTAAGAGTGATAGCAATTTAGAATTCTACCGAAGATAAACTGCAATTCATTTCTTTAGAACACGTGTGTCAACTATATTACAGTGTTATGAATTTTTCCTATTTTAGCGATCAACATTCATTTTTTTCTTCTTGTCACAATGCGTGATTATAGTAGTAACGGATGACGTGACATTCATTTACGTTGTAAACGTCCTACAATAGACTGTCACAGCGGTGAATAAAGGTTAGTTGAATTAACTGCACTGCAATTTGTAAATTGGAAAAACTTCCTCGAGTACCGGAAAAAAACTTTAATTTGTTGCATTACATCTGGTCATTTACCGGTGGCGACCGTTCAAAGATACCATCTACCTCTGTTATCCGCCGTTCCATTGTATGGATCGCATTTGTCATCTGGCCCTCTCATTATCCCTGATTGGTCGGCAGTCGATAACATCCAATTCCCGATGAGGATTATGAGGCCTTCTACTATGAATCATTAATAAGTTGATGCTATCAATAAATGGTCTCTGAAGTAACGTCTTATATTGAAACGAATTACAAATCGACTTAACGTTCGACCAAATATAATGGATTTTTTAAAGTTTGGAGTGATCTAAAAAATAAAAGAAATGAAAACATATTATAGAATATTGTACATTATTAAAATTATGGATTTAATGTAGGTCTAATATGTCAAATTTTTTTGGTGCACCCCAAAATTTAAACTATTTCTTATAGCAATAACTTCTAAAATAACCTAAATATTCAGCAATTTGGAATGAAACTAAAGCTTTTCTATCAGTATTATCAGTACCATATTCTAACCTTATCTTTCTTTATACACCTAATCGTTCTTTCAACCTAATGTTCTTATATGTTGAAAAAATTAAAATTTACATTACGTTGTGCTAAAATGAGTGTTAATACTTCCTAAACACATCCGATGACTTTCCATCCATAAATTTCAAGATGAGATAATCTGAGTTTGGGGGCAGCTAAGAGAATTTGACAGCTTTAAATGTTATTTGCCAATGAATAGGAATTGATTTCTCCAGTCAAGAAAGTCAGATTTGCTAATAAAAAATAGAAAATGCTGATCTATGTTAGGCAGAAAATGTAAATGTTAAAGATTATCTTCCATCTAGATATACAGGGTGTTTTAAAAGTACGGGGCAAAACTCAAGAAATGAGTAAATAAGCAAAAATAAAAAAGAGTTCCTATGAAGATGTGTCTTATCTCGCCTAGTTTGGCGTCTGTCTGTCTATATGTGTGTTTTAAAAAATCCTTACCTCCTAAACAGTATTAGCTATAGTTTTGAAACTTAACAAAAATATTGAACTTTTTACCCCCTAATGTACTCTAAAAATATAAAATAATATTTTCACCCGTTTCAAAATGGCGGATGTTTAAAAATTGTAATGCTAAATTTCAGGAAAACCAAAGCAAAAACAAAAAAAATTCACGATACTTAAAATTTTGCTTAAAAACAACAAATCTAATGGTACCTCATTTGTTACAATCGGACATTAAATAACTGAGAAAATGTAATTTTTCTGATTGTGTGCAAAATGTGTTTGCAACTTTCATATACTTGTCTCTACTGGCTTGAACAAAACCACCATTCAAATTTTGCACACAATCAGAAAAATTACATTTTCTCAATAATTTACTACCCGATTGTAACAAATGAGGTTTGATTTTTTTTAAAGTTAAATATTAGGTATCGTGAGAATTTTTTGCTTTTTCTTTGGTTTTCCTGAAATTTAGCATTACAATTTTTCACCCTTACACCATGTCGAAAAGGGTGAAAATATTGTTTTATATTTTTAGAGTATATTAGGGGGTGTGTAAAGTTCAATATTTTTGTCAAGTTTCAAAACTATAGCTAATACTGTTTAGGAGATAAGGTTTTTTTTTAAACACACATACATACAGACAGTGAGATAAGACATATCTTCATAGGAACTTTTCTTTTATTTTTACTTATTTAGTCATTTCCTGAAGTTTTGTCCCACACTGTTCTAACACCCTGTATATTTTACACCTGTAGTCTTGCTAAACACCACCGAAATGTACGTGCTAACAAATGCTGCAGAGGAAAATAAACAGAGTTCGCTTTCAAATAGCCACAGCGAACATCTCAGTGGTAGTTACCATCAATGTAAATCTATAAATTTGTAGTAGTAATTATAACGCTAATTATTTTAAGATTTGCATGGGAATAAGGTGAGGGACTGACAACCCATATGAACGGCGATCTAGAGACCTAACTAGTCGATACACAGGGAAGAAAGAACCAGAGGGGTCATTTAATAGTGCGATAAATGAGTATCGAGTAGTTTGCCATACGATGGCAGGACCAGCACCTCGTCAGCCCCTCCGCAATATTCTCCACAAATTCTCAAGGACAAACGTGTAGTAATTACTAATACATAATATGTATAAAGATGTACATTATTTGTAATCTATACACATAACTGCCAATGAGGTGTTCGATGTGGCCATAAGAAAGCGAACTCTCTTTCTTTTTTTTCTTTCTGTGCTCGACACCTATTCAGCCCAATACTGGATAGGGATTCAGTTTCTTTCTTCTACATGATAGTACTAATAAATTCACTCTAAAAATCTAATTCATTACTAATAAAAATTGCATCCAGTTCCTAAAGCAGTGCTGGGACCGCTGCCACGCCTATGTAGTCGAGGGTCCTTGGTCCCAGTCAACTCGACTTCACATCTGTAGTTGAGCAATGAATTCTGCAAAACATCAACAACGTCGAACGGCCTCGAGATTTTGGCTGGCAATGTGGGTCGTGACCTTGGACTGATAAAGGCGAGGCCGGCCAAACAAGAAATCTGCATGTCAACAAGAAACCGTGGACGAGGAAGATGTGATTCGACACACAGTCCCCTCGCCGACGTGCTGCCACTGACAAGTCCCTGTTTTGGAGAGGTTGATGGTAATGTTGTCTGACATACAATTGCGGCATTTATAGTCAATAACATCTTTATTAGACCCAAACAAAGGTTTATGTCTGTGTCGTTGTACGCAGTAAACCCCCTATTTCATGTCCCACCTAGGCGCACTTATATCCCCTATTTCATGTCCCACCTAGACGCACTTATATCCCCTATTTCATGTCCCACCTAGACGCACTTATATCCCCTATTTCATGTCCCACCTAGACGCACTTATATCCCCTATTTCATGACCCACCTAGACGCACTTATATCCCCTATTTCAAGTCCCACCTAGACGCACTTATACCCCCTATTTCATGTCCCACCTAGACGCACTTATATCCCCTATTTCATGTCCCACCTAGACGCACTTATATCCCCTATTTCATATCCCACCTAGACGCACTTATATACCCTATTTCATGACCCACCTAGACGCACTTGTATCCCCTATTTCATGTCCCACCTAGACGCACTTATATCCCCTATTTCATGTCCCACATAGACGCACTTATATCCCCTATTTTATGTCCCACCTAGACGCACTTATATCCCCTATTTCATATCCCACCTAGACGCACTTATATCCCCTATTTCATGACCCACGCACTTATATCCCCTATTTCATGACCCACCTAGACTCGCTTATATACCCTATTTCATGTCCCACCTAGACGCACTTATATCCCCTATTTCATGTCCCACCTAGACGCACTTATACCCCCTATTTCATGTCCCACCTAGACGCACTTATATCTCCTATTTCATATCCCACCTAGACGCATTTACATCCCCTATTTCATATCCCACCTAGACGCACTTATACCTCCTATTTCATGTCCCACCTAGACGCACTTATATCTCCTATTTCATGTCCCACCTAGACGCACTTATATCCCCTATTTCATATCCCACCTAGACGCACTTATACCCCCTATTTCATGTCCCACCTAGACGCACTTATTATATCTTCTATTTCATGTCCCACCTAGACGCACTTATATCCCCTATTTCATGTCCCACCTAGACGCACTTATATCCCCTATTTCATGTCCCACCTAGACGCACTTATATCCCCTATTTCAACTACTGTACTTCTACTTCAAACTTTTACCACTGTCCTCGAGTCTTCAGCAGGCAATTAATTATTGCCAGAAATTCTAATATGAATGTTCCCGATCAGAAAAACGTAACATAATCTTCAAAAAAACATGCAAACACAAATATTACGTATGCTACAATCTTGGTTAAATGTTGTAGTTCCCCAAACCGCAAAGCCACCGCTGGCAAGTATAAAGTCCTAGAGTAGACATGCAATTTTCCCGTCATCAGGCGAAATCATGCTGTTCTATTTCAACTGTAAGTTTATTACAATTATGAATTATAATGAAAACGGTATTAATAATGAACATATAATCTGGTGGACCATTAGTTGATATTATTTCAATCTAAAATTGTCAAGAATTACATTTAAAGTTTCACATACTTAATTGCAAAAAAATCATAAAAATATTTAATATTTTACAGAAACCAACTTATGGACCTCTAGAACAGTAAAGTTAGTCGCCTATCAAATTACACTTCCAAGTGTTACGATACGATCATTATTACGGACCGAATCGTTGAAATATAAACCCATGTCCTTAGCGTTTTTCATGGAGCAAAACGGCCCCCTTAAGCCATTATTGGAATAGATAAGCTAAGATAAAGAGCAATAAAGTGTCTCTTCAGTGTGTCTTTTGATTCTTGTAATTACAAATTCTAGAGCAAAAACTGATTGAGCCTTCGAGGAACGACTTCGGTGAAAATGTATTGATAATAACGTCTTTAACATACGACAAAACCTAAAAAAATGATTGTGTTTAAGTGAAAAGGTAATATACAGTAGTCAATAAGCATCTCTTTTAAAATTATAATTGCAAAAACAACAATCGAACATAAATTTAATTACGTAGAGACGTCTTCATGCACATGGTGACTGCCACATGACTAATAGTTCTTTAAATAGCGTCGTTAAATTTGCAATAACAATAAAATTTCTTCTTTAACACAGGACGTGTCCACATTTAAGACCGATTATAAAGTAATCGCTTAATAGTTGTACAGTTTATCTCGTATTTTCTACATACTGTACCAGCCTACAGCTCACAGAGCATGCGTGTCTTTCACTCTGCCTACGGAACAGTTGGCAGCGGTCATTGGACGGACATTCCACGACGGATTGATGCGAGCGTCCACAACCACAGCATTGTGGACCGTCATGGGTCAACGCTGTTGCCGGCGCCACTCGCATTAATTTGGCAAAGAGGGGGAGAGGGGCAGGCATCGATAACGTTCAAGTACGAAGTATGAGCTCCCATTCGTAATGTGTCTGTACCGCAGAGAAAGTAATACGAAAGCATTGGATTACTTGCTCTGTGCGGCCAGTTGAACATGTAACAACTGAGCTTGAAGTTTACACTGTGATGTAACAATAGAACGTCAATTATAACAGCTGATGTTGAATTACGTATATAATTTAACGACCTCGTTGACTCACAACTAGATGTATATAACACCAATGGTTGGTTTCGTAAGTCATAAATTTAGTACTATACTGGCTTACTAAATAAAGGTTCGTTCAACGATTTAAAGTCAACTGTTGGAAGAAAACTACTTCAATTCACATTACATTAATTTCGATTGTCCATATTTCCAATACCGAACTAACCTGTCTAAGTATTGTTTTTTTTTTAATCAAAATACTTAAAACCAGTGGTTCTCAACCTGGGGGGCGCGCCCCCCTGGGGGGCGTGAGAGAATTTAAGGGGAGGCGTGAGGGTACAAAGAAAAAAAAAATTAAAAATTATATGTTTTGTTAAAAAACAAAAACTTTCAAAACCATCAAATAAACTTTCGTATTTAAATATATCTGGATTGTTATTTTGCATCCCAGCTTTTGCTAACGTAGAGTTAGCATCGTCAGTTTCATAATTTCACTGTTCTAACTTGAACCAACCAATTATTGACTGGAGGAGAGGCGTGAGATATCTTCAGTGTTCAAAGGGGGGGGGGCGCCAGTGCTAAAAGGTTGAGAACCGCTGCTCTAAACCAACCAAAAAGTGAGGAACATAATCTAATGGGCAACACATTTGGTTAGCAGGTGATAATTGTTTACACGATCATTATGGCCAACCTAGTCACTAGCTCCGCTCGGTCTGTGAATCGTGTCTCCAGTAAACAAAATATATGTACAATAGTATTGTTATTGTTCAACAGCTGTTTTTACTGCGTAAAAATATTGCATAATTTTAAATACACAACTAAAAATTCACAAAGTTAATTGACCACCTACATAAAAATTATAAACATAAACAGCTGTTTACATGTCAATACAAACACTGTAATAGTACAACAATTATAACTGCTTTTTGAGGCAGAGTCCAGATACATTTTTAGTGGACTCCTGGTTTAGCTTACGAACAGTTGAGTATTTTGTCGGTAAGTATCAAATGGTTTATTCCGAGTACAAAAAGTCATGTACGAGCAAAGAGCATATATCCTGGATGGCGACTGAATGACTAAGTTAAAGACGGACGAGGGTGTAGAGTTAAGAACCTGCCCTAGTAAGATAGGTAGGTCAATACTAGATATTCCGCTGCATTAAAGATATTACACTACGGTAGAGAGTGCGTGACAGACAGAAAACCTTCCGACCACAAATTACCTATAATAAACGACAGGTAATACCTGCCCATTGTCCTGTTATTACATGCCGGCCTACGCCTTCATTCCGATATTACATCGACACCTTTAAGTTCACAATAACAGTTTTATCTAGGGTTATAAAAAAAACATTGAGGAAAAGAACAACTAGTGAAATAGTAAACTATATGCTTGAAACAAAACTAAAGTAACTACTTGAAATATTTAAGAATAATTAATTTTAATATTTGTGCAAAAGAATACTTTGGAAGAAGGTACAATCCGGAGGAAGGTACACTTTGGAAGAAGGTAAAATCCGGAGGTAGGACCACTTTGGAAGAAGGTACAGTCCGGAGGAAGTTACACTTTCGAAGAATGAACAATGCTTATGAAGGTACAATTTGGAAGAAGGTACAATCCGGAGGCACGTACACTTTTGGAAGAATGTACACTCCGGAGTAAGGTACACTTTGGAAGAATGTACCATTAGGAAGTTACACTTTGGAAGAAGGAACAATCCCGAAATACACTTTGGAAGAAGGTACACACCAGAGGAAGATACACTTTGGAGGAGCATATTGGAAAAAAAGCATTCCAGAATTTTCCTGATGAAGATTTTGCAATACTGTTATATAGGCTAGACCAGAATTATTGTCCAGAAGAAGATTTCATAACGCTAATATACATAGGTCAGACGTTTGAAGTCTAGATATTTGTCCAGGTACGAAAATACGCGCTAGGCTTATTTCTCGTAACAAACGTTCCCGATACCAAGTAATTCGTCTCCCGTCAATTTCTCTCACCAGAGCTGAATGCCGGCGCTAGTCCACTTTCACCGCGTAAATGTAACTTGCCACTTAGAACCGCCATTAAAATATCAACAAGTCGGTGCCTTTGCTACTCCTTTTACGTCCCAGCTATTAATTATATGGCGATGAGCGTTAAACGTACGTAATTAGACGTGCCGTGGTTTGAGACAACATCCTTGAGTACGCGCCTGGAAACCAGTTCGAAACGTCACGACCTTGGTCACGCAACTCGTGACCCATTATTCAATTGATTTTAGAAAATAACTGATTAAAACTAGCGGCAGATGGATACAGACATTGATAAAAAATAAAATAAAAACAATATGAACAATATATTTCGATTTTTATGATGTTAACAAAACTGTTACAAACAGCGATGCTTCTATTAATAACAAATCGAGAACATATCTTAAATTGTATTTAGGCCTATTCTTAAATTCATTTCTTCGTAGCTTTCAATTAATATTCTTAAATATCGAAGATTGCAGTCTCATAAATTTGCTTTTATTAGGCCACATGTACAAGGAGGCCTACCATTAATTTGTAGAATATTGTAATTTGTATTTTTAACTGTCCGAATATCATTTTTGTTTTGTTTATATTTGAAACTAAACAATAAAATAGGCCTATACAATAAACTCAAAAATATGCCCGTGGTCACAATTCATGCTAATTGGTAAATAGATTGCTTACAACTTATGTAGCTGAACGCTATTATTAGTAGATTTAATTACCAGTAGTTAATTAAATATTAAAACCAGCTGATTCACCCGTGTGACGTCACTGTCTACAGCGCATCCTCGCCGTGATACCTACCCCTACTCTATGCGGTTCGAGTTACCGTGGTGTAACTTACAAAGTGTTTTTAGGCACTGTTCGTTCATATTTAAGTGTGTCACGTCCAAACAACTGACTGTACACTAGATAAAGCCTAGACACAGGGTCAATAGATAAAGCCTAGACACAGGGTCAACGACTGTCCTATAATCCGCGCGGGGGTGGATGGCCTGTGAAGTACGCCTGCATCGTTCTGGATAATTTGTGACAAGCTGGACTTAATTTACCACGTTGAAATGAATCGCAGCCTTTGACAATGATCAAACTGATGTAAATGACTTGGGAATTAAATGTATTAATACGATACAGTATATTACTAACACGCATGCATCAAAAAGTTCATACCAAACCTAGTAAAAAATATCAAAGTTAATTTTAATCTGGACGATTTAAACCCGTTCCCATCAACAATCTAAAGGTGAAACATGAATCATAAACCTTCGTGTGACAGAAAACTATATTGTAATTTAAAAATATGGAAACGCTTTCACAACTTATGTATGACTTCACTTGTAAACGTGAAATCTTTTACATGATCATAGTTAAAAAGAACATACTTTATGACACCATTAGCGACATTTCATCTTTTCAGGGGGACGGCTCACGAGGAGCTGAACGAAAATCTTCAACGTACGCCTACAGTAGGTCGAGTTTGGTATAAAATGAAAGGTCTACTCAAGAGAAATTAATTTCCCCAAACCGGACTTACAAAGGTTAATCCTTTCCAGAGCAGTGGTCATTTGAATTTCAAAGTAAGTAATTTTAACAATATTATTTCTTCGCTACTAAACGGATTTAAGTACGGTAAATTATTCTTATCAAAAATTATAATTTCTAGAATACAATTATTAAAAAAGAAATAAATTATCAAATTATCTATTAAAAATAATAAGGTCGTTGTGAAAGCGTTCCCATATTTTTCCCCCACCCTGTATATTAAAACATATTTATAAAAATTAAAATAAATATTGGATATTTGGAACGTCTGCCAAAATTTGAACATTTGGGAAAAACTGAAATAAATTAACGATTTAATAAATATTACAAAATATATTTGATCTATATCCTTGTCTAGAGTAAACAGCAAACATAACATACTAAAAAAAACTGCATATTTTATTTATAAGCAATTAAACACTAATCATAAACTCGTCAGGGAGTATTTTTTTTAAACCGTGAGACTGGGTTTAAAGTAAAAAACTGGTTATCTCTAAAAATATCATCAAAGATTACAGAATTATGTGACTTGGGATTACACAGAGGTTTAATTTCAGTTTCGCTATGAAACATTTTCATACTTCACCAAAGAATTCTAATACTGAGTCGTCTTAGAGGCGGGAGTTTACAGAGACTTTAATAATGACGAGTTACAATCAGCCTTGATTAAACAATTTAAAGTACAGTAATTGACATTTCTTACCAAAAAATTTGGAATTAAACATAATTATTTTAATTTTTACACGTGTATTTAAATTTGGCTCATGTATATTTAAGGATATGATTGGAATTATATAGAATTATCTCCAGTACCCAATACAATCCCCTTAAAGTGAAAATTTCAATGTGAAGTCAATGTGAAATGTCAGCATATTAGTAATTTCCTTGCCTTGCTTCATTGATTTCCTAATACACACTATTATCAATTGACTATAAAAACAATGATTGTTTCTTGACTTATTCTTTCTATTTTTAATGTTACTCAGGGTGTCCAGTAATCCTCCTTAAACAAATTCCCTGACTTTTCCCTGACCAACCCGTGATTTCATACAAAATTTCCCTGACCACAAATCGACATAGTTACATATACGTCTATTTAACTTAGTAGTAATATTATGTACTACCATGTACATACATTATGTTATTTATTTACAGTCAATTACAATTATTAATAACTGAATATATTTTTATTGATAACCGTAATAATTAAATTCAAAACTACTACCGACAATAATTATTTTTTTTAAACTACTTTATAAAAGTAGAGTTAGAATTTAAAAAAATATTTATAATTAGACTTAAGTAAAAAACAAACATACCTTTTATTCTATTGTTAAATTATGACAATTTTCAATGCCTTAAAAAACAGCGCTAAATTATAATTTCCCCAAAACCAGCATACATTTTAGGTTTATGACTTATTTAACAAGTATTAATCAGAACATTATTTCAGTAAGTTTTGAACTTTTAGCAATATTAAACTAGTTGTATGAGGTCGAACAAGCATAAGCACAGGAATTAAGTAGCTTTTTCATAATTTAGAATATTAAATGGCATGTAAAATTAACATTTAGTACTGAACAAAGTAAAGGATTTTTTGTAGCGCACCCAAGTATATAGTGACTATTACAAATCACAACAGACTGGCGTTCTTGTTAAGATTTTCCAGGTTTTGTTTCAAATTCCCTGATTTTTCCCTGACTTTTCCAGGTCATTTAAAATTCCCTGACTTTTCCAGGTTTTCCCTATTTTCCCTGTTGCTGGACACCCTGACTAAATACATAATAAAATAATTATTAAAATAACTGATTGCGTTTAGTAATAATAACATAAAGGAGTTACTAATTTCCTGTTTTCTTCTAAATTAAGTACCACACATTTCTTTATCTTAATATTAAATTACTAAAAGACATTCGCAACCTTGGTGAATGTCAAGTTATTGACTTAATGATGTGTTAAGTTCTGATTACAATATGTGTAATAGTAATGCTAAAAGTTAAGACTATAAGTGCTAAAAAGTTTCATAACCATGTGTTTTATTTTGTTATTACGAAACTGTCAAGATTAAATGCAGATAGTAAACGATTGTTCATATGCGATTCTTTTATTTTACTCATGCTAAAATTCATTTTGAAAGTAAAAGAAAACAATTGAAAATGCTTCTGGCATAAATGAAAAGTGAAAAAACAGGATAAGGATTTAAGAAATTTATAAAAATTCTATACTCTTAGAGACTACATCTTAATCCTTATTAAATAGTTTGCTTCATTTACACAGATGAATATCCGCCCAAACTTAGCAATTTTTCTCAGAAGAAATTGGCCCAAACAGATTTAAGCGAGCCACTTATTTCAGTTTGACATCTTTGAACACTAAGCATTCAATTACGTGGATATGTTCCAACTAACATAATAATGAATAGTTTATTTTATTACTAATTTGTTAATCGCCGCAACAACAAAAATTACAAAATTGTGCTCGTCAGGCTACTGTACTTTTTTAAACAGCTTGATGTACAAGAAGGGAAAGAGCAGTAAATAGGCTACAGAATGAAATTTACCTCCTCCTCACGCATTCTACAAAAATAATATAATAAAATCAACAGGTAATAACCAACGATGAATTACACAAGGAAGAGAACAGATCACATACTATATCAGAAAGACGAGAATATGATGTATTTAAGGAATTAATGAGGATGCCTGACAATGTAAAATAATTGTACAAATAATAACAAAATTGGGCAAACTACAGACAAAATAAATACAAGAAGAAATGAAAGAACCAACTAATGGAGATCAAACAAATTAAAGTACTTAAAGACGACCAAATAAGATTGATAAAAGAATTACAGCAGTAAGTTTATTTTAAAATTACCACGTTATTGTATTGGCGGGTTTGAAGAGGCTATAATGACAAAGATTAAATGCCACCTAAAAACAATCCTTACTCTACTATGTTTATTTTATAATTGGTTTACTAACCCAAATCTTATAATGGTAATTTTGAATACTGTTCCAAGAGAAATTAAATCTACCTTATAAGGATGTAACCATTTAGATCCTTTATCATAAAATAAAATAAACAGAGCTATCAGTTGTAGCTCAGTTTAATAAGCAGAGCTACAACTGAGATTAAAGAGAAGGAAGGAATACCAATGAATACACATATATGGATCTGTATGCATTGGGAATACAGAGATTCCATTTTCCTGTCCATCCAGTATATGCAACAACTTTACTTGACAACTGACTGCAAACAACATTTTAATATGTTTCACAAGCTTATTATAACAACCAATCTCCTTTTGTTTGCTGTATTTCACAATATAAACAATTAATAACCCATGTAATTGCTGTATGTGAAGAAAGCTGTCTTGAAGCCACTGGACTCAACACGGCCTCTCCTGAACAACAGCGAGGCCATCCCACTAATGACTCTGAAGGCCGACACTGCTTTATTAGGAAACCGCTACAAGCAAATTTTATTTTGATCTAAACAACACATGCAACAAAAACTCCTTGACCCTGCGTATCCTTCATTTAGTTTACTCAGTGTTCAGCTTGACAACCACGTCCAGCTTTTCTCTGACCATGGAGGGAACAATCGCCACTCATTCATATTTAATTCATGGCTCGGTTACGCTCAGAACATTAGTCGGCATTAATGGTACAGTTTGGTAATCCAGCTACTTTGGGACGGAGTCGGCTCAGTGGTTGTCAATGACGTGGAAACTGCTAAAAAGTCTGGAGTGTTCTTGTTGAGTGGTAGTCAGGATCCGGATTCCCAATGTTGTGTAAGGAAGAGAAATGAGTATCAGGTCTGTCATTAGCTGAAAATCAGACCAATATAACACGGTTCGGATTATATCAAAAGCTCTAGATCCCTCAGTTGCCATAGCTATTGGGCTATTAATAAATGGTTCTTTCTAAAGAACAGTCAAACTTAATCAGTAACCAGACTACACATATCATCCATACACTTTTGTTATGATCATAATTGCCTTAAAATGTGTACAAGTTTGTCTTGGCAACTCATATCTGAATACACTTGATTATTTCAAAAATACAATAATTAATACCCATTAATAATGCAGTCTAAAATAACTGTTACAAAGAATAATTCTGAGTTTTTACAAATCTACAATTATATTTGTTTGCCCCAACCACGGACTATAAGTTTCCTATATTTTCTTACCAACGGGAGTTAGGGCCTACAGTGTTACCATTCGCCTGTGAGAACAACTTATTCTTACTCTTACATATGAGACGCCAACACAACGTTATTGGTATTTTAAGGCGAATATGAATGATTATATGAGTGTAGGATAACCCTTATGTCAGCTCGGCTTACTTTAACGTTTCATATTCTACTTTAATCAGCTTAAAACCAATTTGAGCTGTCCATTTCTTTTAATTTAATTTATGCTTTTTTACTTAAAATATCTAAGAACAGAGTTATATAACTCATTGATTTTGATTTCATTCATTATACATTAGTAAATTGCTTATCGTCAAGATATGGGCAAATGAGTGTGATGAGTCTAGATGAACGAGTGTAGTCAGTATTACTAATAAGGTTGACCGTTCCTTAGAAAGAGGTAGTATTTAAAAGCCCAATAGCTAGGGCACTTAAGGGACCTACATATAGTGTGAAATAAAGAAAGTATTGAAATTGTTAACCATATTCTGACAGTAGGTATCGTTATTTTCAAAATAGGAGATGCGGTAGATATTTTTGTTATAGACGAAATTCTAAATAATTTAGACTAATTTAACAATTACAATACAAAGCGTGTCAAGTAGGTACAACAATGACAGCTGTGTCAAGCCTACCACTCCTAGTATCAAAGAGATCCAACGCAGATATGTTATGTATGCAGATATGTTATGTATGCAGATATGTTATGTATGCAGATATGTTATGTATGCAGATATGTTATGTATGTAAATAGCTGTCATTACTTATAATAAATCACATCTGTTGTTTGCAAATCAGCAACAAACAATGGTAGGTAGCTTTATCAGAGATTTGTTTTATCAGCTGATGTCATGTCTAGAATGAGTTGTTTGTGATATTTAATATCAGCTAGTAATTAGCTGCTGGTGATAATAACACCAAACTAGTCAGATTTTGACAGAATAATGTATTTTAAAAAGCATAAAATCTTGACTCTAGACTAAACAAATTTAACAAAAGAATGTGTCTGTGTGTATGATATGACTTACAGTGAGATGAAATTCAGATGCACTTGAGACTGAAAACTAACCCGGGGTTTCTATGAAACCCAGCAGGTATCAAAATTATTTGTAAATATTAGAAATGTAAATTATAAAAGTCTGACTAATAAAATAAAACTACTGACATAAACGTATGAATTCATTTTTATAACTTTAAGATAAATATAGACCGTTCATATCACAAAAAAATAAGTTTAATGTGAAGCTAAATTTACTATTCAAAACAATATTTAAAATGGAAACTCAATTGTAGAAGTGAGGAAAAGAATTTAAAAAACTTTTAAAACCTATTTTAATCTTTTTTCAACTTCCGTAAAAATGTTTCTATAGTGCAAAAATATCGTCACGGTTCGGAAAGTATGTATGTATCATTAGGAAGTTCAAGAGATAGCTAATTTCCATGTTTGAAATTGAATTTAATATGATCAATAAAATCTTTAGAATGTGTTCATATTTTCCTTATGGAGCTGGTTAAATTGGTTGCAAACTTTCACCTTTGTAAAAGTCCTTAAGAGCCTGCAGTGGCAGTCTCCATATTGGATTTATATTACATAAGAGCAATTTTAAATGCAGTATAGCACTGTGAAAAACAATTTCTCAAACGATTATAATTTTAGCAATGAAAGAGTGTAAAAGTTACTAACAAATCCACCTAATAGGTGGATTAACTATGTATACCCAAATAGTTTAAGTTCACCTAATTAAGTTTTTCTTCTTTTAACATTTTAAATTTTAGTTTTAACTATCAGTTTGTTT
The DNA here is from genome assembly GCA_035578905.1 of Stictocephala bisonia. NCBI lineage: Eukaryota > Metazoa > Arthropoda > Insecta > Hemiptera > Membracidae > Stictocephala > Stictocephala bisonia. The sequence goes on along the minus strand of JAQJVL010000257.1, from coordinate 870,921 downwards.
ACAACAGTTTTTTTTTTTTTTTTTTTTTCATTAATTAATAGCATCTGCCCTTTCCAGCATTATACTTTACTTTTTGTATGTTTTTATTTGTAATTTAACCAATTTCAATTTATAACTTTTTAAATTAATTACTGTGTAAATTAGTAAAAATAAAAAATGATTCTGAATTAAATTTACAAGCACCTTAGATTAACAGGTTTGGTATATTTTTTCCTAACTTTTATAGTTACAGTGTAAATTAGTCACCCAATAAACTATGATACCATAGCAAAATTTACAAGCACCTTGAATTAACAGGTTTGGTATAAACAGTAAGGGTTAGGTAAACGTTTTAACAAACAAATAAGGTCGAGTTATAGTTTAAAATTTTTAAGTGAGATTAAATTTTAAAAATTTATGCATACCATACCTCGTGTGAAGAACTAACAAATAAAAAATGAATAATATTCAAACAAATTGTTTCATATCTAAATTTAAAAAATTCAATTTAATGTTCATAACAGCCCAATTTTACAGATACTAATGAATACTATGTATCGTCTTGGTCTAGCCAAAACATTCTGATTCAACAAAATAAACTGTCAACACGATAAAACTATTTTAATATGAATACAAAGTCTAAGGCATCTATCTTGAACATTTTTGTCATGGATTTATTTGAGAAGCTAACAAACTCAATATATAGCTAAAAATCTTCTCTAAATATATAGTATAAAACCTATTAAGCGTAAACAGTCTTAGCAATGACGGCAACTCAATAATCCTTTGAGAATCCATCAAAATACTCAGTCACCAAAATAATTCTAACATAGAATAAATAATGTATCATATTTTCACCTATATTAAGTTAAATAAGTTATATGTGGTTCAGAAGCTAGGAAAGCGTTGTTATCACCACAGAAAATTGGTCAGTAGCGTAGTTGGTTGAAGCCCAGCTTAATAAGCTACAGGTTTTCAGTTAAATCCTAATCAGAAATATAAAAATTTTAAAAGGGGTCACAACTAATAACCACAGGCTGTTTATTTGTCTTTGGGCTATTGATTAGATATTTTCTGGAATAGTTGGCCTTATTTTGTAACAATGATTACATTCACCTATTTACACCCATCACAATAATTATAAATCTATATTCGTCCAAACCTTGATGATTAGTGTCTTAAGAATAAATAATTAAAAGTAATAATAAAACTTAACTAAGTAAAATGTAAAGCAAAACTTGATTGACATTACAAGGATCTATTATCTAGGATTATCCATAGGCTTATTCATGGTGCTGGTACGTCTTAAAATGGCGGCTCAAGATTTAATAGGCTAGTGTCGCAAACAGTCTTCTAAATACACCTGAGCATGTGTTTTTGACGATATACTACAAATCTTGGAAACAAAATCTTAAGGATTCAGTCCTTAAATATCAAAACACGTTAGTCTACACGAACATAGAGAGGTAGAATTACGTGAAATTCGCTACAAGGGGAGTGAAAATCACTTGGTATATACACTGATGAAACAAGATAGTACAAAAATAGAACGAGGGATGTTTGGTTTCATCTCTTACGTGACTGTGAATTTTGGTAAACTGATGTGATTTAAGAGCAGTGATTGCACTGAGTCAAGGAAGCCAAGATAAGAAAAAAGGAGCTTCCTCCGACTGGCCTTTAATCACATACCATTATGCAGATTCCTAGTGAATTTAATTGTTTCTCTGGTAAATTAGTTTTAAAAGCATGTTGTTGCATTCCTACCACACCTGAGAAGTCAACAGAAGTCCTCCAGAAAAACCTTTTTGTTCAAAATGATTGGAAATGAAAATAACATCACTCTGGTGCATATACTTTACTCTACCACTTACATATACAAATTAAACTAGCAAGTAGTATTACTAGTACGAGACAAAAAAAATTAACATAACAAAGAAATAACAAACAAAACTATACACGATAAAACAAAAAATAAATGTTTGTACTAAAGATGGTATGGCAAATCAAAATAACAACACAAAAAAGCTAGTTACATAATTTTAACAATCTAGATAATAAAGCCTTTCATTTGATCTATTACTCAAGGACCATATTTAAAGGTGTGTACTGTATTTGATTACCAAATGTTAATATAATTTACTGTAAATTCATAAAAACAAAAAATAAGAAAGAAAAAAAATGAAACCAGCCATGTATTCAAAAATATTTATCCTGCAAATCAGAAACACACCCTGGAACGCATATTTAGGTTCACTTGACGAATATAAACTTTAAAGATCGTAACAAATAATCTCACAAAAAAAGATACAATGCTATAAAAATCCCAGGAGTGTCTACATCTACGTTTTATAAAAAAAAATACTAAAAAACAAATAACTTTGGGAATATATTTCACCAGCAATGCGTTGATTTTGATACGAAATTTGATATACACAAAAGCTTAGCCTTAAATAGTAATCGCGTCATATGACCTATTACCAGCTAATATGTCATAAATTAGCTGAAATAATATTCTTAAAAAATATTATTACATCCTAATTTTCCTACTATATTTTCAGTTTAAATTAGCTACTCCTCTGTGTAAAAAAAAGTAATCAAATCACATGATGTTCGCACTTCTTAAAGGGTTAATAGTAGTAAATGGAACATACAAACTGTCAAAACTTTAGCCTTAAGTGGTTATTTTAGCCAGTTAACATAGACAAAATTAAAAATCTGCAAGCAAGCCAGACTTACTTAATTACAATATAGCTAGGCTTTAAATTATACTAGCTAAAAATACTTTATATCAAATTAAAAAACAAATGAAAAAGTTAGAACGATTTTACTAGGATTTAAAATGTGATTTGATTAATGAATAATAAAACAATTTTTTTTTATCCTACCGAACTATGATTTGTTGGAAATGTAACCTATCATACATGTGTATGTATGAAAACTACAGTAAACAAAATATAAATAATTTACACTCCAAATATATGTATTTTGATATAAAGTATTTTAAGCTCTTTAAATTTTAACGATCAGCCGCTTCAAGCAACGATGAGCACTCAGCACACACCGTGCTTAAAAAGTGGACATAACCGTACCTATTGATTCAATAAAGAATTCCCACAAACCTTTGAACTTGCTCAGGTTTTCCTCATAGCCTTGTTTCGATTTGTCGAATGTTGATCCATCATTTAGTGCCTCGGCTGGATCGAAACCGAGTCGATCTTTGTAGTATGCTTGTGTTGACATTGCCGTAGTCATTGATGTTTTTTAATGGACTGCCTACCTCACAAACAAAATGGGACGTTTTTGAAAAACGGAAGAACTGTACTTTAGGAATTGTGCAAAAAACCAAGGAGGCCTAAAGGCCTTCTAATACATTACCACACCCTTATGCTGACCCTATCAACTCAATAACAAATCTCACTTTGAAAGTTTCTTACTACAGCTATTTTACTCTTTTAAGTATTTGTTTTAGTACATCTGTTAACTATAACAACTTTGAATTTTCAGAACCCCAGTTTTAGTTTTTAAAAGACACTTTATCACATTAATTATATCACTAGTAGGCCTAATTAGATAAAAATAAATATCAATTTCGTAAAATTATATTTTGTGGCAGTAGTAAGAGTTTTTGAAACCGAAATTACAATGGAAAATCACAGAAAAACAAACACGTATGATTTGAAATTAAGTTGACTGCCTCCTTCGCACTCACTGACAACGTAACAGGGCAGAATCCCAGAAAGCACTAAGCTCAGATGAATGAGCTAGACTGTTGAGGAAGACCTTGTATCCCCACCCATAAGCTCAGCCTGTTTGAGAATTGAAAAACTGGGGATGACCTATAACAGACACTGGGATATGACCAAAAGGAGGGCTGTGGGCGTTTGGGGGGGAATTGTCAATTCTTTAAGCCTCATACTGAAACTGGTTCTCTCTCAAGTAGGTGTATCCACCTCTCTACTTAAGCTGTGTCAAACCTACCTTATTCCATCCACACACATAAGCTGTATCCTACACAACCTGTTCCTTGCCTTTTATGGTGAACCTGCTCAACAATAGTCCATAACAAGAGCAAACTTTGAGCCTGTGATTAGTAGCCTATATAGTCAACTAATAAATATTAAAATGCATTATTCTACAAATCAACAGATAAAACGTAATGCAAAATGATATCCAATTTAATATATGAGCAAGGACAAAATAATGATTCAACAAAACTCTTCAAATATTAACTTTTGAATGAAACATTAGACTATAAACATAAATTTCAAGTACAAAAAGTAAGATTGAATACTGACAACTAGCTGTGCATTGTATTTGAAGACACTACTCAATATAATTACTAAAATGACAGTAAATTATATGCAAATACCGAATTATTTATATACACTAATTATCTTCGTCCTGAGGAAAACAACCAAAATATTTAGAGGTTAGGTTTATTGCTACTTTGAATATACACTAATAATGGATCTCTTGGTTTAATGCACAGATCCCAAAGTGTAAATAAAACAGTTAACCGTAAATAATTGCAAATAATTTACTTAGATAAGGTTTGTAATAATATTTAAATCAATTTTAATAAATATACACAAGACGGCACTGCACTCACATTGCACCTGTTGGTGTTGCAATATTGTCTTTAATTGGACGAAAAACACTTTTACACTAATTAACTACATCTTAAAGAGAATAAAAACACTTCGAATCGAATTTTAAAACACCCACGGACCTCTATAACCGATAAATTCGCGTCTGCCTACGTGTGTACAATAACACTCCCAACTTTCTTGTTCATTTCCCCCTCCAACGTCAACCGGCATTCTTCAGCTGCTTTCTTTTACTTTTTAGAACGTAGTTCAGAGTGTAGCCACTAGAGTGGGACACGAATCAGTGCAGACGAAGTTTTATCACGCAGTGCCTAAAGAATAACGTCAACGTCTACCGAACGTCTGGTGGGAATTTACTATTCTTTTTTTTTAGTTTCTTCTGAAATTAATGTCGTTACTATTTACTGAAGAATATCTTATACTAAACGATCAATATCTGTCTGTACAAACAATTATACAGTATATCTCACAATTATTCAGCTTATTCAGAAAATATTCGATTATCAAATAATTTTGAGTTATACCACAATATAAAACACGGTATTTTATAATGTGTTTATGCCAAAAAGACAAAAGTTCTCGTTTAAATTAAAAAAAAAAAACTAAACAGAAATAGGAACCAGCTTTTAAGCCTTCCGACCGTTTATAGCTTTTACAGTTTTTAATACAGTACGCCCTCAGAAAAATAGACCCTATACTGTAGCAGTATTACTTTTTTTTTATTACAACAAGGTTATAAATTTTTTCGGGCAAACTTATCGCGAAATGTCTTTCAGCAGCGGCTCATTTTTATTTCTTGTCCACCGACCTAAATAGAATGTAGAGGACGCTCAGCTACAAACAGAGATAAAGTAAGCATATGATAATTACAATATTATAAGTATATAATAATTATTATATAATTAATTAATAAGTAAGTACATTATGTTTAGTTTGTGATACAAAGTAATGGTATACGACAGATATATTGGGTAAATGATGAATAACATAAATCTTAAATAACTAAAACACAACATTGGGGAGTACTGAAATATAAAATTGCCTTCACGCAATATAAGCTTAGCATCATTAAGAGTCTCAGAAACAGTCGCCATTTGGACTTATTTCCCATAAGAACAGTGTTAAATGTGGTACAGCATTGTCAGGAAATTATATTTTTTACATCGTTTGAAAGAACGCGAAAGCACAGATTAAGCAGGTCTGTTTGTTTTGTGGTAAAAGTTACAAGTCGATCAACTTTTTAAAGTTAAAAAAATATTGATTTGTGATTAAATAAAAATAGTGAGATTTAATTTATTAGTTGTATGAGTTTTATGAAAAAACAAATAAACATCAACATTAAAAAAAGAATCCACCAATAAATAGCTCTTCCAAACTATGTAAAATTTATAATTTCACTCTGAAAAAAATGTCGTCACCTTGCTGTATAACATTTAACATTGCTCTTATGTGATATAACCAATATGGCGACACTGTCCTTTTAACCAAAAACAAATATCTCGTAAACAGCGCAGGTGTATATGAAACCTGTAAAATATATGATAATCGTTTGAATAAATTTAAAATAATTAGTAGTTAGTTGTAAAATACAAGTCAATACATCGACATTAACTGCAATGTACGGCATGTGCTTGGTTGACATAATTGACGTCAATTTGAACTAAATTTACGTTGAAACGCAGACCTTTCCACGGTAACTAGAATAATACGGTAGAGTTCACGTGCATGATGCGCAGTAAATCTTGGTGTCAGTGACGTCACACATACATATCAGCTGGTTCACCTGTTACACTGAATGTAGTAATAATCAGTAACTGCTTTTCTTAAATCACTGTTTTCATTAGCAAACTAGGCTTTAACCGGTTAATAACTATTACTAAAACACTAAAAATACTTATAATAATACTATTTTATATTATTATTAGTGAAATTTGGCCAAATTAAATAAAAAGAGAACATTTTCAGAAAAAAGAACTGTTTTTTTATTATTAAAAAGAAAAGCAATATAACTCAAAAATTCAAGACTAAATTATATTTATTATGCTCAATATAAACAGCTGTTTCAATACTTGACATTTGTTATTAATTGATACATTTCCAAATAAAAACTAAACGATCATATTTTAATTGGATTAATTGGACAAGCCGATGGAGCCACCTTTTAATATTAATCAACTGTTGGACAAACATCAATATAATATACTCATTAATAATATTATCATTGAAAGTATTTGTATAACATTAATAATAGTTATTAACTGATATTATGTTTGTGGTTAATGAAAACAGTTATTTAAGAAAAGCAGTTACTGATTATTACTACATTCAGTTTAACCGATGAACCACTGATATGTCTGTGTGACGTCATTGACACCAAGATTTACTGTGCATCATGCGCGTGAACCCTACCGTATTATTCTAGTTATCGTGGACCTTTCCTTCCTACAATGTTCCGCATCCACGCGTCAATACGTTCTTATCCCAATCCACCCGTTCCTCTGTTTAGACTTGCAATTTTCATTACAATAATTGGTTGGCCATCTTTCTTCAACGTTCTGAATACATTCCAGGCCGTTCCAGCGTATTTCCAGTCACTATTTCACATGTAGTACTGTACAATACAAAATTATTACTTCTTGCCTATTTTTACTAAAATATTGTTCAGTAGCGTAGTTGATTCAATCTCAGCTTCATAAGCTAATGGTTCTCAATTAGATCCCAATCAGAGTCGTAACACTGTTTTAGAGGGATCAGCTGATAACCACCCGCTGTTCATTTGTCATTGGGTAATTAATTAATGACACTTTCTATGGAATAGACGGCCTTATTTTGAAGCAATTACTACATTCAATCATCTACACTCACCACACTCATTCGAAATCCTTGACGATCGGCGTCTTAAGAACAAATAAATATAAAATAATTAAATAAATAAGTAAAAGAAGTTTTCGAATCCTAATTATTAAATTTATTTCATAACATTAACTATATTCGATATTAATCATTACAAATCGTATAGATTCTCCCGATCGTAGAAATATCGGCGAGTGAGTGTGATTGAGTGTAGAAAAACGAATGTAGTCAGTGTTACTAAGGTCAACTGTTCCTTAGAAAGATCCATTTATGAATAGCCCAATAGCCAGGATAACTAACTAAAGGACCTACAGCTTTACTTTAATATATAAATTATTAAATAATCTACATATTTAATTCCGTAAGCGAGTCGGTAACCACGAAAGTTCTCACGCTAGGAAAAGAAATAATATAGCGTTGTTAGATTCATTTTAAAGCATATGTGCGAATGATAGTAAGAAAAATATCAGGAATGTAAAACATTACAGGGGCTACGCCTCACTGGCCAAAGATCTACTGTGCTATCACTGCGGTGTTTTTAAACGCATTCTGATTTGGTTAGTTCGAAAAGCATTTAAATTATTCTTCAAATTTAATTAATACACATAATACTTGTTCATAATATTGTTTTAAAAATGTTATTTCTGTATCAATTTGTTATACATTTTACACACACAAAAAAGGGACAGAAGGAATAGTGACAGTATTGGTTTCGTTCCTACTTGAGTTTCCATGTAACATGAATGGTTATCAATAGTTGTATATTGTCACAAAAATTGCTCTGACTGTTAAATAATATGTATGCAGGTGTAAACAATGTGTGTCTTAAGAGTGGATTTGTTAAAACAGCAATCAAACAAAAACTCCATTTGGTAAATTTAATATTTTTCTGTTACTTTTACCGTTGATTATACTTGTTTACTTATCCAATAATTTTTTTTTATGTCTCGAATTATCAGCTGTTTGTGGTCCATTGTGGAGCGCTAGTGTGCAATATGATAACGTAGTTTAGACCAGCTGTAGTAGCAGACCTCACTAACTTACCAAAATTACAGGCAGATATATTCTTATTAGATGAGATGTCTTACTGTACTGACTGAACAATTAGTCTGTGCGCATGACCAGTGACAGCCATCGTTGGTGACAGCTGGACATAGGTGAGGAGTGGAGGGGGATCTTTTATTAAAACATTAGCCTACACAAACATTTGTCTTAAACAAGAATCAAATCTCAATCGTTATTATTACTAGTGGACACCCCTACACGCTCCGCGTGCCGCCAACCCCATCACTCGCTGTGCTCGTTACACTCGGCCTTCGGCCTCGGCTTGTGATATTTCACTACAAATAATAATAGGTTAACTGTATAACGTAAAATCACAATATTAAATTTATTTATAGTATCTCACACGTTACTTGTGTTGCTACATTTACTAGCTCAGTATATGCCTAATCACCCAATTATATTACTTATCCTATTTCAAACATGTTAATTTCGTTTGTTTTTGTTTAGCAGCTGAAATGAATAAAATAAATAAAATAACTGCATTATATTACCATTGAAACCTTCAAATCCAGTAGAGCGGAGCCCTATAATCGAATACGAATAAAATCATGCTTACAACCTTTCCTAGTCTATCATTATGAAAGATCTAATCATCATTTACATTTGATAATAATTACAGCTGTTATTTTTCGATTTATTTAAATCTCTCCCCATTTTATTTCTATTGCCGATAACGTACTTTGAGGGCTTCCCACACCCTTCAGGATGAAAACATGGAAGAATTAAGATCTTATTGCACAACTACGAACAGAGGCAAATTTTTTGACACCTCATCCATTAAAATTGATCAATATATAAGGGAGGAGTTGCGTTGACAAAAAGCTGTTTCACGTGTTATATATAAGGATTATTAGCTGATATTTATTTTTGTAATATTCGTTTGTAATATGGTCAGTAGCAACACTGCCACGCTGTTGTTCAATCAGTAGGTGTATATTTCATTCAGTAGTGTTCTACTGATTTCACTATGATTACTCAAAATTGAATCATAGTGCAATAAGAAAGTGCTTTTCGAAATTCCGATACAAATAGCTTTTCAACAAACCTTTTAATCTCACAATAAAATAAAATTAAAAAACAACTACCATACAAAAACAGCAGCAAATATTTCTCCTGTTGCTGTTAATATTTTTATGTCGTAGACCAATGCCGAAGACGGAGTTGTCACGCGCACAGCGAGAGAAGAGGTGGCACGCGAAGCGTGCTGGGACGTCCTCTAAAAACGTTATTCATAAAAATAATGCTGCTGATCGATTCTTTAACACATACATTATATTCAGTTACATTATTTTTTGGATTGCTAAATTTCATATATATTTTTAAATAATTGTCATTTTACAATTTGTTTCAACAGGAATAGATTTAATATTTTCCACGTGATTAAAAATAAAATTCTCGTTAGCAGTCATTGAGAATTTAATTTACCAAATCTACTTACATATATCCAATAACAAATGTAAAACTGTAAAACGTTTAAGTAGGCCTGAATTTCCTGCTTTTATATTAATTTATAAAAAATGATTTACTTTTAAATTGATAATTATCCTCTCATTTCTTAATCAATGTCGTTATAAAGCATTAATTGTGAATGAATCAACAAAAAAAAAAAAAAAAAAAAAACGCAATTAACCGCCAAAATGAATATCGATTTAATTGGAAAATAAGCAGCGCGGTTTAATTATGTATCAATGAATCAGAATAATTATTGCTACCGAAATAAGGAATGCAGTGATAACGGCCTGGCGGTGACGTCATGTGGCGAGATGACGTAGGCGTGTGGTTGGTTACACGCTTCACGCCGATGGACAATGGTCTGATCGCTCAGCGGTACAAACCTTACAACTGGTACATCTGTTGAAACAAAGATAAATATTGCAAGTGTTATGTGTTTATATATTTTTTAGTCGACTTTTCGATGAGCTAATATTGGTTAAAAATACTTGTTTTTAACTTTTTAATCCACATCGCTGTAAATACGTCCATCCTCTCCCTCCTATTTTTCGTAATGTTTTCACTCCGTGTATACAATTTCAACCTCCATTTGTTTTCACTCGAAGCCTGTATACACACCTTCCCTCCCTCCTATTTTTACTCTGCCTCTGTGAGTAAAATTTCTTCACGTACCATCCTCCTACATTCTTACATTGTGCGTATATACATTTACGTAATCATTCCACTCTGAGTCAATGTACACTTTTCAGTCTACCTCTGTCTATTTTGATGCGACAATTCCGAAACTATCGTGCAGCCTAATGCTGTAACCTAGCTACTTATGGAGTATTGTGTGGGTTTGTTTGTAATATATTCTATTCTCAGTTCTTATAATATTAACACAAAGTACACAAAACATTTGCCACTTAGGCCTATATGGTCACTTCTAGACACTTGTTGATTGGTGCAAGGGTTCGAATTACTCCATTTTAATAGACTAACAGATTGGTCTCTCAGAATCACCATATTTGTCATAAACAATTACGTATTTACAACAAACTATAAAAGATCTTGCAGTTCTTATATAGTTTGTTGCTAATTTATTGATTGTAATTTGATATCATAAAAATAAATAATTTGGACCAATTTGGAGTTTTTAAGTGGTTTAGTTAGATCGGTCCTGGTTTACAGTGGCTAAGTATTCTGACTACCCACTCAAGCCTCCCACGCACTCTCCTTATGGGAACTTCCCTTCTAACCTCTCACCTAGGCGGCCCGTTCCCTTTGTTGGGCCGACAATTAAACGTACTTACTGCCTGGAGACCGCAGACAATACAGCCGCTGCGCCAGAGATAAGACGGGAAAGGCTTCAACACCTTTATTGTCCATGTACGGATGGAAGAGATACAGTACAGTGACAAACGTTTGTCTTATCTGGCCAACTATCGGCGAACTCAGAGGCTAATTTTGTATCACAGCGGACGTTTACTTTGATACGGATTAAATATTTCAATTAATTACAATCGGGGGAATGTCCCGATGTGACATGAGCGCTCTTAGTGGTGACTGAGTGAAGCTCTAACGCGTGGTTTAGCCAAGAGTACTTTGCGGTTGTTAATCTATAACAATATACGAACAATAAAAAACGAAAATATATAGGACAATAAAAATAATAAGAAAAATCTTATCATAAACTGTTCGCTTGCACACAAATTCACATACTCAAACATGTACGGTGGAGATGAATAACCGAAGTGCGACAGCCGTGACAGATGTTGCTGTGGTTATAGCTGGCTAGTATCGTTGCTTCATTGGTCATAGCATTTTGAACTTCCTCGTAGTTCCAGCACTTACTGTAAGATCGCTCCGAAGTCAAGTTAGGTGATTAAATCAATGGATTTTAACTAAATAATTTCTTTAATTTTAAAATTACAATCGGCTTGAACTGTAACACATAAAAACCAATTTAAAATCAGAAAGGACAAACTGCTGATTACTAGATATTTGCTGAAGAAAATTGCTAAAAGAAAAGATTGTCCAATTGAAATTACAACCAAACCATACAAACAAAAAGTACGATTCAAATAATATTCCCCCACAAAAGTAGGCATTAACGTGCACAGGATACGTCTAAATCCATGTTTAAAAACAAACAACCAAAAATCACAATTCAAACCCTACAATCATACTAGCTACACAGTTACTGTAGGTCTTTAATGAACTGTTATTGGGGCGGCCGTTGGTCTTTCTTTTCAGCAATCTACTATTAACAACAGTCTACAAATCCGCCTATATTAATCGGGATATATCTATCACAGTAATTTTGCCGACGTTGATTGTAGGTTAGGTCTTGGGCCGTTGCGTTCTCAAGTTCCTACTCCAGTCGCTGACATCATGCTTCTTCTCTCCACTGTGACGTCACGGTTTCTCTCCCCAGACCAGGAGGTGAGTCACAGAGTGACGGAACTACCTGAGGGATATCAATCTCTCCTAGAGGATCAGGGATCCGGAGGGCAATTTCATCGATCACTGACTAGCGAGTAAATCTTGTACAATCAGGATTCGTCGAATATTTGAATTTATCCTCTTCTTCTTGTACGTATTGCCTGTTAATAGATTTTAGGTATACCAGAAGCATTTTCCTGGCATGCAAACGTTAAATAGGCCAAGTCTAATAATTTAGTATAGGACTAAACTAATAACTTGATGCAACAGAATCAGCCCAGTTTCTATTTTGTCCAGTTTTCTTTCTTTTTAATTTTATGTAATTATTAATGTTATCATAATGCCCTCTTTGATGGAAGATGATAAACAGAGTAAATCAATTCTTTTTTGTGCATTTCTTGTCGGTCCAATACTCCTCCATGCGTTGCAAGAAAGCTTTTTTTCTTTCATCTCATATTGGTCACTGTTGTTTTTGTTTTACTTGCTCTCTTTCTGTTATTATTTCTAAAATTGTCCCTGTCTATGATTTCTGTTTCTTCAATTTAAGCTTTTTTAAGATCTTTTTACTTCGCTTAATAATGTAGTTGGGACTTTTTAGTCAGGTTATTTAGTCCCAGGATCATTTTCCATGACATCGATGGAGAAAATCCATCGATGTCATGGATTTTCTTTGCCAGTCTTTTCAGATGTCCGAAGAATTTCTTCTTTTACTGACATCGATCTCTATGTTTGCGAATTTTTTACTTCTTTTTTAAACTGTAGTCTGCCTGCATACATCTTCTGTTCGTTTCAAACCAAAGATTTTTCTGTCTTCTTTTATAAAGTCGTCTATATTTCACTTTTCTTGTTCAGTGTCTCGGTCGCGTATGAAGTGGCCGGTTTTATGACTGTGCTAGTGTTGGATTTTCGTGTTTATTTACATGGATTTTTTGTTATGTAAAGTCTGGACCATTCCTTGTGCTTTTTTTTTTTTTTGTTGTTGTCGTCCAGTTGTCTGTCTTGCAATATTTTTTTTATTCAAGTCGATTCAATGTGTTCCCCTAAGTATTTGCAGATATTTATTACTATCATTTATTTGTTTACAGGTGTAATTTGTAACATCAGTAAAATAAAATGCACCGTGAGTGCATGGTTGGGTGTAGTTCCGGAGCATAAGTAATTTGCAAACTGTCTTTATATAAATCGTAGTAAAATCAATGACAAACATCTGTTTTCTTAAATTTTTAAAGATTTTTCAGTGAAATCTGACTTTAAAAGTGAATAATCAAGCCATCTTTCCTCATAGGTAATATGTTTATGGAGATATGAACAGACACACAACCCACCCACATATATACGTTGTCGGTAGATACATTGACAGCCCCCTAACCCACCCTAATAAGTAGACGGATAGACGCTCTCATCAGGCGTAACAACCCCCCCCCCCCCCACACACACACACACACACACACACATACACAAAGATAATACTAACAGATATAGGTGTGACACAACTCCCATGAATCATAATTTTTATGTTGACAGTTGAAAGATACACCTTGATTGTTTATCAACGTAATTAACATGCATTATCGACCCATGCGGCGGCCACCCCAGACCCGGCCACAGTTGACAAGTCAGCACTTAGAGCCTTATCTCAATAAGGTCGTAAGAGTGTCAGGAGATCTAACGATAAATGACAACAGACCAATGCCACATACTTCGGATTCCACTTAAACAGAATTTCACTGTAAAAGTTCATGACCATTACGTGCAATGAATGTAATTAGCCAGTAACAGTAACCATTGATTCCCAGCTGCATAGCTCATGGAGATAAATATGAAAATATTACGCAGTGCGCATATACACTTAATGAGCGTCAGGGTTTTGAATAATTTATTGTAATGTACGAGTAATGACACTGATGCTCCAGCTCTAGTGTCCTTAAACTTGTGGTAGTTTTAGAAAATGCAGAAAAAGATTTAAATAGAAAATGTCTCTCAGTAGATGAGGAAAAATGCCTCTTTCACTCCTGATGTTACTTCCGTAGATGGATGCTTGGGTAAAGAATTTCAGCCTTTGGTTAGATTTTTAGCAGAAAAAATAAGTGAAAATGGAAGAAAAGTTTGGTCATGAATTGGATCAGAGTAAGAATAACACGTTCAACAAGTTTTTAGTAGAAGATGGCGATCGGGAAGAGAATTTGGATATTGCGAAGATCAGCTGGAATATCTCGGGTGTTCTAATTGTGTTTTAATTAACTTGGAAGATATAAATTTTTATATTGTTGCAATACTTATTAATACATATTTGTTTAAAATTTTAACATGGCATATATTTTTAAATGATATGTACAAATTCGCAAGACAAGTTCCTGAGAGGTGGGCATAGTAAATAGTAAATAACTAAGAAGATATATATATATATGTTGTTATATGGATATAAGTTGTTATATGGAGGCCATAATTAACAACTTAATTAGTTGTTAAGCTTTAAGGAGGCCGTTTCCTAAACTACCAAGCCACGTCTGGAATGTTGACAGCCCTGCAGTAAACGTAGCTGTTTGTACCCCTTAGGAAAGGAATTTCTAAAAATCCTTTCTTAGAGGGCCTCTTCAATACTAAAGCTAACTTCCATTAAAATTTCGTGTATATCCGTTCAGTGGTTTTTGAGATTTCGTGTTGAGTGAGTGATTGAGTCAATGGTATTTGGCTTTTATATATTTAAATAATGAGTTACAGTGAACACTGTATGATTATTAAAAGATCCATTCTAGTGGACCATAAGTTGATATGTTAAGTTTTTTAGTTTAAATAGTCAAGAATGACATTTAAAGTTACACATATTTTAACTGTATAATAATTATAAAACGTCTCAGGTTTTCCCAACAACCAATTTAGAATTTTGGTTGGTCCACTAAAATAGTTCTTTGTCTATTAAATGGCATTTGAAGTGTTACGTCACCATCATTATAAGAAATCGAATCCCTGAAATAGAAACTCATGTTTGGCGTTTTCGTGAATCAACACGACCCTCTTAAAATTATAAATTAAATATAGCTTTTATCAGAATTAATAATTGTTGTCAATTATTCATTTAACATAAACTTTCAAGAAATCTTCTAAGCTATTTTACAAAATTATCGCTAAAATTTAAATAATCTTAAACGAAACAAAATTTTTGCTAACATATGAGAATTAATTTAAGTTTGATTTAATTAAGTAAAATTATGAATAAGAAATGTTAGAATACAATATTTTATTGGATGTCTCTTACATCGCTCGCACTTTGTCCAGCAGTCTGTAATTATTGCCACTCAATGTATTGTATTTTTCCGTATTTTAAAATACTGCTTTAATTAAAATAAACATTTCCAACAAAAAACCAGTAGACACAAAAATAATTATTCTAATTTACTATAATTTATACTCTTTATTAACACTGCAAAATAAATTATCTATGCAAAACATAATTTTGAATTATCATATTATTCAATTTAAACAATAATTTGTTGTAATATTCTTACTGTTTGAGAAAACAAAAATGCACTGCTTTCCGGAATAACTTAGCGCCTGCAATCGTGTGGCGGCTACCCGCCGAGCACTCAAGTGTGGCGTGTAGCATGCAGCACAATGAAGGCACGCTATCTTCCACGGTAACCTAAGAATACGAATAAATCCCTGGTTGGCCAACTACACAATATACGTGTAATAGATACAGATCTAGCACCAGGCGCAATCGGTTCAGCGTTGGCCTAAATAGCACAACTTTTAATCTGTTCCGAGTTACCCAACAATCTGCCAACTTAAGTTTGTATTACACCTAATCACACAATCACGAACAACTTTGATTTCGGTTAAATTACCTCAACTTCGTTCAATGACTAATACGTTTGGTTTACTGTTTATCAGTAGATGTATTGACAGGATTCAAAGCATGACAAAATTAATAAAATTAGCGTTTTCGCCGATAAAAGAATGGTTAGTTTTAAAATGTAAAACAGATTGACAACTTTTTTCTGTTTACATTTTTAAAGTGACGATTCCTTTACCAGCGAATGTGCTAACTTTTTTAACTTTAATATAATAATTATTTTATATTTTAATAACATAATTATCAGTTCTATTTTAAAACTTAAACATTTGATGATCAACAACCTTATTATTATAATTTTTATAATAATTGCAATGTTAATGAACGTTTGAAAAACGTAAAGAATGACATTTTAAGTGTGTGTTTTTTTTAATGTGTTTTAACTCCTTTGAAACGTTGTCCTCGTTTATATCCTCATAACTATGCAGTAAGTATTACATAACTATGCAGTAAGTTTTATATCATACCGTTTTAAAGCTAACTAAATTTTTTTTAGAATTTGTTTTATAAATTTAAATTTCAGTTGAATCACAGAAGAAGAAAACAGACAATGTAAAACATTTAGAACTTCAAAGAAAGAATGTAATTGCATCCGACAGTATGAGATTACAAATTATTATAAAGGCAAATTTTGACATGTTTCACTTTACAATCACATTAAAACAAAGAGTTGAAATAAGTCACAGTTTGGACTGTGGCTTATCAGTTTGGAAAACGTCCACTTGTAAGCTTAATTTCCAAAATTATTTTGAATGGAACTTTAATTAAACATTTTTTTCCACAGAAATTGTGCTAAATATACTTTGGAGATAGATGTGAAAACAATTCTCCAAAACTAGTTACAAAACAAACACGCAAGTTGAACTACCAACCTACCACCTGTAGAGTTAGAGCACCTGAGACCGTCATCCGGCAAGTTGCACGCTAGGACCCTCGACTGCTATTAACGTCACGAAAATAAGGACAATTGACCCAGTTACAGAATGACACTGCATTGATCCTAAATGTGTGTCAACTTTAAATATAACATTTACAGAATTTTGTTTGTTTTACTCAATGAAAAATACAACAAATATGATGTAAAATAAAAACTAAATATGTAGAATCTAGAGGGAATGCCATTAATTCTGTTCTAATTAATTATTCGCACATTCAAAAGGTTTCCTCACAACGAACGTATTCTTTGTACAAACTGAATGATAGCTTTTTAAACTAGGTTTGGACAGAATGTGATCATTAGAATAAAAACTAAGGGTGTGCCAACAAAGAAAATACTATAACAGATGTAAGACACAAAGATGTAAGGTGGGGGGGGGGGATGAGAGATTTGGTGTACATGGCTTTGTAGAGGACAAAGAAATTGTTAAATTTTGACAGATACAGAAAAAATAAATAATTGTGGCGCATAAGGTATATTATATACAGGGTGGAAAAAATATGGAAACGCTTTCACAACGTTATTTCTTCCATAGACAATTTGATCATTTAATTTTTTTAATAATTGTGTTCCATAAAGTATAATTTTGTTTCAGAATAATTTACTTAAAACCGTGAAATAGCGCAAAAATACTATTGTTTAAATTAATTACTTTGAAATTCAAACTACCCCTATTTTTGGATAGGATAAACCTTTCGAAGTCCGGTTTGCGGCAATTAATGTCTCTTGAATATACCTTTCATTTGATACTAAACTCGACCTAGGCTTACTTGAAGATTTTCGTTCAACTCCTCATGGGCCGTCCCTCTGAAAAGATGAATGTTGCTAATGGCGTGAAAAAGAATATTTTTTTTTTCTTTTTAACCATGATCAAGTAAGATTTCACTTTTAAAAGTAAAATCATACAAAAGTAGTGAAAGCGTTTCTATGTTTTTTTCCACCCTGTATAAGGAGAGGTAATACCATTGATTTTACTATATAAAATCTATGTATAGTAAAATCAATGGTAATACCTACTAACACGTACAAAAAAATATACTGTTTTAGAAGAGAATGTCACCGCTGACGTAGAAAAAGGTTAATATGAAGGAAAAGCAATAGCTATATATATCATTATATCTACATGAAAAATTGTGAATACAAATATCTATTAAAAAACGTACCCACTCTGAAGTTTCTAGACTGATGGAATATTTGACTTATTTGAAAATACCTGAAACAAAAACAACAAAAGGTGAGTGTAAAGAAATAACAAATGAACTGTTTCTCTTAATTTATTTTAAAATGTATTCATAAACAAAGATAAATATGTGTAGACCTATAATCTAAAAGTAAGACATAATATTATCAAATAAACGATTATTTTCACACTGGTCACATATGACAAAACTGAAGACTATTAAATCATGTCCAAGTTCATCAGGCAGTGCTATGTAAATAAATGTGCGAGTCAAATAAAGGGGTTATGTTCGTGAATTGAGTAAGCAACTAAAGAGAGAGACATAACATTTCCATGTGAAACATGCAAACACAAGATTATAAAGCAAGATAAAGAAATATATAGTATGCAGTCCAGGTCCAGAGTTGCACTGCCGTGTACACACAGTCAAGGTTATGTCTACAGTTTATGGTCGGGTTTACAACTTTACACTTTACTGCTGGGTTGTGGTGTACCTGCGAAGTGGTCTTATGCATTGGGAACAACTAAAAATACTTCAACGTACAAGAAATATATCAGCCCTCTGAATGGGATTTTTCCTGTTTTCTGTTCTGAGAAATTAATTCCAGCAAATTCTGATTCAGATATGAGACGCTGACACAGCTTATGAACTTTTCAAGGCGAATATTAATGATTACATATAGTATAGTATATTATAATAATTTACAATTGGTTACTTAATATGTCGGATATTGGGTAACATAACTATTGAATGATAGTTAAATGTTAGCTTAAACTACATAAGCTCTATTTAATTGACATGTCCTTGTTTATAATTTTACATTTTTTTGAATGTCAATTTTCAAATTTTTCATTAAATCAATATAAAAGAAAAATGAGTCCTCTTCCTTTTATCATAAGTAAAAAAGTAGCAAAACAGGTGTTGTGCCGTGCAACTTTAATAGAAACACAGATCCAACTTCCATCCCCCATGCCAGACACTGTTTATTTAAGGGGAGCCCTACATGCACAGCATTACCTCTATAACAGTACCAGTCGCAACTGGATTTTAACTCACAATCCTTGTCGTTGTAACTGGCCACATTATTGCTCGTCTAAATGTTTGGTTTAAGTATACAAAAGGAAAATACATTTAAAAACAAAAAATAAAATTCAGTGTAAAATATTATTCATATAAAAAAGTGATTGAAAGTTTTAAGTACTAAATAAATTGTTAACAACAAATGTACATAAAGATGTAAATGATCACATGAGATGAACTGAAACGTGTACAAACGTGTCCATAAATATTCAATGACACTTAGCCTTGCTAAGTTTACATAGAGACTGGGTATGTGTTGAAAAACAAAAATAAAGTTGAAGAAAACGTGATTTCAATTTCATTATGGTACAGTACTACTAAAATAATTATTGGTATTGAAAGTGTATCGAGAAAGTTTAGGTAATATTAATCATAATAAATCAGAAATGTAAACATTTCTATTGTAGAATAATAGTTTGCTTAAAAAAATTGTTCAAAATATTTTGTCGTAAATTTGCTGTATTCACCTTAAAATTTGAGGGCATGGGCAAAGCAAGAACGGAAGACATTAATAAATTATAATTTTCCTCTTCTTTGCCGCTGGTTTTTTTTTCATGTAATATTGGTAATAAAACTCGCTTTTCTTAAAAATTTGGATTTAGGTACTATTTATTATCATCATCTTCAAAAACTACCCTGAGCCAAATCAAGCTTTTTCACAGGGGTGACCCATGCCTTCTAGGGAATGAAACATTTTAAATCTAAATAAGCCCAGAAATCAATAGACTGACCAATTCTGAGCAATGCTTGTTCTACAAAGGGTTTTTTTTAATTGAGACTTCCCGAGTTAAACACGATTGAAGAAACTGTGAATTTTTTAGTGACAAAAAACACACTTTGTTTGACCATTTTTCACAAATTACTCAAGTACTTTTTATTTTAATGAAAAACTTGTTCTGGATAAAAACGTAGTTCATAAAAAAAAATAAAGAGGTTACATTTTTAAAAACTTCTTTAAACCCAATACAGATCAAGTTATAGCTCGATGAAGGATGGTTATTTTTCGTGACACTTATTTTGAAACCTTCAACCTTAAATTACTTAAAAATGATGAAATGTTTGGGGAACACTCAAGAAACTTTCTTTCCAGTGCTTAAAAAACGTTTTAATGAGAACTATTAAAAGTATTTTAACCCTTTTCTGTGATGGACTGAAAATAAGACCAGTTGTTTAGAAATATCTCCATGATGAGTGTTTCATTATTTTATTTTGTGTTTTAGTCTTTTTGTGTATGTTAACATTCAAAGGAATTACCGAAGAAATATTTAAAAATCTAAGCCTGATTTCCTGTACCTAATTAATTTAGGCTAATGTCCAATGGTGAAAAATGAATTAACTTTAGACTACAAGGAGTTCACAGCAAAAATAATTTCACTTTCACTGTTTATTAATGTGACACATCTACAATAATTATAGGTAATATTAATCCATAAAAAACGTCTAGGTAATATTATACAGCGGAGTATTTATTTTATTCCACTTACAGATTTAACTGTCATCATCTCAACATAAATTGGAGAGGACATAGCAAGAACAAAATGTTACTCTATTCTGTTCGTGCTGGAAGACCCTTATGATTTTCAAACTCTTGGATTGTCAGTTCTAAGCACATTTGAGTTGTTGGCAGTAGTGGCGCAGTGCTGTAACCCTGCTACTTGGGGACAAAGTGTTGAAGAGATTTTAGGACGTAGGTTCTATAGACACGGCATCCACTCAATGGTTGCCAACGACGTGGACACTATTAGAGAAGTATGGAGTGTTCATGTTGGATGGTAGTCAAAGTGTAAATGTGTGAGGATTATCAATTAGCTGAAAATCAGACCAACAGTATGTGGTTCGGATTCCAAGTAAAGCTGTGGGTCTCTTAGTTGCCCTGGCTACTGGGCTATTAAGAGATAGCTCTTTCTGAGAAATAGTTGACCTTAGTTAGTAACAATAACAACTCTCATTCATCTACACTCATCACACCCAATCGCCCATAGCTTGATGATCAGCGACATAATAGTGAATAATAATAAATATGTTGCAATCTTTCATGTCCCTCTCTTAAAGCAATCCCTATCCAGATAGTTTCCTATACATTTCAAGGCGTTAAGAGTCTGCAGGGTTAGTCGCCGTATTGATTTCTTCCCAAAAGAGCAATGTTAAATAAATGCAATGCAGAACTGTGACTATTTATTGCAAAATTATAATTTGTCCATCATTTGAAAGAGCAAAGTGGATTCACTTTTTAATTAATAACAAAAATGGATTTCAAGATTCTTTATTTGCCCTTAAACAATAAAAAGTTACAATAGGCTTCATAATCTAGTCAAGAGATAAGCTACATATATGACATTGACTTAATACATATTGATTTATGATTAAAATATAATTATTGAAGGTTAGTTTAAGTTTTTATGAAAATATAAGTGAATAATCAACATTTTTAAAAGTGGATTCAATAGTAACTTTAAAACTCTTTCAAAAGATGTTAAAATTATAGTTTTCTGACAAATCATTAAGGCACAGAGCTGTTTAGCTTTAACATTGCTCTAATGGTAATAAAACCAATAATGCGACTATCTCTGCAGACTCTTAACTCCATTATTCACAGTCAATTAACTTCTTCAGATTTTGTGGTAGCTCATACAGTCGTGTCATATTTTCTTATTGTTAAAACAAGATAAAGTTGTAACAAAAATCAAATACTAGAATAAAAATGTAAGACAATTAAATACTATTTATATCTCAATCCAATTTGTAACTACTTGAGTAAAACTATTAAAAAATAAAAATTACCATAGGTACTTCTGTAAATTTAAAACCAAAATATGACATATACTACAAGAAACATAAGATACAATTTGCTGTGGTAAATAATGAAATTTGTCTATCTCTGACAAACTGGCAAAATATGAAGCAAGCTTTAAGAATAATTCTCCTTTACCTTTATTGTAAAAATGTTTTTCATACATTTGCAGCACTGATAGAAAAGTACTAAATTTCATTCAAGGTGCTAGGAAAGAAATATGAAAATGCATTTATTGTTATTTAGTAATATATTTTACTCACACTTAAGTTTTTAAATTGGAAATTTTAATATTTGATGAAAAAACTTGCTTACACCAATACTTTAATTTCAAATGGCACTAAACAACTGAAATATTTATTTTTATTTATTTATTTATTATATGCTTATTCATAAACCACACTTGGACTTCTAGGTTATGTTTGACATCTGTATTCCCACTGTGCGATGTGTGCTGCTACCTACCAGCGACCTTGTCAACTATTTCACCAAGGCCGCTAGGTCGATAATGCAGCTCATTTTTATTTCAAATACAGTACTATCTTTTCACTATTGGAATAAACGCCATTATGATTGTGATGTACATTGTTATGTCTACTCCTCTTGTATAGGTTGGTGAGGCGATTTTATTTATATAATTATCTTTTGGTTTTAACGCTTTACTCAACAAAAATCCCTTTTTATCTGTCTTTTTAATTTTTTTTCAAAAGAGGAAAATAAAAATTGTTCGGATATAAAAGTACAGCACTTATTTACTTTATAGTAAATAATGAATTTAACTTCTTTACTTCATAGTAAAATTAATATTTAAAACAGATAAAATATTAAAATGCACTTGGTTTTTAGAAATAATTTATGAATAATGCATGTACTATGTGAAGTTGTGAAACCTTTTAAGGTGCTAATTCATGACATAATGTATCTTATTATGACGTGGATGGTACGATAGTATAAATTAGGTAAGGCAGTTAACAGATAAGTCGCTATCTACGGTACACTTGTAACTAGAGATAAGAGAAGCATGAACTCTAACCACGCAAGACTGAGTTACATCAAAAAGGCTACTTTAATGACCAAGGTAGGGAAGATGTAAAAGTTGGTTAATTGGTTGGCTTAGAACAGAAACTAAAGCACGATTTCCAACTCAATTCTCTGTTATCTTAGATAGATAAATAAATGAACTAAATTTTAAACTGACGTCTCACGTCAAAATTGACGGGTTCTTTTTGACCAGCATTACGACTTCAAAATTCAGTTTTGAATGTTCTGACTAGTAGTTTGCCGTTTTTTGTTATATAGACGACATAGTTAGATTTTTTTATAGTCGACATGGCAGCATTTTTTTGTCGTATAGACGAGATAGTTAGAAGACAAGACTTTTTTGCTATAGGATAGAGTTAGAAGACATTTTTTTTAGATAGACTTCATAGTTAGAAGCAGTTTTTTGTTGTATGGACGACATATTAGATAAGGTTTTTTGTTGTATACATAACATAGAAGACTTTTTTGTTGTATAGATGACATAGTTAGAAGCCATTTTTGTTGTATGGACGACATAATGAGGATTTTTGTTGTATACACGACATAGAAGACTTTTTTTGTATAGATGACATAGAAGCCGTTTTTTGTTGTATGAACGACATATTAGATGAGGTTTTTGCTGTATACACGACATAGAAGTCTTTTTTGTTGTATAGATGACATTGTTAGAAGCCGTTTTTTGATCTACAGACGACTTAGTTTGAAGAACTTTTAGTGTCTTTCGAAGATTTCCCCTGAAAAAATATTATTTCTAACTGTTCCTATAGTCAGTGGCACTAGCAAGCCATACTGTTGAAACACTCATTTCTTCTAATCAGTTCTTTATGTACACGTTCATTTGTACAAAATAGTGCAGTTTGACATAAATGTGTTGTTCTGTCAAAGTTAATACGTTCGATCGCTTTCAAGCGGCCGTTTAAAACCGGCGAGTTACCGCTGAGAAGTCCACGTAAACACGTGCAACCTTACCTTGAACGGGCTAAAACATGCTGCTGTATTTCGACTGTACAGTTCGTGTTTATTATTATAATGTCAAAATGAATACTGTATGATTATTAATGTTCAAATCTAGAGAAACATTCGTTGACTTTACAAGTTTTTTATTTATTTATTTGTTTAAATTTAAAATCTTAAAAAATGACATTTGAAGTTTCACACGTCTAACTAAAAAACTATAAACATACTGGATTTTCTACAAAAACCAACTTATGGTCCACTGTAACAGTTCTTCACCTATGCCAAACTGCAGATTTTGGCGTTTTTCGTGGAGAGGAACGATCCCCTCAAAATGGCCCTGTCCAGCCAGCGTCACTAAACCAACTAAAGACACTTCATACTCAAGTACACGGCAACCCTGTGTAATTGATATTGGATACTGCTCACATTGCTCATGTCAAAGGTCAAACCTGTCTACCTTTGCCGACCAGGGAATGAGCTGGCCTTACAAATGTCGATACCATTAAGTGTACGTAACCCACCCTTTTGTCCAGAGGTACGTAAATCTACACCACGAGTCGCAGATAGTAGTCAAGTCACGCCCTTGGCCTTTTTACTACTAGACCATTCTTCATTCTTCCTCAGCGTCGCGTGAGACAAGAAGTCGCCCAAGGCTGTTTGTTTACAATGAAACGAGCTTTTTATCGCTTTCGCCGACGAAATAAATTTTAATTTTTTCTTCAAACATTGACAAAATGTTTTTCTGTTTCTTTTACAGTGAGTATAAGATGGTAGGCCTGTACAGTCAGTCAATAGTGCTAAAACGTTTTGTCAACATAATTGGTAAATTTGATGGATATTTATCTTACGTTTCAAGCGTTTTAAAAAACAAACAAAACGTTTCGAAATGTATAATACTCCCGCCGTCTTCCAGTGTTACTTACTATCTTGGTGGCCGTTTCCCAAACTGCTGTCACCGCTGGAGAGTCGACAATCCCAGATAGCTAGGCTAAAATGCAACTTTACCGTCAGCGGGCTAAAAAATGCTTTTCTATTTCAAATCGTTCATTATACGGTTCGTGGTCATTATTACAATGAGTTATAGCATGACATCTATATTCTGTGGTTATAATGAACATTTTATGATTATTAAAGGCCCATTCTAGTGGACCGTAAGTTGATATGATTTTTTATATAAAATCGCCAATGGCATTTAAAGTTTCACAAATTTAACCGTGAAAAAGTATGAAAAATACTAAATTGTTTACAAAAACTAACTAGAGGTCCACAAGAACAGGTCTCCACCTTTCAAAAGACACTTTAATTGTTACGATACGATCATTGTTACAAACCGAATTGTTGAATAGAAACCCGTGTTTTGGATGTTTTCGCGGAGGGAAACGGTCACCTTAAAAGTTGTCTAACATTGATATAGATTAATTTAGAGAAAAAACAATTTGAAATGTAGGATAATGTAATAAGTAACTACTGAAGACGACAGAAGTTCTGACCTGTCGAAACGCTTTTTTGTGTGTGTGTGTTTTTCTGTCATGAACAAAAAATGAGAGAAATCTCCTTCAAATTTACAATCATAAACAATCCAATGCCAATAAATCCAAACAACAGTTTTATCAACGTTCTCGAGTGGTAACACACTGATAAGTCTGTGGTCAACAAGTGCATTATATCGAATGGACATCGTACTCACTCACTTGATTTCAAATATGGTCTAAACAAACTATGTAAATTTAAAAACGAATTTACAAAAATATGTTTTTAGAACGAATTAATAAACACGGAGCTAATGGATTGGGATTATTTATTCATAAACTATTCATTTCATGCGCCCCGCGTTTTTTATGAATCTTTACGAATGTTGAAGAAATTACTTTACTCATTCGGTTCATTTTAAAAGGTTTATTTTTAATTTACACGCTGTAATTGTTTTTTCTACTCTTAGTCCTACGTGATATAATTTTTCAAAAATAGAATGATAAATTTATTTTTTCAAATATTGTTAATTACAAATGATTCAAGAAATTAGAATATAAACTATGACGTTTCTTCATTAAAATTACAAAAATCTAAATATCACAAACTACTAAAATTTAACCTGTAATTTATATGCATAAAAACAAACCTTTTTCACCTAAAAATACAAAAAAATAAGTTAAAAAATACAAATAATTAAAATAATGAAACTTAAGGAAATGACTATAAATCATATCTACTTCTTTAAACCAATTTCTCTTGTATTAAATGTTTTACCTTTTTTTTATTTTTATACGCGAATTTAAAATGAAAAGTCAATATTTTCATAATATAAACAAACTATAAATACACTATTACCCTTATATTGGATATTATAATTTAGTAATAAACATTACTATTCATAAAATTATAATATACTAGTATGCATTATTGCAATGTCACCTGGTTTTTGAGAAATTTACAAAATTTAAAATCTCCCACGTGGCCAGGAAATAACTTATAATATGTCATTCGGTCGTGTTTTTTTTTTTTTTTTTTTTTTTTGAGTTATTAATTTTTTTATAATAATTCAAAAAGATATGTGGACACTAAACGGGGAAGAGTTCGAAAAAATGTATCCTTCATTTTGAACCCTAAATTAGGTGTAAGATCAAAATATATTTGTCACATGAACAAATAAAATATTTATTGTTTCTTTAGCTAACTGGAATCTGTCATTCGTTTATGTAGGAAGGTAGTACAACCGGTTTAATATAGAGTAAAACTACAAAGTTCATAGATTTTTTCTGCACCAGTTTGCATTGTTTGACTTGCAAATGAACATTCGATTTACAATATTACCAACAACATTGAACTGTCTTTCACGGCGCAGAAAAAAACATTCCCCCACAAGATATTACTTGTCTTGGTAAGTTGATTCATTTTTTGCTGTAATTAGTTAGAAAAATGATACGAGGGTGAATGACATGTTATTTAAAGGAAATAGCAGTCCACGCAGAACAGAATGTAAATGTTATTCATCTATAAATATTCGATTCCATAAGTGAATTGGCACCCATGTTAATTGGCACCCATGTTAATTGGCACCCATGTTATTTGGCACCCATGTTAATTGGCACCCATGTTAATTGGCACCCATGTTAATTGGCACCCATGTTATTTGGCACCCATGTTATTTGGCACCCATGTTATTTGGCACCCATGTTAATTGGCACCCATGTTAATTGGCACCCATGTTAATTGGCACCCATGTTAATTGGCATCCATGTTAATTGGCACCCATGTTATTTGGCACCCATGTTATTTGGCACCCATGTTATTTGGCACCCATGTTAATTGGCACCCATGTTAATTGGCACCCATGTTAATTGGCACCCATGTTAATTGGCACCCATGTTATTTGGCACCCATGTTATTTGGCACCCATGTTATTTGGCACCCATGTTATTTGACACCCATGTTATTTGGCACCCATGTTAATTGGCACCCATGTTAATTGGCACCCATGTTAATTGGCACCCATGTTAATTGGCACCCATGTTATTTGGCACCCATGTTATTTGGCACCCATGTTATTTGGCACCCATGTTAATTGGCACCCATGTTAATTGGCACCCATGTTAATTGGCACCCATGTTAATTGGCACCCATGTTAATTGGCACCCATGTTATTTGGCACCCATGTTATTTGGCACCCATGTTATTTGGCACCCATGTTATTTGGCACCCATGTTATTTGGCACCCATGTTATTTGGCACCCATGTTATTTGGCACCCATGTTATTTGGCACCCATGTTATTTGGCACCCATGTTATTTGGCACCCATGTTATTTGGCACCCATGTAAATTGGCACCCATATTATTTGGCACCCATGTTATTTGGCACCCATGTTATTTGGCACCCATGTTATTTGGCACCCATGTTATTTGGCACCCATGTTATTTCTCGGGTTGGTAAGAAGATAATATAACTCGATTGCATTTATTCTGA
Organism: Stictocephala bisonia; assembly: GCA_035578905.1. Taxonomy (NCBI): domain Eukaryota; kingdom Metazoa; phylum Arthropoda; class Insecta; order Hemiptera; family Membracidae; genus Stictocephala; species Stictocephala bisonia. The sequence continues at coordinate 842,739 of JAQJVL010000257.1, read as the reverse complement.
AGATTGGTTGGGAAAAACATCATAAATGTAAAAGATTGACTTGATAGGCTCTAACAGAACCGCAGTGTTTTTATTAAGAAGGCCTAACAGCTGTTTAGATGTAAGTGTTTATGCTGGTGTAAACAGTGCATATTCTTCGTGTGGATTTAAAAATGTGATTTTAAATAAATAAATAACAGCTGGTAAACGAAAACAATCATATAAATATATATAAAAGCCAAATACCACTACTCACTCACTCATCACGAAATCTCAAAAACCAGCGAACGGATTTACACGAAATATTAAAGGAAATTAGCTTTAGTATCAGAGGGACCCACTAAAGCCAGCCGTACGGTATACCTGAGCAGTTTAGCCTGCGCAGGCAAACCGGAGCGTGTGTGGGAATAGGACTGCAGTTTTTCGTGCCTGTGCAGGCGGTCGGATGAAAATCGAACAATATTTTTTTCGACCGCGGCCGTACGGTAAACCTGAACGTGTGTGCGCTTCTTCCGGCAGCCTGCACAGTTTTCGCTATAGAATTTAATTTAGTTGGCTGACTAAACTTAAAGTATGTTTATGTAAAATATCTTTGCCTCTAAGATACTACCATTAAGTTTTAAAGTAAACTAATATAATTTTAAAACATGTATAGTAAATATGCGTACAATACCTGATCTCCACGTACTTTTATTCCATTTTTTATCAAATTTACTAATTAAAAAATGTGACAATTAGGAGAATAAATGTTTGAAAATTATGGTTAAAATGATTAGGGAATCACTATTTACCATGTATTATCCGTTCTTTTTTATAAACTGTAGGAACGAAAGGTTATATAATACAATATAGGACAATAACACTTTAAAAAAAGTAGGTTAAAATATAAATGTATCACAAATTAATAATAAATTACGTTAAATAATTAAAATGTAAACTTAATTAATAAATATGCAAGTTAGGCTTTTATACTAACAACTAGGGGAACCCCCTGCACGCTTCGCTTGCCAACCTCGACACTCGCTACGCTCGTGAAGTAAGCTCGGCCTGCGGCCTCGCCTGGGAACTCTGCTCTTAGTTCCTTTTGTAAAAATCGACCTGTGGCCAGTGTCTTTCTTGACAATCATAGCAGTGACCATTTCAATTAACTTTAAATATGTCTCTTCGTTCATTCGGAGATAATTTTTAAAGTGTTCAGGTTCAAATTTTTATTCATTAATAAACTGATATGACTAAAACTGTTCCTCCTCATCAGCCAATCTTTACACCACTTTCTTCGCGTTCTCTTCTTTGTTTTATAATTATCCTTTAAAATTAACACAACGCTAACCAACAACAGCGCATTGTCCTTTTCCATCGATGCCATAACGAAACTGAAGTCAAACTACGGTATACCGGAGTATCGCCACGCTCGCTACGAGATCCAGTTAGCCTGCGAGGCAAAACTGCTCAAGTATACCGTACGGTAGACCGTAGCGTGCATAGCCGGCTTAAGAAAAGATTTTTCTAAATTCCATTCCTAAAGGGTACAAATAGCCCATCAACATTTTCTTTTTTCCATAAGAATAACGTTGGTTGATTTTAGTAAATTAATAACAGCTGTTTTGTAATTAAAAAAACCATGTTTATTTTGCATATTTGATATTATTCTATTGATGCATTTATCTTCAGATGCTAAACAAAAACAAATGAAATGAACGCGTTTGAAATAGGTTAAGTAATACTATTGGGTATTTATACCAAGAGATAGGTAGCAACGCAAGTAGTGTGAGTGAAATACTGTAAATACATTTAATATTATGATTTTACGTTATAAAGTTAATCTACTTATTTATAGTCAAGTCACATGCCGAGGTGTGCCGAGCGCAGCGAGAGTCGGGGTTGGCACGCAAAGTATGCAGGGGTGTCCCCTAGTACTAAATATTTGTTCTAATGCTTTTAATAATCCTCCTACTGTTGATGTAGCCACGAGTCACAGACCGAGGCCGAGGTAACACGAGTGCAGTGAGTTGCGGGGTTGTCACTAGAAGCGTGCAGGGGTTTCCCCTGGTTCATATTTGAAGTTATTTTTTAATATTTCAAGCTGCGATCTAGTCTTTCAGCATTGTTTGATACAGGCCTACTCCTCTTTCTACAGTGAACCACCTGATACTGCAATGTTGAAGGTCGACGCAGGCACCGGAGCGGAGCGAAATTCTTTTCTTTCAACTGTCTTAAGTGACAAAATAACAGCACCAGCCTTGCTTAATTATTTCCTCGCTGGACAATTTATAATGTTGAACAACTATACTCCAATAAAAAAGATAGGATTAATGAACAGTGCTAAATAAAATCACTGCGCAAAAGCAATGAAAAGGAGCTGCCAAATTCACTTTGTGTTTATACGTGATATTTTTGACATAGGTTATCATCTATATATTTAAATACGTAGATTAATTGGTCCCTTCGAAATTTCTCCAGCTAGGATAGAAACAGACAGCTTGATTACATTCATAAAGCTTAAGGACCAATGAAATGTCCTTTTATTCACATTACAAAGTGTGGGAAGAATGAAAATTCAGGATAACTTGAGAACTTTTTTCTGAGCTGATTCTAAGCCGCGCTTACTTACACAGTTTGTGAGAGTTGACTGGAGATTTGAACGGATTGGCCACTAAAGAAGTGCTTAAATGTGGTATTTGATAAGAGAATACATATTTTTACGAAAAAATCGTCAACAGTCGTTAATCAAACGTATTTAAATTTAGAATAATTTAATTATTTATAAAAATATGTAATTAAAATGAACAAAGTTTAATGATACATAATAGTCGAAATAATACTTAAATTTCCCAATAAAAGTTTATGAAATATTCTTGAGATCATCATCATAACCAACAAACATTTTGACGATGAAAACATAGTTTTCGAAAGGCCTTAAGAAAACTTTTATTGGAAAATGTAAGTATTATTTGTACTGGTATATAATGTATAATAAATCCATAAGTGAGTTCCCTTCACCATAAAATTTAATGAATTTGTCAAATGTCTCATTATATACCATGAAATAATTTTATGTAAAATTGGGAAATCAGCATAAATTGCCGTTACTGATTTTTCTCTAAAATATTTGAAATTGGAACTGTCCAGAAAACCCTAGACTCTCAAAGGCCTGTCACCATCCCCACAAGACACTTGTAGTATAGAAATTCTTGAACGTAAGTGAATTCGTTGCTCTTTCATCAATAACACCTATTCAAGACTGTAAGGTGTAATATTTCACCATTTATAACATCCGACCATTTGCAAGGCTAACAATATTCTTACTTCAAACTCGATGTGGTCACACCTTATCAATTACAATATAGGTTTACCTCCTGTGACTCACAACACAATGAATGTTTGGAATGGTATATTGTGTTATCACAGCCGAATGACTAATTTAATAATGCAGTCCCTTCGACGGCCAGAGGAGGGAGTCGAAGTCCAGGTGAACAGGCGGGTTCCACTGTCTGACTTGATCGGCCGAGAAGTCGATACTGATGGGGGTGGGGGCCCACTGCCGTCCAGACCAGGTAGTCATCGACAAAAATAACAAAATTATTAAGATTGTCGATGTCACCGTGGCCTATGAGGATGGCTGGCAGGCCATTGAAGCTGCCAGAAACAAGTACGCCGCTTACACCCCTCTTGCCCGGGTCCTAACGACGGAAGGTTTCAAAGTATCTGCTGATGCCTTCGTCGTTGGAGCTTTGGGCACTTGGACACAACTGGAGGACTTTACGTAACCTCAATATATCTTAAGCGGTACGGGACCACCCTCGCAAGAAGAGCTGTTTCTGAGGCCATTCGCTGGAGTCGTGGCCGGCGTCCAGCAGTGGCCTCAAGTCTAACTCTACCACGTAAATGCATCTTCCTTAACGAACTCTAAACATATATACTAATATTATCTCCTGACAAAATCAGTTTAACGAGGGACGTGTCTTCCCCAAATATATTATTATTAATAACTATTCTTCTAATTAACTGCATTCATACATTATTTACATTAAAATTATAAATGGCTGTTTGTGACTTTGAATATTTCCATTCTATGAAACAATTAATTATTTATACATCATAAAATATAAACAATATGAATGCCTTTAATCTCAGTGAGCCACGAGTTGAGCCCTCGAACGGTAAAGCTGTACAAGACTACAATATTGCTCGAGTATCTGACTTTGTAGAAAGTACACACTACTGCAGAGAATGCCGGCTCATCCACTCAGGTGACGCTGGTTGAAAACAGCTGTTTCATGATTTCTTTAATTATTATTATTATTTTTTTTACCATATTTACGTTATAGCCTATTAATTCTATAAGCAAATAGGTCCCATACAGGAGTTAGGAAAATTTAGGAAGATAAGATAGGTTAAGTAGATTAATTTTCAAGCTTGAGGACTGAGGGAAGTGGGAAAATAGCAGAAATGTAAAAAAATTACGTCTAATCCACCCCGCTGGCCCTAAAAGAAACATTTCTATAACTACAGTGTTTTCATTAATGCAACAGTTGCGTGTGTAATAAAAAACATTCCGTATTTTAATTGTGGATTCAAAACCGTCAGATTTATCTACACAGTATATCATATGTTAAAACAAAAATAATATTAAATAATTTTGTTTTCATTTAGCCATGAGTCGTAGACCGAGGCCGAAGGCCAGGACGACACGACCGCAGCGAGTGACGGGGATAGCATGCTAAGCGTGCGGGGTATCCCCTAATTGCTTAATAATAATCATACAACCGGTTATATCGTGAAAAAGCTTTACTTTCAGAATTATATGATTAAAAAATGTGATATGGCGATTAAAGTCACATGCACGTATCTCTTACATACTGTGTTGACATTCGAAGACTGACAGTTCAATAAAACGATCATTTGCGGTATTTATAGAACGCTCTGTCATCCCCTTCACATTTATGAATTCTGACGTACTTCTCCCCTCTTTTAACAGGCATGTGATATTTTATAGACATTGCACCAATCCATTTTGTTATTTCTGTTTTGCCCTATTTTAATTTTAATAAAATTTTTAAATTTTCTTTGATGACCTATCTGTGTTTCTCTCCATATGCCAATGGAATTTTAGTCTTATTTTTCTCAGGAGCATTTTAATTTAGATCGATTATATTTTATAATTTTTAAGATATTCGAATTACACCTTGCCTTGGCGTGTGATTGCCTACTAAACCCTTATTGATGCGGCTCGGGGTTCCAGCAGTTTAGCTGCCACAAGGCTAAGCGATAAACGAGGTTGGGAGCGGGCTGACGGACAGTTACTTCTTGTGTAATGTACGGCATTGTTGTGGTGACTATTGTAGGCAGTGACTGGCGGATGTGCGGCACGACATCACGGACGCACTGTCACCGTCCTACCGAGGTGGTTAGACATTCACTACGCAATTTCATTCTTATGACAAGGTAAACGACTAAGCGGAGATGTATATAGTAAACCTCCACATAGGACGCCCTAACTTAGTTAACCTGCCCTCCACATGAAGTCTCCCCAAATTGGTTCATCTGCCTTCCATCTGAGAAATTTCCCGACTCGTGTTCTCCCTCCCTTCCTGATAGTAGTGGTGTATCATATGGTGTTGCCAATCAACTGGACAGTCCGACTTCGAGCCAACCTGGAGATCTCTAGTTATGATAATAAACCGGACGAAAAATGCCCGGTTTCGTTTGATAAGACTATTCCTTTATTGCAAAATTGACTTAACAAGTTTTCAGTTCTCAGTTATGTTTATTACAATTTCTTTCAGTAATGTTACAGAATCAAGAACAAAGAAATACGAATAGCATTTATTGCTATCCATTCGGCTATTGGCCCTAATTTCGCAAAAGGATGTTAATAATTTGGTATCAATAAAAGAGGTTAGTCTTGTTGCGGTGTCAGCAGTGGTCTACCGCAGCCAGCCAACATCCTGATGACCACAGACGGCTCTGATATCAGGTGAAAATTAACCACCTAAGAAACAGATCACTTTTCAGCACCAGCCACACTCTACATCTTCGATTTAGAAGTTCTGGTTGTTGTAAAGAGGCTGCTTGAACATGAAATGGAGTGTGGTAAAATAAACGGAGTTCTCACGAGATACGGAATATACTCCCTGATGAAGAATCAACTACGCTTCAGTTAAAGGGCTTCCACAAGCGGATTGATCTATATAAATATAACAAGTCTAAACAGGGATGTAGATATAAATAGATATGTACATAGATATATGTCATAAGTTATTGCTGTTCTGTAGTTCTGAAGACAGGAATTGCCCGCATTCCCTTACAATATAAAAGTAGATATATTGTAAGGAACACAACAATTTGTGAACGATTACATTTTTCGTGAGATACCTATTTAAAGACAGCAATAAAACAACGCTTGTCTCATAGAATGGAAATGTAAAATATTTATTGTTTTAATGACATAAATTTTTATCAATGGGCCATATTGATTGGAGCAATTTTTTTGTCATCTACTCAAACTTAATTAAGTAATTGTAACCCCCACAAACCTGCTACTACATCACTAGCCCTCCTTAATATAAGTTATGTTTGTTTCACAATCGACAGTAATTATTGTAAATAATAACGATTTAATTTCAAGTATTAAAATAGTGTCTGTCTAGTCATTTTAAGCTGTAAATTCATTGTGTGTAATTTAGTTAATTAGTGAGGGTGAATAAAAGTAACGAAGTCGGATCGCGTTGTTATTTTGGTCCATGTGGACCATAACAATATCATGAAATGTTTACTGTATAAAAAAAAAACCAAACAAAACATGTTCTTTATTCGTATCATTACTATAGAACCGACAGAATTATATTTCAATGGTCAATTTTAAGCTTAATACAAAAGCTTAGACAAGATATGGTTGCAGTATGCACGAGGTCTGTTACTATACACACTGTGTTTATTTCCTCACTTGAAATGTCCTTATTCTAGCAGGCAAGTTGCACGTATATCGATAGTTGGCTACAGAATACTGTATGTTGGACTCTAGAGCATAAAGGATTGAATCACTTTTGTTGTTTGTCAACAAACTAAACGGAAAAGGAGTTTACAACACTCGTTTCGTTTGGGACAGTTAATTGGTATTTTATATGCTCTAAGGTAAAGCATATAAATCCCTCCGAGGAGCGTGATACCTGCAACCTAAAGTTTGATAGCTTTGATAGCTTGAAAAATGATTATGAGAGAGGTCCTAAAACTTCAGTTGTAAACTGACGAAAGAGGCTCAATTCAGCCTACAATCACAAAACGTACTAAAGTGGACATAAGGTGCTTAATTTTTGTTATTTATTTACTCATAACGCACCAATCATCATAAGATATGCGTTGGCTTGTATCCATCTTAGTGAGAGGTAAAACAAGCCAGCAAGTCCTTTCAAACCTTTCATCAATATTAAAAGAATGTTTGGAATAAATGGGCTACTACTTAATTCTAATATGACCACCACCATAAATTTCCAAATATCTAACCGCAATAAAAACTCAATCAAAGAAATAGATCTTTCACCTACATAAAAAATATCAACCATCCCAGATACTAAATTCCTTGGAGTTTTTATTGATGAAACCTTATCATGGGCAACCCATATTAATCAGTTGTTAAAAAATTAAGCTATGCTGCATATGCTATAAACCTCCTAAAAGACACGTGGAGTTTGTAAGTTTTGCTTGATGTCTACAGGGGATATTACGAGAGTCTAATTAGGTATGGGATAGCTTTTTGGGGGCTCACCATTATTGGATAAAGTTTTTTTAAGGCACAGAAAAATATGCTAAGAAGAATTTTAAAATTGGGCTGGTCACAGTCATGTCGAGAAATTTTCCTGCAGAGCAAAATTATGACAGTACACTCAATTTATATATTCTCGGTGCTTTTAATAGTTTTTAGAAATATCAACGTTTTGTCCAAAATGAGAGAATCCCAAAAAATATCTAGATCGGACAAATTATTATTTTATCCCATTCACAATACAACCAAATTTGAAAAAGGGGCTCTTTATACCGGTATAAAACTTTTTAACAAGTTGCCAAAAGAACTAAAATTGAGTCATAGTGAACACCAATTTAAACGAAAGCTGAAAGTATTTTTAATAAAAAATGAATTTATTCTGTCAGGGACTTCTTGGAGTTTGGGGTTCGTTAACACTATATTTATGAATTTGGACTTAATTTCGTGTTTAAGTTAGTTTTAAGATTTACATTGTATGACAAAACATTATATAAAGAATTTGAATTTTTGAATTTGAATATGCACGAATATGGATTTCGAATGAGTGTGATGAATATAGATATGAGCGTATGTAGTCATTGTTACAAACTAAGGCCGACTATTCCTTAGAGAGTGTCATTTACGTATAGCCCAAATACAAATGAAAGCTATTGATTATTTATTAGCTGATCCCTTTCAAAACTTGTTGTGACTAATAATAACATCTCCCAACACAAAAATTTGTGAACGATTTGTGAGATACCCATTTAAAGACTGCAATAAAACAACGCTTGTCTCATA
>JAQJVL010000257.1:221000-234118 GCA_035578905.1 Stictocephala bisonia | reverse complement strand
TCCCTTGGAGTAAATATGTTTTTATTATTGTGGGAAGTGGCTTGATTGAGTCGAAGTTGCATGGTACTATCTACATTGCTTCTCAATTGATTTCAGTTAAAAGCAGACTTTCTAGGACCTGTTGTTTTAAGGCATTATTGTGTTTAAACTGCACTCTCTCAAGGGTGATGGCCACTTTACTGGTTGATCCACGAGCCATGGATGTCTTGCTAGATACAACTTTATGGCCTAACTGATAATGTGAAGCTACTGAACCAGTTGGACCATCTGTTTAATACAACAGTTCCTGTGTTTCCAATGTGGAAAATGTAGTTTATTATTCACTCTGTTGCAGTGCAAGCCGGTATGACAGTTTGTGGAGGCTTGCATTATATAATATATTGAATGAATTACTTATTCCAGTATCGTTCGACAACACTGAGCCATTTACCAGTACAATATAGGAAGCACTTTATTAATTTTATTTTACCCATCATTATTCATTATTAAGACACCAATCGTAGAGATATCAGTGAATATGAGGTATGATGAGTCTATACTCATCATACCTCATATGATCTATATGAACCAATGTCATTGTTACCAACTAAGAGTAGCAATCGTTCTTAGAAAGAATCATTTATTAAAAGCCCAACAGCCAAGCCATCCAAAGGACTTACAGCTTTATGTGGAATCCGAACCAAGTAATATTGATCCAATTTTCAGCTAACTGACAATAGTGATACTCAGTTCTCTTATCTAGACAACATTCATACCTTGATTGCTATTCAACACAAACACTCCAGACTTTTCTCTAAAGTGTCCATGATGATGGCAGCAACCATTGAGTAATAGGATGACTGAGAACAGAACTTATCTCCAATACACTGTCCCCAAGTAGCTGGATTACAGCATTGTGCCACTAGTGCCGACTATTCACCAGTTAAGAACAACTGAAAGAATACAAACACCAACATGTGCTTGGGTGAAATACTTGAATGTCGTGCTTAGTGAGCATTTAATTTAACAAATAATGGAATGTACAAACTATCTATTTAATAATAAAGAGTTTATTCATTTTTCTTGTCATTTTTAAAGTAACTGGAATGAGGAGAGTGGAAGAAAAGTTTGTAGTAATGATTTTTCAGGAGAGATCTGTCTACAATGTTGAGTGAACGGCTGGAACGACCATGAAGGACCATTCACAAAAGCATTCATTAAGAATTGTTCATAGTGTACAATCCACAAAGAAAGACAATAAAGTACTTCTCTTTCTCTAATCAATATAAAAGCCATTTATTATATACTAGCATCGACATGTACAGCATATTAAGTTTGTATTGGACATCGACATTTTGAAGTACTTTGCTTTAATCAATTTTTGTTTGTTACATAATTTTGTTATTTAAGGATAATTTGAAACTATTTCACTTTTTGATAACTTGAAGAGGGTTTTTAAATCACGAATCTTACATGCTTTCTGTTCTTCTTGCAGATACCTGTTAATCACAGTGGGTCTTGTGTACATTAAGACCAACAGCAGCCTGAAGCGGGACTTGCTTAAGGACTTGGTAGAAATGTGCAGAGGAGTTCAACACCCCTTGAGAGGTCTTTTCCTCCGCAACTACCTCTTACAATGCACTCGCAATGTACTGCCTGATGTGCCTGAATCCACTGGTGATGATTCGGAAGGAACTGTATGTCACTTGATTTTTGTTATTTTATACTGTTTGTGTATAAACGGTCATTAATATCTTGTGTGGTGGACAGTGAACAATATGGTTCACACTAAATCACATGCACCTATTTTCTTTCTTGTATCCTTTAATTAAAAAATGACCTAACTTCTATTAGACCATGCAAAGTGCTTTGATAGTCATATAACAACTTTGAAGCATAGTTGTGAGATACAACCCATAGATGGTTTCTGTTATGTTGAGTTCACATAGATGTTTTTCATTCATTATCTACTTCATATTTACACAGTCAGAGCACACCCTTTTATTTAAGGCATAGTTATCAACTTACCTAGCCTGAATTTATTCTCATAATACGTTTGATACCAAAACCCCATTTCTGATTTTGGCAAAGTATTTCATCTATTTGTGAATATTTAATTTTTCATTTAGTCACTCTTTATTCAAATTTTTTCAAGCAATTCAAAATAGATTTCCAAGCTTTTATTCTTGTCATTCTTTCAGGGGGGAAAATTGTTTTATATCCATGTGCTAATGTTGGCACTAGTGATACAGAGTTGTAACTCAGCTACTTGGGATCAAAGTGTTGTGGTGATAGTAGGTTATAGGTTTTATTTTGTCGTCTTAAAACTGACACAGCGACCGCTCGATGGTTGCCATCGACAAGGACATTACTAGAGAATTCAGGAGTGTCCGATTTGGGTAGTATTCATACTCCAAATGTTGTGTAAGGAAGAGAACTGAATATCAAGCTTTTCATTAGCTGAAAATTAGACCAATACTATGTGGTTTGGATTCTATTGCCATTATGAATGATAATTGAATTGTATTCATTATTTTAATAGGCTTTCACTGAATGTTTGACTGTTAGAATGAATAATTCTACTAAAAACCCTTGTGTCATAAATTGATGAAACCTGAAATTTTGTACTTGATTTTCGACTCTGAAGGATTTGATGAATTATCTGTATTGCATTGTTTTATGTTATTGTAGAAATAATTTTACTATAGTATGCAGTTATACCATTATTAATAAATTGTTAAATAAATATGTACAGTATTATTAAAACATTTAGCTTAACTGTCTTTTTTGTGGCTAAACAATCCAGAATTCTTAAATTTACGTGGAAAGATAGAGTATATTTCTGAAAAGATTGTTTTATCTATTTCCCATAATCATATTGCAATGTTTGTAGGTGAAAGATTCAGTAGACTTTGTTCTGATGAACTTTGCGGAGATGAACAAGCTTTGGGTACGAATGCAGCACCAAGGCCATTCGAGGGAACGGGAGCGGCGTGAGCGAGAACGGGAAGAGCTGCGAATACTAGTGGGCACTAACCTAGTGAGACTCTGTCAGCTGGAGTCCATCAATCTGGACAAATACCGCAAGGTTAATGCAATTTTACAATGTGTGTAGAAAATTTTACATTAGGTTATAGGTCAGTAACTGACATCTTCAGGTAAGAAGACTGACTCAGTTCTAACTTTAACTCTGTAAATTAAGTGTGTCCACAGAGCATATCACATATTTTACACAGTTTATGCATACAAACCAGAAAACTACTGACTGTATCAAACCTTTACAATCACAGCCAGTCTTCTATGGAATTTAATACCTGATAAGATTTGTTCTGTTGTTATATAGTACATGTTTTTTTGGAGCTAAGGTCAAAAACCTGTTGTTGCATGACTATAGGTTTGAGGGATGGTTGGGCATTGGGGCTGGGGGACTTAAGGTCACTCAAACATTATTGAAAATAATGAGACACTATCTGGCACCCAAAACCCATCATATGTGCTTGAATTTATAGCCCTCTGTCTAAAATCTCCAAAAAAGTTTAAAAAGGTTGATTTTTTTTTACTGACAAACAAGATAGAAGCCTTTAAAAATGAAAAGGTGATACAGGCTGAGCAAGGCCAGCGTTTTTGAGCTTGCTAAACTTTCAAATCTAGAGAAATGTTGAGGATGGATTACATTTTTTACAACATTTATGTATTGACTTTTGTCTATATCTCAACCCGTTATTTCATTATTTAGGCTTACTGTACAAAAATTGTCATGCCACCATAAATCAATTTATGCATGAATTAAATTTTCTTACTATTCAAAAAAGTGATTTAAATTTCAAATACGGTGGAAGTTTTATGTGAGGAATAAAATAATCTTCAGTTTTGATCTCTATTTCAAACTCTTCTCAGAGAACAGCCTTATTATTCAAAAAGGTTGTAATCTTTCCCTATGTATTTATTTTGGGATTTAAATAACTGGTTGTGCTATGGTAGGCTCTTAGTACAATTAAAAAATGTTATTATCTGATGTGTTCAACAATCTAAATGTTCAAATCAGGGATAGATCTTGAGTTAACAGATGAAAGGTTAAATTGTATATACCAATATTAAAACCAAAAAAATCAAATGTTCAAGGGTTAACTTTAAATGCTTCTCACTTCTGTTTGTATGTTATTTTTAATATAATAAGCAATTTTATTTATAGATGGTGCTGCCAGGTATTCTGGAGCAAGTGGTCAGTTGCCGGGACGCCATAGCACAGGAATATCTCATGGAGTGCATAATACAGGTAACGATCTTAACATGCAGCCCACAGCAATCCTTCCCAAGGTGTTGCTTAAACTCTCAACTGCTGTAGTCTTTGTGGGTCAGCATGCACACAGTGCTACACACAAGTTGAGTCCTTTAGTTCTCACTACACTGAAGTCAGGTTTTTCCGTACTTAGTAATAAATATTGTACATATACTTACTTACTTACTTATCCGGTCCCGTTCCAGTCAATCCTGGGTCTGGGTTGTCACCAAGCCTCTCCATCTTCTCCTGTCCCTCCACATCTCCTCTCTCACCACTTCCCCCCCACACACTCCCTCTCTTTTCCACGTCTGTCCTCACTCCATCCAGCCATCTTCTTCGTGGTCTTCCTCTGGGCCTCCTTCCCTCCATTTCCCATTCCTCCATCTTCCTCGGCAACCTCTCTACACTCATCCTTTTTACGTGACCATACCACCTCAACCTTGCTTGTTCCACTCTTTCTCTTATACTCTCCTCCACTACATCCTTCCTTATCTCACTATTCCTAATTCTATCTCTTCGAGTTCTTCCCTTTATTGCTCTCAAGAACCTCATTTCCCCTGCCTGTACTCTACTCCACTCCCTTTCTGACATCCGCCATGTCTCTGCCGCATAAGTAATTATAGGCCTATAGTAATTCTTGAACATCATTACCTTGGCCCTCCTTGGTACCTCTTTGTCCCATACTAGGTGTTTCACCGTCCGGAAGAATCCCGCTCCCATTCCTAATCTGGCATTTATTTCCTGTTCCATTCTTCCATCACTTGACACCATCGTTCCAAGGTATTTGAAATCATCTACCTTTTTTAGTATACTTCCATCTACCAATATATCTTCTTCCAAAACTGTGTCCCTTCCTACTACCATTACTTCACTTTTTTCCTTGCTTATCCTCAGCCCTCTCTCCCTCATCTTCCTACTCCACTTGTCCAGTTGTTCTTGTATCTCCTCCCTGTTTTCTCCCCACATCAGAATATCGTCAGCAAACATCATTATCTTCATCTCTTCATTTGTCTCCTCTTTAATTTCTCTCATCATTATCTCCATAACTACATTAAAAAGAATCGGAGACAGAACACTCCCCTGTTTCAGCCCTTTCTTTACCTTGAACCATTCTGTATTACCATCACATGTCCTAACTCTGCACTCGTGCACCCTATACAATTCCTTAACCCATTTCATCATATTTTCTGTCACTCCTATTTTTTTCCATACTCTCCCATATACTTTTTCTCTTAACAGAATCGTAGGCTTTCTCGACATCTATAAACACCAGTATTAACTTTTTATTGAACTCCCAGTGCTTTTCAACCATTTGTCTCACTGCAAAAATCAAGTCGATCGTACTTCTTCCCTTCCTAAACCCATGTTGTTCCTCCCCTATCTGGTCCTCTATCACGTCCTTAATCCTGTTAAAAATTATTTTTTCAAATATTTTGGCAACATGGCTTATTAATGTTACTCCTCTATAGTTCTTGCATAGTCTTCTACTTCCCTTCTTGTGTATTGTTATTATTTCACCTTTCCCCCAGTCGTCAGGCACTCTTCCTTCCCTCCATACGCATGTGAAGACTCTCTTCAACCAATGTACTCCCACTGCTCCCAAAGCCTTTACCATATCTGATGATACTTCATCTGGTCCTGGGGATTTCCCACTTTTCATCTCTTTCACCGCCTTTTCTATTTCCCTCCAACTTATCTCTTCCCCTCTCTCCCATTGCTCCTCATTTTCGTCTTCCTCTTCTTCCTCATAGTTTTCATTCAACAGTGTTTGGAAATACCTTTTCCACAACTTTTTCATTTCCACTCCTTCCACCATGACTCCATTTTCATTTTGCATTGTTTTGGCACTTTCGGTCACTCTCTTTTTGTTCCTCATCATACTATAGAACATCTTTTTGTTTTGTCTTCCTCTAACTTTTTCGTGAAGTTCTCCCATTCCTTGTCCTTTGCGTCCTTTATTATTCTTCTGCATTCTCTCTTCTTTGCCAAATATTCATCTTTGTCTTCTTGCGCTCTGGTTTTCCACCACTTCCTCCATGCTTTGTTCTTCTCTTTTACTCCTTTAATTGTCTCTTCATTCCACCAACTTGTTTGTTTTTCTCTTCTTTTCCCCTTTGTTCTCCCACATACCTTTTCGGCTGCCTTTACTATTGTGTCCTTGAACCGATTCCATTCCTCTTCCAGCTCCCCTACCTCTGTTCTGGGTAACTCCTTTTTTACCATATTTCTAAATTCTTCCTTCTTCTGCTCCTCCTGCAGTCTCCATCCCTTTATTCTTTCAACTGGTTTTGTCGTTCTGCTCTCTTTTATTTCCATTCTAAACACCCCCACCAACAGTCTATGGTCCCCTCCTACGCTTACGCTGGGAATCACCTTCACATCCATGATCTTTTCTCCCCATTCTCTATCTGTTATTATATAATCAATTACACTTTTTACTATCCCATCCCAACTATACCTTGTTATTATATGGCTCTCCCTCTTTTGAAATCTCCCATTTCCAATTGTCAATGCATTTCTTTGGCACATGTCCAGCAGTCGTCTTCCTTCCTCATTTCTGTTTCCAATGAGGAAGGACTATTGTATTGTACATATAGTTAACTATTGTACATATAGTTAATTATAATTCATAATTAAATAATTTAATAGTTTGTTCCTCTTGTCTGTTCTTTATAAACTCTTAAGCATAAATTGTTACTCACATTCTCATAACATATTCACCTGTTACTATATTGAAATTTAAATAATCTTACTGGCCTCTATGCATTTGCACTTGCCAGAAGTCAAATATCAGGTGACATTTGTAACCGGTGGTGTGAACCCCGTCAAGCATTCTTCACCCCTCTACCTAAAATTAAAACACCAGTTGAACTTATGATGTTACGCGGAACGGTTCTCTTGGTTCTCGTGTCGCGATTCCCGCGACCCTCTCTTACACTGTATAGTTCTTATTTCACTAACCAGTGATCGTGTTTTTTCTCAATCTCTCCTCTCGATCTACCCAGCATTTTATTCAAAATTCTAAAGTGCATGAACTTTTGATAGTATTGTGTTGTGCTCCTAACTGTCTGCTAGACAACATCGACATCCCAGGCCTGGTGGATCCATCTCTACGGGCATCTCTCATCCTCACAGTTCTTCGATCCAAGATATGCACTATCTCCTGTAAAGGTACAGTTGATTCTTTTCATTAATTTCTACATATAAAACGAATATCCGTGTGATCGTTCATGGTAGCGTCTTTTGTACTATTTCTATTACCAACGTGGACGTAAATTGATCCTCCGAAAAGGCATTGAATTTAACAATCTCTTAAAACGCCCTTAACACTGGTAATGAGTAAAGTCTGTATTGATTATTGCTTTGAGAAATAGTCCAATAGTCATCTGTGAGAAATGTGGCGAACTACTAGGCTTGTTTCATCTTACAGCTGTTGTATGCTTGTTGTTTACGTTTGGTTGTCATGAAAACAGCGTCTGGTAGTGAATTTCAGGCAATCGTTATGGAATCAAAAATAGATGATTAAGTGATTACGATGATTTGAGTGATTTATTTTCTGATAACAGTGACTATAAGATCCCGTGTTTAATCAGAATGAACAAAGTGATTGTGAAAGCACTTGTGAGAATAGTGATCCACCACTTTCTCCGGCCAAACAAAGATGTAAACAAACGTGAAAAGTTGGACTATGTTACAAACGAAAAAGGTAGATAGAGTAATTTATATTTGGACTAATGACTCTTTTAATCCAGTTATTTACAATTTTAACTTATCACATAAAGAAATACATTTTTTTAGTGATACTTTTTTAAAGTTATGGTCTAATTGAAAAAAAAACAGGGGGACATATAGGTGCTATTAACCCAGCAGTTGAGAGGTTAATAAAAATAATTCTGCTAATCACAACTCATCTCTCAGAATGGCAACTACTACCATACAAATATGACTCAGTTCTCCTCTGGTCTAAAATAGTAATGCTGAGGGCTTGATTAACACATTCAGTGCTAAGGCCGTATTGTCATTTTCACCATGTCTGGCTGCATATATAAATAAAAAACTTATTACAATGGCTGAACTATTTTTTTTCCAAAAACTAATTTTTGTGATTGCGTAATGTCAATTTATGACTGCCAGAAGTAGTCTGTATATGTAGAAAACTCAAAAGAATTAATTTTTATGTATGGCCGTCTAGTCGGCAACTCACCCCTGGTGAACGACTTTGCCAAAAATTAATGTCCAAGATTTTTTACATTTTTTCACAATTAGTGTAATCTGAGATAAATTGTTTAAAACATGCTACAGAACACAATTCAGGTTTGTCAGTGTGTTTGTAGAGCATAGATTCAGTATTTTTAATGTTTCCTTCTTTGCATTACACTCTACATCTTTTTGCTTAATTTTATTCCTAATTTTTCCAAAAATCAAATTAAAAACAGTAATAGAAACTCTAAAAATAACCATAACCGGAAACTAAAATCCACGTCCTACTCCTAGGATACCGTAGAAGTACGGGACCTACTTGCAAGCGAACCTGGCAAAAGCTGGGCAAAGACTGATTTAATAATGTGAGTGAGGCAGTATGGCTGACTAGACGGCCATTAGCCACTACCGGTGACAATAGCGGTCGGACAGCGTGGGCGACTTTACGGCCACATAGCACTGAATGTGTTAAGACAAAGCAGGGGCGTTGAAGTAAACTTAATGCTGACAACATTATTGATGTACTTACAAAAAAAAAAAAAAATGTTAGACGTTTGATATGTAGATAATATTTGGATATTTCCAATGCTTTGAGTGTCTCTATTATAGTCAAAGCACTGGAAATCTCCAAATATTATTTACATATCATGAACAATCCAATGCTAATAAATAACTTTCAAACAACAGTAGACTGGTTTGACGTAATATTTTGTCATAGCTTATTAATGAAAAAAATACAGACACCTTCAGTGTTGAATCAGACGACCAATGGGAATTCTTGTTGCTTTAATCTGGATGATTTAAAAAATTTATTTTTACTACATAAATGCATTATTAAAGGACATAACACTAACTAACTATACATAAATGAACATTAAAATAACTTGACAAATAACAAAGCATGCAAAAAACATTACAATTTTAAAGTAAAAATCAGGTCATAAAAATAAAATAAATTAGATTTCATTATAACAATTATTCCTGCTCTGAAGGATTAAGGGACATTATCCCTTTCTATAGGCTTGTGAATACATAGACATAGAATACATGCTACTGGATATTACATAAAGAACAACATTAGCTCCAGACCTACTACTCATGAGATAAAGTCAACCATGAAGGCCTCCTGCTGGTGGATCAAGTGTTCTCAGACAACAATTGTGGTTAGGTTATAGTGCACTAGGATTGGAATTAATAATAATATGTTTATTTTCCCAAAAGCATACAATATGTTTACATACATTAATTAGGAATAATAGCCACCTTATAATCCAGTAATTGGTGGCTATATTGATAAAAAAATATATATTATAAATAACTATGAATTAAAGATAATACATTATCCAAAAAAATGTATATTATAAATAACTATAAATTAAAGATAATACATTATCCAGTCTTCTATAATGACTACTGAAAAAGTTGGCTGATGTGGCGTGAAGCAAAAATAAAAGAAAGTCTAAAGTATACATAAAATTAACAATATGGAAAATAAAAATTCAACATTATTTACATTAGTCAACCATTTTTTAAGCTGTTTGGAAAATGAATAAATACTATTAGCTCTTTTAATGTCAACAGGCAAAAGGTTAAAAAATTTCGGGCCTAAATAGAGAAATGTTTTTGAAAAAAATGATTTATTTATTTTTGGCTTTATGAAGAAGTGATTTACTGTATTTCTTGTTTGATAGAATAAATTTTCTGTTCCCTGGTTGCCCTAAGTACCTTAAAAAAAGGCCCTAAGTATAAAAGGTATAAAAGGCCCTAAGTACCTTAAAGATAAAAAGATTTTTCAACGTTAAGATGTTTAATTGTGTGAATAACTGTTCTGTATGATCTCTCTGATTTTTAAAGCAAATAACACGTATGAAATATTTTTGGGTTATAATCAATTTATTTAACAAGTTATTGTATGCCGCACCCCAAAATTCAATCCCATATTCAAGTCGCGAATGTACCAAAGCAAAATATAATGTTCTTAGTAAGTTAGAATCACATAAATTTCTTAAAAGACAAGGATAATTTTTGAGATTTTTTTTAGATTTTAGGCTGATAACCCGCTCACCCACCCATACACCTACAGTGCTATTGATCCCCCACCCATACACTTACAGAAATATTGAAACGCCAACCCACTCATATATGTACAGTATTGACCGCTCACCCAGTCGTATGACTTCTCACCCAGTCATGTACAGTGCTATTTAATCCTCTCCAACTTGAAAAAAATGTTTTTTGTTAAGTAAGACTACTCAACCTCAACTGTTGAAGAAGGTTCGTTTATCACCGTCATTTTTAATAAATGTGTTCAGTAGGCTTATCTTGAACACATTTTTACCAATGTTTTGTTTCAGGTGTTCCCAGATGAGTTTCACCTGGCCACTCTCAACGCCTTCCTGAAGTCCTGTGCAGAGCTGCAGCCTGGGGTCAATGTCAAGAATGTGGTGATCGCGTTGATAGATCGCCTTGCCACCTTCTCACAGCGTTCTGAGGTTCTCACTGCAGACATGGAGCAAGAGATTGCAAAACTCTTTGACATCTTCTCTGACCAAGTCGCTTCCATTATTGAGGTAACAGCTGAGATTATTTATAGTTCACTGCAGCACAAAGTGTATAGGGGAGGGGATTATGCTGCAACTTATGCTACATTATATATAATAATTTAACTGTTAATAAAAATCAGTATAAATTCCATTTATACAACTGTACATTTACAAGTAAATAATGTGTAATTTATGATTTACTAATAGGGCTCATTATCAGATATTCGTATATGGGGCACTCAAAATATTTTTCTAATTAATTTTACTGAAAAAATAAAACAGTCAGTTTTTCCTTTGACAGTAGAGACAGGGTTAAGAGCTAACGATATTATAAATATATTTACTCGTTAGATGTTATTTATAATTATTAACGTTATTTAACAAATTATTAGTTAGCAAAAGATTAGTATTGATCAATTAACATCAAACAGTTTCACTTCTGATAAATCTTTATGTAATATATAAAAAGTAATATTTTCAAAATGTTAAATAATTTTAAAGCTTATATGTCCATATTTATAATCTTAAATCTAATATTTACCGATACTCACGGACAATAATAATGAGTTATTATAAATAAAAATGAAGTAGAAGTAATATGCTGAAAAGTATAAAACTAAGAGTCTTATATGTTGTTTTATTAAAATAAAACATATTAAAAATTTGCATCTGCTTTAATATTGCTGAGGTAGTTAAAATATTTCTGTGGGACAGAGAAGAAGAGTATATTATGACGGCATATCTTATTACCTAAAACAAGCCATGTCCGGAGGAAATTTTTTTTGGCTCCAAGGTATTTAATTTTTAAATTTATATAGGGGTTTTCGGCTACGAGAAATCAATTGGTACCGGTCTCAACTCTGGGAAATTTCTTATTTCTGCTACTGAGGCTCCTAGACTGCCCATGTCTCACGACGAGGCTGCGCAGTTGAATATGACGTCACATGGGTGAAAACAGCTGATTTATTTATTCTATTAAATACTCGTAACTAAATCTACCAATTGCATAGAAGCATTCAGCTAAATAGTAAGCCAGTTATGTATCACTTATTAGCTGGAATTGTAATCACGGGAATTAGAACAGTATTTTTGTGTTCATTTTTGCAATTTAGCACATGTGACGTCATGGAAGATGCGCGTGATACCTACCGTCTTCTTTCTAGGCACGTTAGTTTTCGTGTATGTTTCTATAGTTACTTAGCAGTATAATATTATTTATTTTGCATTTTCTAGAATAAGGTTGACAAAAACTCAAAATTAAGTAATGTTAAACTAATTCACCCAAGTGGGGTATCAAATTAAAGGTATTCTTCTCTTACTTACTAATATTCTATCAGATTTTAGAAAATACTATGTTTATGAGCTCCACTGCTCCAAAAACCAAAATTCATCGTCATACTGCTGAAGAATCCTGGTGAGGCCGTAGGCCGATCTTCCTCAAAAGGCGTCATGCAGAGATCCACAAATGGGACTGTAGCAGAGTGCCTCAGTGAGTTCGAAAGGCCGAACTTTCCCCCGTGAGGCCGTAGGCCAAGTGCCACAAAGGGGCCTGTAGCAGAGCGTTTTGGCGAGGCCGTAGACCGAGCTCCCCCACGAGGCCGCAGACCGAGTTCCACAAAGAGGTTAGAGGTAAACGCGGAAGACCTCCGAAACAAAATCTTATTAATAACCTACAAGGTAGAGTAACAACAAAAGATCCTCAGGATCCTCTGAGAGATATGGATGCTACCTCTTCAGTTTGCAAAATGCAACTGAGCTAAGCTCGGTCTCCCGGTACTTATGGTCTAATTTACACACATTTCCCCTACGGATTGGCACTGGAAGAAGGTTGCACAAGTGTATTGCAACAATTGTATCGTAACCAATCTATCAAATCTAAATAAACATTTGCCACTCATTTTGTACAATTTTACATACATATTCATTCATATACGTACATAAAGGTGCAGCCATACTCATTCATACTAAAGTAAGTAGCCATTCCCCTTCCGGTGTGGGACCACACAATAAAAAGCCCTCGATATCAAAAGCTTTTTGAGCCTCAACACACCTTGAGCACATTTGAATTAGTTCTGCGTATTGTTGATCAAAAAATACCTGCCTGAAAGGGAAAA
>JAQJVL010000257.1:158500-216000 GCA_035578905.1 Stictocephala bisonia | reverse complement strand
AAAACATATATATTTTATTTTTACTTATTCTTAAGACGCAGATTGTTAAGATATGGACGAAATCCATGAGTGTAGATGAACGAATGTAGTCATTGTTACAAACTAAGGCCAACTATTCCTTAGAACATGTCATTAATTAATAGCCCAATGGCAAATGGACAGCCGGTGGTTATCGGCTGATTCCTTTCAAAATTTGTTACGACTCTTTAATGGGGTCGAACTGAGAACCTTTAGCTTATGATTTATTAAACACTACATGTGTTAAATCTTATAAATAGATAATAAAAAACAATAAATTTGTCTGAAAAGTACAGAAAAAACTAGCAATAAGGGTATATCATCATAAAATAGAAAAACAACTCTATGAAAGTTTAATATAGATTTATTGATGAAAAATAGCAATATTGATTTATAAAATAATTCCAAGGGATGGCTAGGATTCTTTTCTTTAGTTTTCCACTCAGTAATTTTGCATAAGAAAGAAGCTTTTTCATAAGAAAGTTAGGCCAGTTTTAAGAGACAATATCCTCTAAAATGTATGGCATTTAACGCCTGTATTGTCAACTCACTACACTCAGACTGCCCATACAAAACTAAAGGTGACATCTACACTTGCTTACTCAGCTACATCTTTTCATAGTTTAAAGTTTTAGTTGCAAAGGTCAGATCCTACAGTTACTAAGAATTATGATATATGTTCTACTATGTTTGATTTTCATTGGGTCTTGTGTTGGTTTGCCATATACAATATACTTTATACACAAGATACACATTCCAGTTTAGTACTCTATATAATGCTGAACAACATTAAAACAGTACGGATAGTGTGAAAAATGTTTGGTTATGACCATGTTCTATAATGGATAGAATATATAAATGTTGGTCTGAGATGTGTTCGTGATAGGAATGACAAACCATTTCTCTGATATGAAGAGTAGATTGCAAACATTTGTAATTCATGAAACATTGGTCATGAAATTAATGTGAGTGGAACATTTAAGGTTTGCTATAACTGTTTATGTTGAAACTGTCCCTCATTGAATTCCTCACTTTATTCCTACAGGCAACAATTGTACCTTAATTTATAATTAAATAAATTGAATATAAACCAAAATAACTGATCTGTTTTTACAGGTAGATACAGTATTGAATATGATCAGCCCTCTAGTGGGAGATCAACCTGATGAGCCGCCAGTAGAAGAGGAGGATCCCGAGGACTTTGCTGATGAACAGGGGTTACTGGGAAGGTTAGGCAGATTTACAAGTAGGCCTAATGATTGCCCAAAAATTTATTTGATTCAAAATTCTGTCTATTTTAAATTTTCTACGATTTTGAGCATTTGTTGACACTAGTGGCTGAGTTCTGTAACACAGCTACTTAGGGACAAAGTGTTGTGGAGATTGTAGGCGTTAGGTTTTATGCTTGGTCCTCTTAATACTGACACAGCGTCCGTTTAATTGTTGCAATATACCTTGATATTACTAGAGAAGTCTGGGGTGTCAGTGTGGAGTTGTAGTCAGTGACAGAATGTTGTGAGAGAAGATAATTTAGTATTGGACTTGTCAGTAACTGACAATCGGACCAATACTTTGTGGTTTGGATTCCACATAAAGCTGTAGGTTTCTTAATTGCCATGGCTATTGGGCTATTAATAAATGGCTCTTTCTGAGGAACAGTCAACCGTAGTGAGTACAATGACTAAAGTCATTTATCTACAATCATCATACTCATTCACATCTCATATTTACCATATATCTATGATCGGCACATTAAAAATGTAGGTATAGTTTCTTTTCTTAAATTATGACCTGATGTGCATCCTTTTTGCCTTCTAGGATTGCTTCATAGCTTTTAAAAGGAGTTAAAAAAACACATCATACTAATTAAAACAATGTATACATTTTTGTTACTAAATGATAATGTTCATTTTAAAATATATGAACAACTCTTTT
Source organism: Stictocephala bisonia (assembly GCA_035578905.1). Lineage (NCBI taxonomy): Eukaryota > Metazoa > Arthropoda > Insecta > Hemiptera > Membracidae > Stictocephala > Stictocephala bisonia. Next base: position 214,047 of record JAQJVL010000257.1, on the reverse strand, counting down.
TCATCAACTGAATTTTTATGTTTATGCTATTTTGAAATAATCCTTTCTTACTTTAGTCAAACATCTCAAACCTTTTAATTGCAATCGTATAAATGTAAAATTCAGAGGTTAGATAGGGCATAAGCAGACTCGCCTAAGAAGACTTTCCACCAACACCTTGCCATAGTAAACAATTAAGAAACATAAGACATCACAACTTTTCAGTGCCACTGTCTTGAAACAACCTCTACTCAGATGAGTAGAGACTGACTTAGCTTCAACTTTTGCTGGGTAGCTGGTAGTCAGTAAAGATATGTCCTATCTCTCCAATATACTAATTCCTGGACTAGTGCCCTTTAACCTAACCTTAATTTGTTACTTGTCACATTCAAAGTATTAAATGAAAATAAATGTTAATGTTTAAGTCTTTCCTGTAATTTATGCCTGCTTAGGAATTAGGCTTCTGATGTATTTTGATAATAAATAAAGTAACTATTGTTTCTCACACAGGTTCATTCATCACCTGAGGTCAGAGGTGCCAGACCAACAGTACCTGATCTTGAGCACAGCCAGAAAGCACCTCGGTGGAGGGGGTCGTAGGATCCGACACACCTTGCCCCCTCTGGTCTTCCAGGCCTACCAGTTAGCTTTCAAATACAGTGCCATGCGCTCTGAGGTGCGAACTAAGCAAAATAAACACAGCATCTTCTATTTTACTAGTAATATAGATTTCTTTAGTGAATCCTTAATTAACAACATAATTTCAGCTCCTCTGATATGATTTTCATATTCTAACTTCCATGTTTCAGGATGATAACTGGCAGAAAAAGTGTGCTAAGATCTTCCAATTCTGCCACCAGACCATTAGTGCGCTGACTAAAGCGGAGTTGGCTGAACTACCCTTGCGTCTTTTTTTACAGGGGGCATTGGCCATAGGTCAGATTCCCTTTGAGAACCATGAAAGTATCGCTTATGAGTTCCTCTCTCAGGTAAATTACTACATTCTTAATTTAGGACTTTTAGGTATACAGTAATTAACAGTTAGAGAGTTAAACATTTTTAATCAATTTCCCTTTATTTAAGAAATAATAAAAAAAAAATAATTAAAAAATAGGCTTCGTCAATTTTAAGATTGCTATAGATTTAATACCTATAAGCAGAGGAATCAGAAGAAGGTATGTCCAGATTACATCCTTCAATGAATTATGATAATTGGAAGTCTTAAGTTTGGAAACAATCTAAAAATGAGCTTCTCCTATCTTGAAATAGCATAAATTGGCATTACCAGAACTGTTTTTGAAAGTGATTTCTAAATTTTCATCAGTGTGATTTTTACAAACTAAAAAGAGTTGATTTCTTTGTAAAATTATGATTCTTGATTTTTTCTTTTTTTTCATTTCAAGGGCATAGACCTTGATCCTGATGGCTTTTATGAATGAGTAATAATTAAAATATACAGTACAGTCTCGATTATTCGACCTTCGCTTATTCGACATTCTGTGTTATCAGACATCACTCCCATAAAAAATAAAACAATAGCGGACAACGTGCAGCAAGCAATAACTCAATCAACTGTACCGCAAGACTACAATTTGCACGGTACAGACTGTATACGTCCCGCCACTGCCACGCCCCGTGCCCAATATCGCTGTCTATGTTCAGCTCGTGTGTCAGACATTGTCTGTCATTCCCTTTGTTTTATTATTCAGAACAGTCTGAGTCGTTTATTTTGAGAAATACAGTAGCCTACATCTGGTTTATAGAATTTGTTTGTGTTATGTTTCTGTTATTTTAGTGTGTAAATACGAGTTTGTTCTATCTCTTGTCATGTCTTCTAGTTTATTGCAGGTTTTATTTTAGTAACAAGTTTAGTTTTTATTATTAGTCGGTTCTGTATTATACGAGACGTGTTTTTAAAATAAGTGCCTATTTTAAATTATGCCGCCGCAGCCCTGCGGTCGCCGTGTAGCCACATCTGTTGGGGAGCCACAGACGCCATTTCGGAACCATCCGATCGAGTCTACATCTATTTCTTCTTTGAGTTCCTTATTGGAAATCGTAAATAATTTAAGAAATTCTCAAAAATTCCAATAAAATGCTTTATTATGTGAGGCCTTTTGCCTACAATGTAGGCATCGTCAGACATCAACATAAAATTCTAATTATAAAACATTTGTTTACAAAACATAATAATGTAAATATTTAAAACATATGGTAGATTTTAAAAATAATTAAATTTAAAGTGTGTATATATAAATATGAATGTAAAGTAATTTTAAGCTAAATTATACTATATAAATGTATAAATTTAAGTATGGACAATGTGAAAAATCAGCAATGGCCAAACATGCACTAGAAAAAGGACATAACTTTTCAAAATTTGAAGTTCTAAAACAAGTTAACAAAAATCAATTATTAGATGCATCAGAAACATTCTACATGAACAAATTTAACACACTAATTGTAAATAATGAACCTCCTCCCATTCAAAATTCTCCGTTTATATAGTATAATTTAGCTTAAAATTACTTTACATTCGTATTTATATACACACACTTTAAATTTAATTATTTTTAAAATCTACCATGTTTTAAATATTTACATTATTACGTTTTGTAAACAAATGTTTTAAAATTAGAATTTTATGTTGATGTCTGACGATGCCTACATTGTAGGCGAAAGGCCTCACATAATAAAGCATTTTATTGGAATTTTTGAGAATTTCTTAAATTATTTGAGTCTACATCTGTTTGCATGATTTTAAAATGACTCCACCTATTGAGAATCCCGCCGACTGCGAAGTACGTCCTGTAATACAGTTTCTCTGTGCTCAAGGCTTCAAAGCAGTTGACATTTTTCGCCAAATCAATCAAGTGTATGGTGAAAACATTATGAGTGATGGAATGGTTTGGAAATGGGTTAGGGCCTTTAAAGATGGCCGCACAAACATTCATGATGAGGAACGAAGTGGGCGACCTTCAGTCATTACCGATGATCTGATTCAAAAAGTGGACTGTAAAGTGAAAGAGAACAGACGATTCACAATTTCGTCCTTAGCTGAAACGTTTTCTGCTGTCTCAAGAAGTGTTCTTTAAGAAATTGTGTCCGAACGTTTAAATTATCGGAAACAGTGTTCACGCTGGTTGCCAAAAATGTTGACTGATGAGCACAAAACCAACAGTGCATTGAGTTTTCTCGAGCAATACAGTAACAAGGGGGATGATTTTATAAGCCATATTGTCACAGGCGATGAAACATTGGTAGCCTATGTTACACGGGAATCGAAGCAGCAATCAATAGAATGGCAGCATTCGTCATCCCCTAGAGAAGTGAAATTCAAACAAACAATTTCTGCTCAGAAAATCATGTGCACTGTTTTGGGACAGAAAGGGTGTGTTGCTGGTCGATTTTTTGCCTCGTGGTGACATGATCAATGCAGCTGCGTACTGTGAGACTTTACAAAAACTGTGCTGCGCAATTCAAAACAAAAGGCGTGGCATGCTGAGTGAAGGTGTCGTTTTGCTCCACGATAATGCCCGTCCACACACAGCAAATCGAACACAAGACCTTATCACTTCTTTTGGCTGGGAACAATTTGACCACCCTCCATACAGTCCCGATCTAGCACTGAGACTACCATTTGTTTCTGTACTTGAAGGCGCTGCGCCCCGCGGCAGCGCCATTCCGATGATGACGAAGTAAAAACGACTGTGAAGCAGTGGTTGTCTAATCAAGCGGCAACCTTCTTTGATGATGGCATACAAAAGCTGGTCCCAAGATAAGATAAGTGCCTTAATATTAATAGGAATTATGTAAAGAAGTAGAGTAAAGTATGGCTTTTCAAGTGAATAAATTATTTTTGGAAAAGATTTACTTTTTTATATATATATATATATATATATCAAAACAGTACTTACCGGTACTTTAAAAACACGCCTCGTATATCAATAAAAGCCAACGATGTAACTGGCAGTTTTTATATTTAAACAATATTGTTAAATGTATACTGCACACAATTATAACTTTATTTTGTTCTTACCTAGAATTTTATTACATTCTCCCTATTATCCGACTTCATGGCCGCCTGTTTACATTGGATAGTCGAGACTCTAGTGTACCACTAAAAAATTTCTTGAATAGAGATTTTAGCTTAGGTTTATAACATTTTTATAACTACTATTTTTAGTTATTTGGTTTTAGGCCTTTTCTTTGTATGAAGATGAGATCTCCGACAGTAAAAGCCAACTAGCTGCTATCACATTACTTGTTGCATCCTTCGAGCGTATGAGCTGTTTTGGAGAGGAGAATGCGGAGCCAGTACGCACCCAGTGTGCTCTGGCTGCTAGTAAACTCCTCAAGAAACCTGACCAGTGCCGTGGTGTCGCCACTTGTTGCCATCTCTTTTGGTCTGGCAAGACTTCTACTGGCGAGGAGGTACACATTTTGATTGAATTTTAGTGTTTTATCATTGTGAATCACTCACAACAGGGAAATAAATCCTTTGTGAGTCTTTCTTATTGAAGATGGAAAATGTGCTGTGCTGAAATTGATCATCTAATATTTTTACCTTCTTGTGTATGCTATGCATTGAACTTGTGCTTTGATGTTCATTTTTAGCCCCTTTAACCCTTTGAACCCAGGCCCAAAAAATTAGTGAACATTTTTCCCAAGACCAGTTTTACATAGTACTGTTGATGTTGAAAAACGCCGGACCTATTTTGACCCGTTTTGCAGGATTTGGCATAAAATATCATATCTTAAAAAATACTATAGCTATCATAATGTTTGTGGCACCAAAATGCTTATAAGTTTGTCTACAAGGAAAAAATAAAGTGTTATAAGATTGTTATTTTATAACAAAAATTGAGTTTATATAAACAAAAATAATTACTTTTTAGTTTCGACTTTTTAGCATAAAAACAAAAAAGAATTAACCTGTCGGAACTCATTTTATTATAAAGCACAAATAATTATTCATTATTATTCATCTCTAAGACGCCGATCATAGAGATATGGGCGAATATGAGGCGTGAATGAGTGTAGTCATTGTTACTATCTGAGTTCGACTTAGCTCAGAAAGGACTATTTATTACTAGCTTAGTAGCCAGGGCAACTATGGGACCTACAGTTTTAAGTGGAATCCGAACCACATAGTGTTGCTCTGATTTTCAGCTAACTGACAAGTTTGACACTTAGTTCTCTTCCCTACACAACACCTGAACCTTGACTACCGTTCAACACGGACACTCCAGACTTCTCTAGTAGTGTCCATATTGATGACAACCATTGAGCGGACGCCACGTCGGTATTAAGAGAACCGAGCATGGAACCTATCGCCTACAATCTCCCAAACACTTTGTCCCCAAGTAGCTGATTTACAGCACTGCATAATTGTCAACATACATAAAAAAATCAGGTTCCTAACTAAAAAATAACTATGTAAACAATACAATTGCTTTTTTACAGAATACTTGAAAATCGGCGAATAATGGATTATATACAAATAGTAGATTATAGTAGAACCTCTTTAATCCTAACCAATTAAAACCGGTTTGTGTTCGGACTATCAAATGTTCGAATTACAGAACATATTTTTATTTTCACATAAAAAGTAAAAATATGGCTAAAATAGATCATACTTTAGGTTTAAAGAAAAGAGAGAAATAATTTAGAGTGTAAAAGATTGTATTGTTTATTCAACAACGCACATACAATATAAACATTAATTACAGTAAATAAAAATTATACTGCTTATCATATAAGCTTGATAATGTTGCTATTATGATAAAAATGAGAAACTGAACCTGGTAAATATTTATATAAAAACTGGAAAATAATCAATACATACTACAGTAATTACATAAATTATTGAAAAAAGTCAGACATCTTCTTCTGATCAATGAAGATCAGAAGAAAATGTTGCATTCACATTTTTTTCTTCCTCGTGGTGGCGTTCAGAGTAACGGACGTTCAGATTAAAGAGGTTCTACTATATATACGAGTAATGGATTATATACCGTTCCATTAATATCTTTTTTCACCATAAAAACCTTTTATAAAACTAGAAGTATAGTTATCTGCAAAATGTGAGACAAGTTGTAAACAGAATTGAATGTTTTCACCAGGTGTTTTTATCAAGCAGAAAGTGATAAGAGGAGACTGATAAATAAGGGTGGAGCTCTGGCATAAAGGATTACTGGACTCTTGAATAAAAACTGAATGGCATTAATTGGATATTTTTGCTTGTGAATTTCTATTCATTAATGTTATCTGTCTCTTTTGAGTGCTGATAAGGAAGTGGTCGTCTGATGCCCATAGTCTTATAGTCTTATGGGCAAATATATTATTACTAAGATAATTTGTTTATCTCGTGGCCAAATCACATACTGTTAAGGAAGTGGCCCATCTGGGCTGATATTTTCTGACAAAGATATATCATTTATCTTGTTGCCAAATATTATCTGCTAGTTCTGTTTATCAACTTTTATCACACCTGAAACATTCCTGATATGAAAACTATATCCCCCTTTACTTTGCTGGAACTGAATGAATCGCAGAACTGACATTTTCCCATTGATATAACCGACTTTAGGAACCACCTGTCCCTAAAAACTAACACTAAATATGCTACACATAATATATACATCGATAAAACAATATTTATACACCACAAAATAACCAAACAGTGATCGTGTGAAGGTTACAGCCAACTACTGCTAGTGTTGTTGTTTGTTTACTTTGTTGGCGCTACGGCCACAGTCACTATCATACTAATATTGATATCTGTTTGTATTTCATATCTTTTTGACTGTTTGTACTATAGTGAATGCTACAAGATGATTGTAAATTGATTATTAATGATGTATGCAACATAATACCACCCACTATTATGAAAAGAAGCAACAGAGTTATTTACAACCGCTTAAATTCCACTGGCGATATATCGTCGGCGGAGGTTTCTTGACAGTTTTTTACTGGCGATAATTCGGCGGCTTGGTTCAAAGAGTTAATCTTCTGTAAAGGTCGCTTTGAAAACTATATGGCAGCTAAGCCAAAATAATAATTTACAGGCTTTAATATAAGTTTGTCTAGTAAATATTATTGCCTAGCCATAAATATTTATTATCATTTTGAAGGTATAAAATATTGAAAAATAATATGAAATATAAATCTCTTTGTAACACACAACAAAATTTGTTTGAAACCTTTTTTATCAAATCTGATGTATAATTATTTCAAATTTAGTTCCTGTAGTAAAATGAATTAATAAAATATAAGGTAAAAATTTTACAAAATACAAAATTTTCACCATTTAAACATTATTTTTGTCATATTTATAATCAAAGGATGAGCATTACAAACATTAAATGTGAAAAAACTGCACACTAAATTTGTGATGGTTACGAAGAGGTATAGTTTTTCATAATACAATTTTAATTTTTAGTATCAATATTATTGAAAACAACTATACAAGGTGTCCCAACTCTCTGGATACGATTTGTGATGTTGTTCTTTGGGCCAAGACAAACACATCTTGTAATGTGAAAATGAACATAGGTCTTGTAAAGTTTTAACTACTATTAAGTATATTTAATGTACTATTTGTATGCAGCAGTCCTATATAATTTTGCTTAAATTTACACCACTAAAATGTAACGTAATAAGGATAATGTTAAGTTCATAATTAGGCAACACTCATATTATTATTATTGTAAACAGCTGACAGTAATAAAGCAGCTGACTATGTGGTACTAAACAGCTATCTTCATACCAGAATGTAGACTGTTGCAACTATTCAATATGATTGTTATGTCCTTTGCTATTATTTATATGAGAAAAAAGTATTTTACATACTCCTCACAGTTTAGCCCTGTCAAGATCTTTAAATGTCAACATCACGAATATCAGATATTTTGATACTGATAATAAATTCATTGTATTGGTTTCTCATTGTGGAATTTGGTCGGACGAAAATTTGAAAAAAAAATAAATCTTGACTTGCCAAATCATATGGGCCTACAGGCCTATGTGAGAACTTTATTCAACAAGTGAAGTACCAACTGTTAGCTCAGGCGGGGATTCGAAGCCCTCCGTAGTCAGAGGCCTTAGCCACTGGCAATCTAGGCTTGATATAGTGTAGATTTAAGTCAACCTGCATGATGTGGGATATCTTGCAAAACGGTGAGATTCGGATTAATTGGAATCTTTTGGAAGTGCCTCATGAGCACTGGAACCCATGGTAGAGGAGTTGCAACGGGAGGGGCCATTGCAACTGATCAGCTTTTTTTCAAACATTTCATTTTTTCAAAGTATCATTAAATTTGTCATATAAATTGTGAAACAAACATTATAATTTCAGTTTTTGATTTATTAATGTGTAAACAAGTGAAACTTTTCAAAGGATGTATTACTGGTGACCCAATATTGGTTAATTTGATTCAGTAGTTTCAAAAATATTACTTTTTAAATAATTTTAGGTTAGGTTAAGGGGCACAATGCCTGGAATTAGTATAGTAGGAGAAATATGGCATCAGCAAATTTACTTGAAAACAAGTCCAACAACACACCTTGAAGTAGTAAACAAATAAGAAGATACATCACATGACATAAATATACAGCAGAACTTCAACTGACTTATGGAAAATACCAGTGGTGCTGAAAATTTGTGTTTGTCTCTTGGTTTTTTACTACTGTAAAGTGTGTTGGTGGACTTGTTTCCTTAGGTAATTTTGCAATACCCCATTTTTTTAGTAAAAAACACACATATAGATGGAAAATTATGCACCATAGACCCTGTTTGTATGGTAAAATATGTTTGTCTTGACCAAGGATCAATCCCACAAAACATGTGCTGAGAGTTGCAGAACACCCTGTACATATGGTGCAATTGAAACATTCAAAAGAGAAGTAAATAAGTGCTGTGATTAATTTGTCTGCACTACAATTTTCTAAATCCAATAAAGTCCAGCTGTTGAGTAGTTTATTTGTATGACAAACATTTATATTGACTGAAAGTACAAAAACATGATTATTGTGGCCCACATTTGATCTCAGTGATGACTTTTAGCTTTAATAATTTTATGCTTATATTTTTTATTTGAACTCTCCGCAAAAAAATAAAATAAAATAATAACCTTTTTATTGACTTAGATATAATAGAAGTGTCAAAAAGTTTGTTATTGTTAAGGTCCACGATGGTAAGCGTGTAGTGGAGTGCCTCAAGAAAGCAGTGAGGATCGCTAGTCAATGTATGGACCTCTCTGTGCAGACACAGCTGTTTGTAGAACTACTTAACCACTACCTCTACTTCTACGAGAAAGGAAACAACCAAGTACGTTGCTAGTTGATACTATGGTGGTATGCACTATAGTTAGAATGCATATGGTGATATTCTCTTTATAATTACAATTATTTTTTGTCCTTCACCTTATCTTACACTCTTTTGTCACATGTGAATTAACTTGTACGTTATGGCTCATCAAGGATTCATAAACGTGACCATTATTAATTCTTATATTTGTAGTTTCAAGGTAAGGCATGTACCTTAGATCATAATATTCCGTTTTTACTTTTAAATGTGTTACAGAATCTGTGGCTAAATCTAGATTTGCAAAATTTGTCTTCATTTACAAGTAATTATTAGGTTTAAGATTGATAAGATTAGTTAAAAAGGAGAAGAGAGCATACCTGATAAAATAGTAAACTGGAGACACAACACAAAGAACAGATAGTAAATATTTTGGGGTCAATTATCTGATGACATATCTTGCTTTGTAATTTCTAAGCCAACTATTGCTTGCTGTAAAATCCTTGATTCCTACCATTTTCTTAGGAATTATATTGGACTTTTCACAAAATTAATTTACCACAAAATGGTTCTCCAACAATGACCTATAATCTCTTGAAACATTATTCATGTAGCACTACTTGTGGATACCTCTTTTTATAAAAAATACTGTACTTATAGTAAAAATTTACTTTAAAAGTAGAATTTTGCTGTGATACAACTCTAATAATTGTTTTATGTCCATTTTAGGTAACCATTGCAGTATTGAACCAAGTTATAAGTAAAATACGTGAAGCCTTGCCTAATTTGGAATCCAATGAAGAAACAGAACAAATCAGTAAACACTTTTCCAATACAATTGAACACCTGCGCAACCGTATTGAAAGTCCTGAGTCTGAAGGTGTTAGTTATGAAGGTTTAGTCCTTTAGACAAATTTCATGCAGTCAGCTGAGATATATGTAAATTTCTATATTCTATGAGTCGTTATATTTAGATAAGTTTATTTTTGCTATATTTGACTATTAAATATAATTAACTTCATACCATACACGTGAACCTGAACATTATTTTAATGGAGTGAAAAATTGAAGTGCTCAAAAGTACATTGGTATAATTATTTATAAGTTGATGTAATTATAGTGGACTGCTCTCATCACTCCAAAGAGTTTGCTTTACAGCAGAACAAGTATTACATGTCGATTTAAATGTCCTGTCAAAAAGTGTGAAAATGTACTAAAAAGGTGTATGAGTAATGCGACCACAGTGGAATAGCCTTGGTATATCAGCATTGTGGAGTCTGTCTCTGTATGTAAGTAGTGCTGATTACTCATGGCTGACAAATTTATTTACCAACTAACAAAAATTTGCTATAAACCTATATTTCACTATATCAAAAATAACCCTTGTTAAGATTGAACCTTGTATAGATGCTGAATTGTTAAACTTTTGTTTTTTAACCACATATAATGTGATATGAAATTGTCTTTATTAGGGTCAAAGTTAGGATTATAAAGTCCTCTCCTCCACCTAACTCCAATGTAGAATGTGTTAATGTGGGTTGCATTACTGCCAAGCGTACAAAAATATTTGTATTCTAAAACAGGGTCTTATTATCCACAGCATAAAATTCGCTTAATTAAAAATTGCCGGATAGTAGGAAAATAAAGGAAAATTAAAAAAATGTTAACCATCTATTTTTTATGCTGTTAATACTCCCCCAACACCCTACCTTAAACATTCTATAATCTACTTTTGCAGGGTATAATAATGGTGTTCTTGGATAAACCAGAATGCCGTAAGGGTTTGGTTAAACAGTTCTGTATTCTAAGGATTTTTACTAAGCAACCTGACTACAGATCTGCCGAGTGAACTTATTTTCTGCATCCTATCAACCTTTTTAAAGTTGTTTGTAGTTAATTTTAATAGTTCATTATTAATTCACATTTTAGTATGAAGCGTAATGTATTAAAAATATGTAACTGGTATTCTACAAAAGTAATAATTTATTTTTGCTTTATAAATTTATAATAGCAATATGTTGTTTATAATACACTAAAAATATATGTACTGTATTTATTTAATTTGCAAGTAATTAAGCATGAACTATTATAAATTATACAATAATTTATCATTTATTCTAGTTTTGTATGTAAATAGATTATGTATTGACTAATGCATACTCACTGAATGTTGTCATCGTACATTGTATAAAGTTCGTTTTGTACAGATAATATCAATTTATATTCTTTTTAGTTATAAAATATATATATATATAAATGCATGGAAATCAAGAATAGTGTTGTTATTTCAACCAACCTTAAACACTGTTTTACTTTGGAATTGAATTTTGATAAAAATATATTGGTAATAATTAATTGGTCCACTAGGTTACTTCACAGCCAATTAATTATTCTTTCACTTTAAACACGTTGTGTGCGGGCCACTCAGGTGTGGCTTTTCTGCAAGGGGCGAACCCCTCGCCTACAAGTGGCCTGTAGGCGAGGGGTCCACTCTGTGCGACGGAGCCATGCCCCTTTCATCCGAGTGGCCCGCACACAACGTGTTGAGCCCTCTATTACAGTGAGCCACTTGTGGCGAGTAACATGTGTACGGATTGGTCTAAAAACATAGTTTATTTGGGAGCTTACTTCACTGTCACATATAAAGTTGATGTGAGCCGAGCCCGACATTGGCTGGTGCTGGGCGTGGGGCATTGTTGCTTATGAGACCTATCACTCTAGGACACAAGTGGCAGCCACTCTTGCTTACACTCTGAACACTCTTCGGCAACAGCCAAACTTCTCACAACTAACTTGCATTTAATTCTTATAAATATTATTATTAATAATATAATAGTGATAAAACAACAATATGCATAAAGCTATGAAAAACTTACTAAATTATTTACTCAGAAGATACTGTCTGAGAAATAAAAAACCGTTCTGAACTCTGGGATTTTACATACCAAAAATACTATGACAAAACTAATTACTCAACTATAAACCATCAGACAATATACATAAACAAAATGCACAAAAACTAAGCTACTAATCAAATTGAACTTACAATATTGAGATCACCGTGATTCTGAAAGTATTAACACTCAAGTAAGTGATTTATTACTTTTCTAAATTTATTTGTTCTAACTATGGTTTCATATAATAACTAATACAACACTTACTTGAAACTAAATGTAGGCTTATAGCTTCGTGTATTTTTCAAATAGTCATTAAATAGATCAGTAGGACATCAGCAAACTTACCTTAAAAGACGAGTTCACTAACATCAGAGTAGTAGTGACAAATACAAAATAAACACAATCTCACAAATTTTCAATACCACTGGCATTTTCTTCAGGTGAGTAGAGGGCCTGAAAATTTGTGAGATTGTGTTTATTACCACTACTCTGATGTTAGTGAACTTGTCTTTTAAGGTAAGTTTGCTGATGTCTTATCTCTCCGATATACTAATTCCTGGCCTAGTGCCCTTTATCCTAACCTAAATAGATCAGTAGTAATAATAATGAATTGTAGTGGTAAACGATGTAATAAATGTAAACAATAAAAAAATATAGTCTAAAGATGTTTAAAATGTATTGTGACTATTTTAATTTTGCTGTTTAATATTCTCTCGATTTTTCAATACATATTTTTTCAATTGTAATTTAATATTTATTTCGAACAAAGAACTTAAAAATGTATAACTAGTTTCAAATTTTAAAATGAATAACTTCTATTTGCGAAATGCTTCTCCTCACTTTTTTTATCACTGCTAGTTATTTCTGTTTTGATCAGCACCGACAACTCATCAAACGATGTGTTAGACGTGAAAATAATTGAAAAACTGTATGTGTCCGCACATAGTTAGTAAAATATTTTGTGAGTCCATTTGTTATTTGAAATGAGAGCATAGTTTGTAGGAACATTTCCTTTTCAGCTCCGTCTTTTTTTTCAGTGTTATCAAAGCAACGGGATGAAGTTTTTCACAGCATTTGTTCAACTTCAACAGTATTCTTAATGAAGTTCAAGGTCCAAACACTTGTTACTCACAATGGACTAAAATGATCAGGAGCCCAAATGTGTCCTAGTGTAATAAAGGCCAAAGTGTGTTAAGAGTATGTGTGAAAAGATTCACTTTGCTTTACTGTAGATGCCATAATCATGTATATGCATCATACAAATTAGTTTTAGCATTGTTTTCTTGTGATAGTTCTAAATTGGTGTTCAAGTCAATTAGGGATGTATCACATCACGTCACTGCACTATTTGCTCAGCGATCTATAATAGGCTGGTTTTTGTCTGGTTTTCAACACTTTATTCACATTGTTCAGCCCCACACATGTGCATATATGTCTTACTTATGTAAACCGCACCAAAATAGTCCGATGATAGCTGTGGCATGTGAAGCCCCCTCCTCACTTCTCACCCAGCAATGTTATCAAATACAAATTCGTTGAAAATATTAATGATTTTTCTAAACATCTGTTGCAGTAATCAAACATTATCATTTGTTATTACAAACCACGGTACATATAAAAGAAGACAGTAGGTATCCAATAACGTCACATTGGCGAAATTACAAAAATAAACACAAAAATACTAGAATCTATCTACAATGTTGTAGATAGTACCTTGACGCGGTTGTCACCGGAAACTGTAGATTCTAGTTATGACACCGGCCGCTTAAGCCTAAGTTCTAAGACAAAAATACTGTTCTAATTCCCATAATTATAATTCCAGCTGATACGTGGTAAATAACATGCTTAACTATTCAGCTGAATGCTTCTATGTACTTGGTGAATTTAGTTACCAGTATTTAATAAAATAAACAAACCAGCTGATTTCGCCCATATGACGTTACTGTCTACTGCGCAGTCTCGTCGTGATACCTGACGTCTTTTCTAAATAGTTATTGTGTTAGTGTTATAATGCACGTTTTTTGGTTATATATATTTAGTGATATAATTACGGATAAAAACAGCTACTTCACTTGATAAATATTATTTAATTTAATAGTACTTTCTATAGAAAACAAAATATTCATACTATTACAATGCTATAAACAATTACAGTATTAACACATACACAAATTGACAGTATTGAACATGCGCATACTTGTCATTGATAATAAATTGCGGTTTGGTAATTCTCAGAAACGATATGGCATCGGAATATTTTGATGCGGTTTACACTAAATAGTTAATGTAGTGTGATTCTTAACCTGCTTTAAACTGTTATTTTACATCATGGAAAAATAAAATATATTATAAGTAAGAAAATATATTTTGAATTTTCCTCCTTAGTTCCTAGTTTATTATTGAGTGTTAAATCAAAATTTATATATATTGGTGTTGTAGTTAAAACATCTTCAGAATCTACAGTTAGAGACGGAGGACGAGTCTGATGGTTAAACAGTTCTGCAGTCTTCCTGAAGCAATATGGATACGTTTCAATATCTTGAGGGACAATCATTATGCACAGATGATTGAGATGAGTAATAGATATTCAATATTTATATTTAAATAATGATTCAATAATAATGAGCCCGATTTAGATAATGAATAGTAGTTGGTAACTTAAAGCTGGAATTATATGACGAGGATAATAAAGCATTGGAAGTACATCAGGGCTATATGAACTGAAGACATCCAAATTAGATTTATACACCGAAGAACCCTTGGAAAGATTCAAACATTACTTAACACTCCAACGTTAAAATAAGTTATAACCAAGTTTTTTTTAAGGAGAGTGGCTGATCTCTTTTTTAATTTTATTCTGCCCATTCCCTATATAGACTGTTGATGTGCAGAGAACTTATTCAGACAGCGTAAGGGATAGAACCATTAGAGTACAAGATGAACATACTGAATAAAAACTTGCAATCGATTCTAGGATTTCAATGTGCACCATCTCTTTATTCAAGCTTAAAGTCCTGAAACCTTAGACTGTTCAGCCACTGGCTCTACCAACAGCGGTTATATGTAACAGTCTTTAAAATACACAGCAATATTGTAAATCTCTTTGAAGAGACAATTTGATGGTGTTTGTTTTAAAGTGCTATATTTTATTTCAGTTATTTTGACTGCCCTTTTTTACAAAATGACAACAAGTTTTCATTTTTACAGAAAAATATTGGTACCTTTTTTACTCTTAACAAAAATAATTGGTCGGTAGTGTAGTTGGTTCAATCCCAGCTTCATGTGCTAAAGGTTCTCAGTTCGATCCCAATCAGTCAATACATTTTGAGAAGGATTAGCTGATAATTACCGGCTGTTCATTTGTCATTGGGCTATTAATTAATGACACTTTCTAAGGAATAAGTCGGCCTTAGTTTGTAACAATGACCACATTCGCTCATCTACACTCATTCGAAATCCATATTCGCCCATATCCATACATCCCATCCAAAGTGGCGATATCGGAGGCCATGGCTACATATTTTAGCTCTGTTTACGAAAGTTGTAATCTCAGCCTGGACGAGCTGTGGCAGCAGGCGCGCGCCTCACCTGTCATGGACAATGCTTCTTCTTTAACTCTGAATGGAATAACTAAGCAAGAGGTGTTAAATGGATTAAAGAAACTGAGACCTAAGAGATCAATGGGGCCTGACGAGGTACCGCCTTACATCTTTAAAGCTTGCGCTGAGTGTTTTGTTACGCTTACATTATCTTTTTAATTTATCTGTAAAAAATAAAGTTTTTCCAGATGTGTGGAAAATCACCAAAGTGGTACCAATACCGAAAAAAGGTTCTAAAAAGGACATAAAAAACTACCGACCCATTGCTCTTTTATCCTCGCCTGCTAAAGTATTCGAATTGGTTATTTACAATAGATTATTTTTCCACGTAAAGAGTCATATTAGTGAATTCCAGCATGGTTTTTTTCCCTAACAGGTCAATAAACTCCAATCTTCTAAATTTCACTCAGTACTGTATGTCAGCTATAGACAATAACGCCCAAATCGATGTAGCATATACCGATTTTGCCAAGACTTTCGATAAAGTCACTGCATTAGCCCTTCTGAGTAAGTTAAACTTTTTTGGTCTAAATGAAAACACTCTTAAATTGTTTGCTTCTTACTTGTACAGAAGGGAACAATATGTTTTTTTTTAGGGGTTTTTGTCCAAAAAAATTACTGTTGAGTCAGGCGTACCTCAGGGCTCAAACCTTGGTCCCTTACTGTTTCTAATATTTATTAATGATATCATTAAATGTGTAAAGAACAGTTTAATTTTGTTATATGCCGATGATATAAAAATATTCAAAAAAATTAGAAGTTTGTTAAATTGTCACATATTGCTAGAGGATTTACATTCGCTGTTCACATGGAGCACCAACAATTTAAAATTTAATGTTAAAAAGTGTGCTGTAATGACGTTTACTAAGAAAACAGAGAGAAATACCATTCGTTTTAATTACTCTATTGGCGGTGAACAGTTATCATTAAAGACAAGTCTTAAAGATTTGGGAATTATATTTGATTTAAATTTTTCATTTGTAGAGCATGTTACAGCCATTTGTAAATCAGCTTATTCCATGATGGGTTCTATTAGAATAACGGGATTTTTCTTGACAAAGCCGAAACATTGATTTTATACACAAATAGATTTCCCATCCAATGTTAAATGTTGAGTGTCAAAATATCAGCTGTTTTTGTGGTCCATTTTGGAGCGCTAGTGTAGTCCCATGTAAATGTAATGCAATTTAAACCAGCTGTGGTTGCGGGCCACACAAACTAACAAAATTACTGCCACAAATATTCCTATTAGATGGTTTATCTATCGTAGGTTTATATAATCAATGGCCGAACTCACTCAAGCTTTTATTATTTTCGTTGGTAAGATCAAAATTAGAGTACGGGTCAATAATATGGTATCCACACGTTAATTATCTCTCTGATATGATTGAAAACGTTCAAAACAAATTTTTAAGATTTTTGTATTTTAAATCATTTAGAATTCCTGCCACTTTGATACCTTATAGCCAATTATTAAGTGTTTTTGAATTAGTGAGCCTTTCCAAAAGACGAGACGTGTGTGTACTGATGTACCTGCAGAAACTGGCGCGCAGCGAGCTGGACGACAGCCGCCTGTTGTCTCAGCTGGACTTCACTGTGCCTCGGCACAACTCTCGCTGCTCCTTCCTGCTCTCTCCGGGTACTCACGTACCATCTTAGGTTATTACTCCCCTGTCAATCTTATGTCCAGGCTGTATAACATTTACTCTCCCTCAATAGATTTATTTCACCATCCATTAAAATTAAGAGTTTGCATAATGCTTTAGTTATATAATTCGTTATTACACTAATATTATATTTTGTTAAGTTTTTTATTTTTTTCTTTATAAATTTTATTTTTGTTGGTTGAATTTTATTGTTGTGCATGTTATCAACTGATTAACTGATTATATAAATAATTTACTGCCTTACTTGCACAATCCATTTCATTTAAATTGCGATGTATACATTTCGAGGATAACCCCATCTTCATAGCATCTTAAAATATAAAATATAAAAATAAAAATAAAAGTGACAGTTCTTATCATATGGTAGGTTTGATGTTCTCATAATGGCTAAGTTGAGCTGTTACCATGTGTTCTGTTTTTTATCATAATTTCATATATTGGATTTGCTGTGAAATTTATTTGTTTGTTAAGAACAAGATTTGGTTCGTCTTTAACACTTTTATATATCTCGTAGCCTTCTAAACAGTCTAATTTTCTTCCTTTTTGTTCAAAATGTAGAATTTCAATATTTTCAATTTTGCAGTAGTCGTGGCAGGTGTTTAATATATGTTCTGCATAATTTGATTCTGTTTTTCCATTCTTGATACATTGAATGTGTTCCTGGTATCTTTTGTGAAAACTCCTACCTGTTTGGCCTATATAGAATGCATCACATTCACCACATTTCATTTTATAAACTCCTGATTTCTCAGTGTTCGGTACTTTGTTTTTTGAGGTGGATATTGACAGATGTTTTAAGATGCTATTATTTGTTTTAAAAGCTACTGTATAGCCTTGCTTAGCAAATGTGTGTGTCGCTAAGCGTTGCGTTTGTGGAGAATGTTCCATGAGGACATATTTATTTGGTGTTTTTTTAAAATTTCGTTTGTTTTTCTTAATTTTGGTTAATAATCTCTCAATTATGTTGTATTTGTATCCATTCTGCTGAGCTATGAATTTGATTGTATTAAGTTCTTCAAAATAATCTTCTTCACTAAGTGGTGTGTTGACTAGTCTATGGATCATGGATTTTAATGCAGCATATTTGTGTGATTTAGGATGATTTGAGTTTGCATGGATTGTGGTGTCTGTGTGTGTTGGTTTTCGGTAAATTTTGAAGGAATGTTTTTGATCATTTTTGGTAATTGTTAGGTCTAGATAATTGATTGAGTTATTGATTTCATTTTCACAGGTGAATTTAAGTTTAGGATGGAGTGTGTTCAAGAAGTTTTTAAATATGTGTATTTCATTGAGATTACCTTCGTATAAACAAATTACATCATCAACAAACCTATACCAGTAAACAATTTTATGTTTGTGTTTGTTGAAATCTGACTTGATTTTTGTGAATTCTATGTTATCTAGAAATAGCTCAGCCAATATACATGATAATGGAGATCCCATAGCAAGACCTTCTTTCTGAAAGTAATACTTCCCTTCAAATTCAAAGTAATTTTGTTTAAGAATGATATTTAGAAGAGTTATAACTTCAATTATGGCTTCGTCATTTAATTTGTTGCTGTCTTTAAGATATAATTCTAATATTCCTGGTATTTCATTTGTTGGAACGTTTGTATAGAGGTTTGTGATATCAAATGAGACCAGTTGAGTGTTTGTAGGTATTTGAATGTCTTTTATTTTTGTGACTAGATCATTGGTGTTTCTTAACCCTTTCAGGAGTAAAGACGTCATATGACGTCCTAATTTTCGTGACTGAAAGGAGTATTAGTTTTGAAATAAAAAAGTTGTAGAGGAGTAAAAAAATTAAATGTCAAAAAATGTTTCAAACTTGTTTATTACATTACATAATTAATTATTATATTTCTTATCATTTAAAATTACATTGATTTAGTAATTTTTTTTAGTGTGGAATACCTCAAAGCAGGGGTATATGCATAGTGGGATTCGGCATTGAGAGCATTCATGGGAAGTGTCCTTGCGTCTTTTTTGCTGAGTTTTTGTGTTGTTGCATACGTAACACTTCCTCTGAAGTATTCTGCTATTGGCTTCTCTCTTAGGCAGAGGTCGGATAAAATGACGTCCGGATAAACGAAGTGGGTGTTTATCACCTGCTGGAGCAGCTGCTTGCAGAGGTCTTCCTACTTCTTCAGTTTTCCAAGTGTAATGGTTTTCTAATATTTGTCTGATAAGACTGAGTCGAAAGTCCACAAATGCCTTGTTTTTACCAGTATATAGATTATACATCCGATATGAATTGAGCAAAATGATGTCCAGGATATGAAAAAATAACTTTCTATACCATTTGTTGGTTTTTCGAGTAGTGTCATTGAAGGACATCATCATGTCGGCACGGTCCACAGCTCCCATGTTCTTGTTGTATTCAACAACAGATAGCGGTTTTGAAGTTGTACTTCCATTTTTATTGGTGTTGACCATTTCATGCCTATGTACACTAGTTAGCATAGTCACATTTCTTCTGTCACACCATCTCACGGCTAGAAGTGTTCCATTGTTACGTACAGTAACATCTCCTTTCTTCATTTTGTTAGGTAGGCAAGGTAAACCTTTACGGTTTGCCCGTACGGTACCACATGCGCCAGTTGCTTGTTCATTTAGCCATGTAAATAGCTCTGGACTGGAATACCAGTTATCTACATATATTACATGGTTTTTCTCAAGATATGGCTGCATCAAAGTCTTAATAACTTTAGCAGAGGCACTTGAAAATGTAGTATCATCACTGTAATCAGTCCCCTTTCCAGTGTAAATGATGAAATCAAGTACTATTCCTGTCAAACAGTCACATAAAACAAAGAGTTTTATTCCAAAACGGTTTCTTTTATTGGGTATGTATTGTTTGAACCCCAGCCTACCCTTCCATAACATCAAACTCTCATCGATTACTAGATTTTGCCCAGGAGAAAATGACGAGGAAAATTTGCGTCTAGTAGTTTCAAGTACAGTACGAATCTTGTACAGTTTGTCACCACTACTTACAAGAGTATTATCATCTAAATGTAACATGCGTAGTAATAGCAAAAATCGGTCCTGACTAAAGATTTTAGAGAAAATGGGTGTTTCCAAAAGTGGATCGGTACTCCAATAGAGCTTCATTGTATTTTTTTTACAGTGTGGCATTAAAAATGAAGCAGCAAAGAAACAGTACAGTTCATCAGTATGAGTGTCAACCCAACGTTTTAGTTTGGAGAATTCTTTTACATTAGGTTCTTTGTTATAACACTCACGGTAATATTTATTTGTCTCAGAAGTAATGTGTGAAACCAAATCGTGGTCCAATAAATTGTAGAAAAAATCTATTTCATTTGCTTCAGTGTTTTCTATATCTAATAAAAGGCCAGAATTTGAAGCATCAAAATTATAATTTCTGGGTTGAAAATGATCAGTGTGCTTCCAATTACATGTAGGACAAATATTAGGCCTACTTACACGTTCAGCAGGAGTTTGTATTTCAGGTAAATCTTGATCATTACAATCTTCATTTATGCTACATTCTTGTACCGTTGTCGATGACAAATCTTTCCACGTCAAATATTTCAAAATCGGATTCATCAAACACTTCATCATCTGAACTTAGCACTTCATTCCGGATTATGAGGGGACAAGGAGCTCAGTCTATTGATATCATACTTGAGTGACAGGAAACAAATGGTTGTACAGGGAGAAGATAAACTCTGTTTTTCGAAAAGTAGAGGTTGGAGTTCCACAGGGATCAGTCCCTTGGGCTTACTTTTCATTATCTCGGTAAATGATTTTCCTTTCAATGTTCCTTGCCCTTCAATTTTATATGCGGATGATACAAAGCTAGTTAATTGTAATACAAATTTAGATAAACTTATTATTGAAGAAAACAATGCCTTAGATATAGCAATAGAATGGTTTCCACTCTAACTCTTTGATTGTAAATGACCAAAAAACTGAAAGTATTGTATTTTCGCTGGATTATTCTATTTATAAGGCAATACAAACCTTGTTAAGCTGTTAGGTATCCATATAGATATGTAGGTTAAGCTGGGACTGTCATATAGAACATTTGTGTATAAAACTATGTAGAGTTATCTTTCTTCTTCGAAAACTAAGAACCTGTGTCACTCTTAACATGCTGATCACTGCGTATTACGCTTTTTTCCATTCCCATATGAGGTATGGATTAACTCTTGTGGGGCACAAACTGTTTTTAAATGGCAGAAAAAGGCTCTAAGGGCAATTAAAAATGTATCAGCTAGGGAATCTTGTGTGCCATTGTTTAAAGAGTATAAAATAATGACTCTCCCTAATCTTTATATTTACTGTTGCTTGATGGATATCAAGCAATCTTTGAAAAATCGTCCTACAAGACAAGAAACACATAATTATCCTACTAGAAAAAACTACCTTCTCGAAACAATACCAGTAAGATTAGAAAAGACAAAATGTAGTCATGTTTTTATGAAAATCAAATTATTTAATAAATTGCCAAAAGAATTAATGGTGTTTGCCCTTGAAGCAGTTTGAAATAAAAGTAAAAAAGTTTTAAAGGAAATTGTTTTTTATTCAATAGACGAATATTTGGCCTATGATATTGATATTAGTGTTGTAAGTAGTTTTTAGAGGATCTGAAAGTTGTCTGAATCTTATTGTTTATTTATTATTTATAAATTTATTAAGTCCTTGTTGTTATAGTTTGTTTTTTGCATTGTTGTTTTAATTAATTTGTTTATTATATTGTTACCACCTCATTTAGCTTTACTAAATTGTTAATTTCTTAAGCATGACTTATGTAAGTTTTACTTGTAACAAATAAGGCTTGACTTTGTCAATTGCACATTTTGTGTTTAAAGACAATAAATAATTCTTGATTCTTGATTCTTGATTCTTGAGTTATTTGATCACTTTCACTGTAATCGTATACTAAATGTCTTATTTCATCACTGCGAAGAAGCTTGTCTCTGTCCATTTTCACTTAACACAGTACTAAATAATATAACACTAATGTAATATAAAAATAATAAATAAGAACAACTCTACGTAAAATAAAAATAATAAATAAGAACAACTCTACCGTAAAATAAAAATAATAAAAGCAATCAATAACGTAAAAGAAAGTATAAAAGCGATAGCCAAGTGCACTGCAGACTCAATATATGTACTGTGTGTAGCTGTGTAGCAGACATACAACTGAGAGAATGTAAGTGAAAAGCGCGCCAATGGAGTGAAAATACGCGCCAAACGTTGTATCAGCTGCACGCCAGCTGATGACATCGGGCGGGAACCAAATCAGTTTAGAGAGAGAGGACAAATGAATGTTACCACTGACACGTAAGAGTGCCAAAAAATGTGCACATCTAACATTTGAGTTTGCCTGTGGCAGATAGTAATAGTGTAATGTGTTAAGAATATGCACAATTAATTTAATAAATTAAATAATTTACCATTACACAAGACGTCACATGACGCCCTTACTCATTTAGGCCAATTTATAAAAAGACGTCATGCGACGTCTTTACTCAATTTAGCTAAATTAACGCACTTCGAAAGGTTTTTAATTTTACATTTTCCCTTTAAATTCTTTTGAACCTGATAGTTTTGTCTAGGAATTTTGCAAAGTTATATAAAAGGTGCATTAAAAATTGACTAAAGGCTTATGGGGCAATGCTGTTTATGTATTTTAGGGGGCACAATTTTTAGACAGGGGGGTTAATAATCTTTAGATTGTAATTTCTTTTTTAATAATAAACTATGATTAACTGATACTGTCACTCGTTTACTTGTCTGTTACGGGATGCCCTTTGTATTTAAGTATTTAGTGTACACTTTTTTTTTTAAGCCTAAGTATATTGTTTAAATATGTAGTTTAAAAATTATTTTAAAGGTTCGGTTTTAGGGTTTTAAATAAATTTGTTTTTGTGCGGGACTGATCGAAAACTTTATCAAGAATTCTTACTCGCGATGTATTGTTAATTAAATAAAAATGCTACATTAAAATTGGCATTGCTGTTATGTAGCATTCACAAAAATAAATAAATAAATAAATATCTTGACGATCAGCGTCTTACGAATAAATAAATCAAAAATAAATAAATAAATGTGTAAAGTTTAAAAAAATATTTATGAAAAATGAGCAAGTAATAGAAAATAAAACATGTGTAGCTCTTAATTGGATACCTGGTTTATAGTCGGCGCAGCTAAACACAACAAGCAAGATATGAAAAAAATCAGAAAAAATTAACTGGCAAAGAAAGATTAATTTTTTTGTCAGGTATGTTTATTACCCTTCAGGTAAACTTTTGTAGGATCTGAGTCATCAATAACACTTTTGATTTAGTGATTCAAAGTTATATTTCTGAAAAAAAAAGTAATAATAAAATAACTGATTTAGACATTCATTTGCCAATAATTTCTAAAAACAAACATATGTTGACTTTCTATGGAAGATTTATTCAATATTTAAATATGGCTATTAAAAGATCACTTTTAACTCTCCGAACTATGAATTAAGTAGAAAGAACCATTTAACATTTAAGTTGCTGACCTTTCCGATTTGCTGAAATATAAAAGTTATTTAGCTTTTATAATCCCTATTTGAATAATTTAGAAATCCAATTTATTGTGTTTGTCCACCAGTGACTATTATAAAAACTGCACAAATGATCAATTATACAATAAAACAGCTGCAGTGTCAATGGTGGAATTGGTTAGTATATCTCCATTAAATCTAGTAATTAGACAGAGTGATTTCATATTGCCTCTTGTTTATTGCCTTAGGAGAGGATGTTTATTGAGTAATAAAATTAAAGAGATAGTGATATGACTTGGAGTGGGGAGATAGAGGGGAAGTGGGTGTCTTAGCTACAGCTGGCTTCCCCTGCCACATCTCTACAATCACCAATACCCGACAAAAAACTCTGCAACGAGTCGGACAAAGAAAGGTGAAAATTTAACCCAAAATTATGATGGGTAGCCACAGCTAGAAAATCCTAACCCACTGACTGGTCACCCAAACACCGTCAGTGATATTGACCCATCTACTCACATACACGTACCATAGTATTGACCCACAACCCAACCATAAGAAACCTTTTTTTTGACCCCCCCCTATTTTCGGAATTAACCCACCTTTTTCATACAGTGGTTATGACAAACCCCCAAAAGCACAAAATTGGTGGTGAAAAACCCATCCCCCCACCCATACAAGATTGTAAGTACAATGGTATTTTAAATGGATCAATAATAACAGGATTATCATATTTTCATTCTTTCCTTTAATCCTTCTCTTCAATCTTCCGTCACTTCTTTCCATTTTTATTTTTCGCTTTTAACTAATATAAAATATCCTACAACCTTAAAATTACAAATACCTTGATCTAATGAAAATATGAGAGTGAAATAATTTGCAATATTGAAATTAAAGTTTTAATAACAAGTGAATTAAAAAGCTGTTTACAAATTAACATGAAGAACGTAACCAGGCTGCGACTACAGATTGCTCCAACTTACTAATGGTGGTGATCATCACTGGGCTTGCCGTAAGTCTTATCCCACCATTCAACGTACTCCTTCTTTCTCTGCTCCCTTCGGGCAAAGTACTCAGGGTACTGAGCCTTCTCCAAGGGGTGCCAGTAGTCAAGTACCCAATCTGGAACATTATGGTCTCTATGGTAGCGTACCCCCGGGGGCTTTTGGGGGAATGAAACAAAGGGGGGTTTTCTTAATAAAGTGAAAAATGTGCTAAGTGACGTTTTATTTTGCTATTTCATTTTCATAAAAATTAAATTTTATTACATTCTATGTAAATTTTAATAAATTTAAAATCCAAAAGTAAAAATACCCAGAGGTATAACTATATTTTAACTTAGGTTAGGTTAAAGGGCACTACGCCAGAAATCTTCCAATGGTCCTCCCTTTGACACTTTTTAGATGACAAAGCTGAATTTTTTAAAGTAAATTAAACTACATTTAAGCCTGATTATCCAACAAATTTGGGGACAAGGGTTTGTTCGGAAAACTGAATATTGGGATAACGAACATGAAAAGACAAAAATTTTTAAATTATATATGTAAAAAAATTCTTATAGTTAAAAGGCAAAAAATTTAATCAAACAAAAATTTATTCATGAAATTCTATTATGAAATAAATCAGAATCAGGGAAAAAACTTTTAAAGAACAATTTATTATACATAGATACAGTAAAATGAAACTTTTTATTTGAAAAAAGCCCAAAATTTGTTTTGCTTTAGCCCTGACACTCTTTTTTTCCGCAAATCTCGAAAGCGTTTCAAATTGAGCGTTGGGGGCATCATTTTCACTTGTCTTTCTAACCACTTCATTCCCGTCTCCAACGGGGAAAGCCTCTCATTGAGGGCCCTTTTAAATTTTCTTAACGTATCTTCGTCTCACAGGCTCCTCGTTGTCACCTCTTTAAGCCTTTGAACACTGGAAAATTTTTTCACATCTGTTTAACCCATTCCGGGGTCATCCCGTAATTTTCTACCCATTCTAATTTTTTCCTGGTCACTTCCTAAAAACCGTGAGGGGATAAGCTCAGCACCTCCAAAAAAAACTGGCTTTTTTGGAATCTCTTGAGTAAAGATGGTTTTTTCTTCCACTTGTTCATTGGCCCGTCGCTTTATAAATTTTACCCCAAGCTCTTCTCAGAGTGGTTTTCTTTTGCCCAAAGTCCGGGCTTTGCTCCCATTTTCACGATCCTTAAATTTAAATGCTTTCCCACGACGTGTGTGGGCGGGGCGGGGGGGTCGATCCTTTTGTATGTGTGGACGGGCGGGGGGGTAGCCCACGTACGTGTAATTTGGAAGATAGGTTTGTTTTCCCTTTTGCCAATAAGAACCATACGCAATAATCCCTTTACGGTAAACTTTGAACGACTCTATAACTCCCTGGTCCTTTGGGTTGGATATGGGATTAACATTGGGAGGAAAAAAAATTACCTTAAAAATTTTCCATTTCTCTTTAAAGAGAAAGAGTTGGGGGATGACGGACATTGTCATCAATAAAAGCATTTTTCCCTTTGGTTTTCCAGTTTCACGCGATGTTTTTTTACCTCTGGGATAAATACCTTTTATACCATTAAACAAAAATACGGAAGACACCCATAAATTTGGTTTGTTTTTGTAAGTGACGGGCAAAGTCTTTATTCCCTTGAAACAACGGGTTTTTTGGACTTCCATAATAAAAAAGGAAGCTTAGGGCTTCCCTTTTTTTTGCGCCCACCATTGCACTTATGCGGGATTTTCTGGCTTTGAACCAGGTGCTGACTTTTCTTTTAGCTATAATTTGGTGGCATCTTTTTCCTTAAAGGCCAGTTACTTGGCGTTATACACATTGTGGGGTTTTAAAATTTCTTTTTCTATCAAATTTTTAATGAAATTTAAAAACTTTCAGCTGCTGCAACTCACAACATTTTTCCCCCCTTGAATACTATTTCTCGTATTCCATGGGGGGTTTTAAAAACGCTTCCCCCACCCAGTGAAGCTTTAAAACAGCATCCCACCGAGCTTTTTTGTTCATTTAAAGGGTTTTTGCATATCAAAGGGCCATTTTTGGGCTGTCCTTGCCACGTACCTGCAGAACCAATTAAAAAACTCTGTGTCCCAAATTTTGGGTTTTTGGCATTTTCTTTGTTTTTCTGTTCAAGCTTCCATCCACTACAAGCACACACGAAAATTTTAAAAGTGAATGCTCTTTTTTTTATTTCTGAAATTGTTTTTTACCAACACTTTTCTTGAGCTAACTTCTCCACTAGAACCACTTTTTCAATCGCTTTATTAAAAAATTTTATCCACACACTTTTGAACAACGCGTTTTCTTTTTGAAGACACTGCAACAGAACTGTCTAAAACCCAAAACTCACAACAAACAGACAACGCACTACGCCCGTTCCCGGCCAAGGTCACAACCACTGACTAGTGACATACAAACGAGCCCCGGGGGTTCACGTAGGCCGTAGGGGCAGACTTTTTTAAAGCGTGCTACAGTGAAAACACCGGCGCGGGGGGATTTCGGTTGGCGCCGAATTTGAATTACGTACTTAGAATCCGTTCAAAATATGAATTACTTACATACATAAAAAGGGCGTTGGGTTTAAAACGCGTTCGGGACCGACGTTGGGTTAATGGGGGCGCTCTACTGTATACCATCTTTTTTCAGAAGGCCCCGCGGTCAAGAAATTGCGTCTAACGGCCCTTTTAAAACTCAAAGGTGAGAAAATTTTGAGACAAGTTTGTTAGAAAATTGCGTCCAAACGGACGTTAAAGCCTCTGGGGGCTTATATTCGAAAAAAAACTTTGGTATTTGGCGGAACGCCCTCGCCCACGGGTCTAAATGACAAAATCTGAGTTTTAAATTTTGCTCCCAAATTTAAAATAATTTAAGCAATAAATTTCAAACAATTGTAAATGTCCACCATTTATTTTCTTTAAAGGAAAAATTAGCCGGAAATTTTTCTTGAGCAAATTTGCTTTTTATAGCGATATTAATTTTAAAAACACGGTTTTTTAGGTGAAATTGTGCGTGATCGCTTCAACCGTCACTGTACAAAAAAAAAAAAATAAAAAAATTTCCCTTGTGGAGGATGACATTTTTATTCATTGTGTTGTTTTATAATTTATTTAAAATTAAAAACGGGTTTAAATGAGAAATTAATTTTTTTTAAAAAACCTTGTAAACTCGGAAACGAAAAACGGTAGAAAAAATTTTATTTGACAAACATTAACTTTGTTATTATGTATTATTAAAAAAAAACTGTGGTAAATAAAGAAAGGCGGAAAAAAAAAAGAGTTAGGAATAAACTCAAGTTCTTTTTACACGGGGCGGTCAGACCCCAAAAAGGGATACTCTGAAAAGGGGGAAAGTGTAGACTAAATTTCAGTCCAACGTAAAACGAATTCCGATCGACGATTTTTTTCAGAAAGAAATGTTTCTCCAGTAAGAAAAAGGTAAGTTGGTTGATTTTTGACTTTGGGGTGTGTCGTGTCAGTTCTTTATCGTTTTTTTTTTTTTTGACATGCTTAGTATAGTTTAATCACTATTTTTTTATTACATTATTTAATTTTAGGATTTAACCGTTTTTTTTTTTTTAGATAGACAAAATCTATGGGATTCAGTGTGTATTAATTATCATGTTTTTTAGCAATTCTAAAATTTAGACTCTTTCAAATTTTAGGTATGTTCATTAAATTGAAAAAAAATTTTTTTGCAATGGAAGAGCAAGAGCTGAGCCAGGACTGTACATTGTGCGTGTGGTATCACCGCCGCCGGGTTGACAATCATTTTTGAAAACTTCTAAAAACTTTCTTCCAAATTTAAAAAAAATTTCATTTAATACGAGAGTACGGTTGGTCACTTAAAAAACACTATTAATTTAGGTTTAAAAAAATTTTTGTCTACGTTTTTTCTTTACGTTTTACAAAGGTTTACAAAAAAATTAATTTCTCATTAAGTTTGAATTTTTAAACAACTTATCCCAAAACTAATCACAATAATAAAAAATTTCATTCATCCACAAGAAATTTTTTTTAAATATTACTCCGCAACGTGACGGGTTTTGAAGAGACTCCCCGCGCAATTTCACTCATAAAACTGGTTCTTAAACACAAATACACAATAAAAAGCAAATTAGTTTAACAAAATATCCAGCAAAATTTTTTTTCTTAAAAATTTTAACTGGGGACACTATAAATAGTTTGAAAATTATTGCTTACTTATTTAATTTTGGGCACAAATTAAAGCTCGATTTTGTCATTTCAGACCAAAGGGGTGCGTGCCTTTCCCCAGTACCAAAGTTATTTTATTCGGACTATAATTTAGGAGATGCACCAAATAAAAGACATTTCTTGATGCAGTGTAAAATTCTATTCTTACGCGATTCTATTTGGAATTTATTGACCCACCTGTACACTAAAATTGGTATTGACCACCCCCCCCCCCACAAAAAAGACAAGGGTTTAAATTAGGTGAAAAAACGGAATTTTTATCCATTGTGTAAAAAATCATCCTTGATTGGGGAAACTTTTGGAGGGGGAGGGGGGATCTGTTACTTTAATGGTGAAACACGATCAAAATTTTGGGTTTGGGTGAAGAGTAGGGAGAAACAGGTTTTTGGGGACTTTGCAAATGTTATGGCCTTCATGCGCTTTCAAAGGGTTTTTCACTGGAAAAAGGCCGAATATTGGGCAGGACAGTTTGACACGGGAAAAAAAATTTAAATTTGGGGGAAAACAGGGTGGTTTCCAGTATCTTGAGGTTGAGGAGGTAGTGGAGCTGGAAAAAGATGTGGGGGGGAGATGAATAGGCGGGTTTTGCAATATTCTTTTTAACGGGGGATTAAACCGGGTGGTTGCTGTCTTTAGGATAGGTCAGGATTTTGGTACAGGTAATTTTAGGATGGACCAGGATCTGGGGAAATTTTTTTTTTGTCTGAAAGTCACAGTGGGAAATTTTTCTAAAGGGTCTTTGTGTGGGGGGAATCTTCAAATTTTGAAGCCATCTTTCGGGTTTTGGTTGAGTTTCTATAGGCCTGGTGGAAATTTAGTGACAAAGGTAACATTGGGGAACACTTTTTTGTTGGTGACGGCTAAACGGATTTTTTTTTTAATAAATTGGGAAAGGGGGTAACCTCTTTTGGGAAGCACACAAGTTGGTTATTGTATTTATTTGGGTTTCGGGGAGGGGAAAGGATATTTTTGGCAGGTGGCTGGCTAAGGTGGGGAGCGTTTAGTGTTGTTGGGGCAGCGGGTGTGTGAAGGTATTGTTGTTTATTGATATCAAGTCAGTTTAAAAGACACCGTCCTCCAACCCAAATTTCAACATAAAGAAAGACTATGCATTCAAAAGAGGTTTGCTAGGTGAAATTCGGGGTGAACATTTTTTTAGGCTTTGGAGACAGGTTTCCAGTTTGGTTTTGGGAGTCATTCCAGTCAAAAATAGCATCAATAAATGAGCCAGCAGGGGGATTGGAGGGGTTTGTTTTGAAGGAAATCTCTCCAATTTTTCCCATGAACATTTGGCATAGAAAGGGGCCCAGTGGGTACCGATAGCGGCCCCTGACGGGAGAATTGAGCCAAACTTTGGAAGGGGGTTTTTTTTAAAGGGAAAATTTGAGTCAGCTAAACTAGGAAGGAAGTCTGGGTTTTTTGGTTTTGGGGGGATGTTTTGAGGAAATAGTAAATAGCAGCTAACCCATGACGGGGGGTATTTTTGGTGTACGTGAAGGGCATCAAGGAAAACCAGTTTTGTGTTAAGGGTAGAGGGGGGGAAAATTTGGGGAAAGAAGACAAGGAAAATTGGTATTCTGGACGTGGGAAGGAATTGTCATACAGGGGTTTGGGGAATTTGTATCACAAAGGCAGAGAAAAATTTGGGTAACAGAATCAAGGGGCCCACAATAGGTCAAAGGGGGGGGAATGGTCCTTTAGGGTTTTTTTTTGGGAGGTTAAAAGGGGTGGAATAGGCGTTCATTGATAAAAGGGATTTTGGTGGGGGGGTGGATTTTGGTTTTTACATGAAAAGGAGGAGATTTTTTCAGTTTTTGGTTGTTTTTTTGGGTTTGGTCGAAGTCAATTTTTTGTAGGGAAAAATGGGACAATGGGGGTTAATTTCATTGAAATACAGTAAAGTCCCGCTATTCCAAACAAATTTGGGAAAACCGAACACGTTGGGATTCGCGGGAATTGGGAAATAGGGGTATCATGAATAATATCGAGATATCAGCGTTGATCAGCTCGAAACAAGTGAAAGTGGGAAGGGGAAGGCAGTGACCTTCGGACTCAACGATCATCCGTAAAGCCATCACCCTTCCCCCTCACGTTCCAAACCCATGACTCATTGAATGGTGAATCTCCTTACCCCCACCACTGAAAAACCGGTTTGAACTGCTGTAACGTTGATCTATTTCGCACATACACCATGTTATTTTTCACTCAACGTTGTTTGATGAAGTGTGTGCGCTTAAAGCAAATTTATTGTGAAGGTTTTTTCCCCGTGGTTTTGGGTTACTTTACGGACGACGTGTTTTTTCACTTCTGTTTTAGTCCTTTACGTCAAACTGATAATCAAAAAAAATTGGCAAGAAAAACGAAGCGTTCTTCGTGTACTTACAACAAAAATTTGAAGTGTTGAAAAACTGGACAAAGGGGAAAGTGCTTCTAAATTGTCATTGAAATATGGTGCGGAAAAGCAACGTTAGCGACTGGAAAAAGAATCGTGTTAAAATTGAGAGTTTTGTTTGTTTAAAATAAAAAAAACTCTTAAAAACGGCAAAAAACGATGTGTCTTCATAAAAAGCTTGATGTGCCTTATTCTTAGGGTTTCCCCAAAGAAGACAGAAAGGAATCCCATTTTGGCCCTTTTTAAAAAAAAAGGCGCTTAAAACAAACAAGCAGGGATGGTGAACCTCATTTCAGCGCGTGGCTTTTTGGATCGTTGGAAAAAAAGGCACGGAATTAGCAGCTCACGATTACGGGGAAAATATCAGCGACAAAAGAAAACACTTACAATTATTTAAAGGAATTTAAAGAACTTATTTTTTCTAAAATTCTCTCCCCAAAGTCTTAACGCGGATGAAAAACCGGGCGAATTTAAGGGTCTGCCTACCAAAATTTTTGCTTTAAAAGAAGAGAAATCCCCCAGGGTTTTAAAAAAAACAAACAACGTCTAACTGTCTTAGCTGCAAAAAGCCTCGGAACAAACAAACTTCCACTGATGGTAATAGCAAAAACGGCGAAAACCACGAGCTTTCAAAAAAATTAACATTAAACCCCTCCCCTATATTTTAAAAAATCAAAAAAAAACTTGGGGAAAAGGACTTTTTCAAGAAGGTTCGTCGCCAATTTTTCCCCAAGTGACTGCGTTCAAAAGAAAATGGAATTTCCTAATCGTGCCGCTGTTTAAACAATGCACCACCCACCCGAAGACATAAATTGTTTGTGGAAAAACAAAGCAATTTTCTGCCATCAAATGTTACTCAAAACTTTAGCCCAGGACCAGGGTGTGGGGGGCAGGGCCCAAACAAACAAAAATACCAAAAAAAAGCGCTTCGCCCCTTATTGAAGAGGATAAAATGACCCACAAGCACAAACCTTCAAAAGCTTAAGAAAATTACAGTAAAAAATGTGATTTTTCTGGGTAGCTAACGTGGGAAAGCACAATGAAGGTGCAAACAAAAAATTGAAAAATCCGGGCCCGAATTGGAATTTGTTTAAACAAAATTTTAAAACCCAAAAAAAAAAACTGTGAACTTTTTCCCCACTCAACAAAAACCCCGGGTGTGAAAAAACAGAAAAAGCTGTGTTTAGGGTGGTTTTTGTTGACACAAGGCCATCAGGAGTTGGAGACGAAAATTTTTATATGGTGCAGGGGCCGTCAGCTGGGGAAACACCGGGGGAAAGCGAGGAGGAATGAACACCAAACGAACTGACTCACCGGCGCGGGAAATGCTCCCACCCCGCCCTTTCGTGTCGAACAACACGGTATCAACCAAATGAGTTATTTTTTCGCAGGGAAATTGCATCCTCAAGTCGATTTACTGCACTCGCAGAAAAAAAAAACCGACTTTACTTTTTAAGGTGTGTATTTTGTTTGTTTTTCCTCAAGCAAGGGTTTCCTCAAGGCCTAAAAAAAGGTTTTTTCCCTTTTTAAAATTTTTTGTACGAAAATTTTTTATAAACAATATTAAAATAGTTTTTAGCAACCTTTTTAAATTCTTCAGTTTTTGAGTCTTTAAAAAAAAAAATTAAAAACGGGATATTTTTTCTTAAGCGTTTTTAATAGGCGGATTTTTGGATAGCGGGGTTCGAAATACGGACCTACTGAACAATTTTTTTAAGAATAACAGTAGTGGGAAACCCTTTTTTCGGCGGAAGGAATAAATGTTTTCATTGGGTTTTTAAGGACTTTTTTGGCTCCGGTTCACGATGGAAGGTTCTGATCTTTTGGGGTTGGGGGAAGAACGAGGATCTGATACTTTTGGGGGGATGAAGTTAAGGAAAAATTCAATAGGGTGGTCAGGGGGAAAAGGGGGTGGGGCAAAGTGGAAAGGGGTTTTTTAAACGGTTGGCAGGTTCGTAGGATTTGGGGTTTAAGGTTTGTTTTCAAAAAAAATCAACTTCAGGTTGGGGGCCCAAAAAAATAACACCAGAAACTTAGGGGAAAACCCGGTGAAAGTAGGGCATTTTTTCCAAAGGCCTTACTTTCACTCCTACTTCCACCCAAAACCGTTTTTCCTTTTTTTGATGTTATTTCCCTTGGGGAAAACTGAAGTTGAACATTTTTTTGAGAACAACAACTTCAACCGTAATCCTACGAACCTGCCTAACGCGCTTCAAACCTCCTTCCAACTAGAACTACTCTATTGCAACGTTCCATGCTTGGAGCTAGTTCCAACCATTCCAAGTTAAGCATCAAATAAGTTCCAATTAAAACAGATTTTCAGTCCTCATCTTGTTGCAACAAAACAATTTAGAATTTGACTACTTTCTTTACTTGGACTAGAATTAATTTTCAGTTCTCGCCTCGTTGCAGCAAAAACATCTGTAACTAGCCTATCTTTACTTGGAGTGGGTTTCATCTTATTACTGTACACGAATAAATATAACGTATTTCATGCTTAAGTAAATTTAACTGGTAAAGAAAGTTATTTCATTGCAGCAGATTCTATTTCAGAACATGCTTCAGCAAGGTAGCAAATGGAACTAACAACAACTGAACTGATCAGGCTGCAATGAGCCTCGTGCCACCGCAGTACTGTTTTAGTCTCTACATCTTGTTGCAACGGAACTAGTATTGGGACCATTTCGGAGCTGTATGGGAACTAGTTCCAACCTTTCACATGTGGATCTGCTTGGAACAGCTCTGGAACTAGTTCCAACCTTTCACATATGGATCTGCTTGGCATAGCTCTAGATCTAACTCTTTAAAATGTTTGTTATTTTCTGTTCTTCACATCAATACTATCTGTACCTGTTTGTCAAAATACCCTATAGACGGGTAAAATCCAAAGAAGCTCAAAATGTGTTAATTGGAAAAAAACTTGGGTTAATTGGAAATAAGTTCTTGATTCTTGTTATTTAGCAATATATTATACTGATTTAGGAAACAACTTACATTTTCTTGGTTTTCCAATGGTATTTTCGGAGCTCTTTCGTATTTAGCCCGCAACAATTTGCCCTTTCAGGATTTTGGGCAGGCAACAATTCATCAAACTTGGCTCTAGTAATAACAGCTTCAATGCGATATTCAGGGCTGAAAATAATAAGCACAGATAACTATTTAGGGTTATTACAAATAGGTTATTTGTATTTAGATTTTATTACAAATAGTGACTTCACTAACAAAGGTAAATTGTTATTTTTAAACACAAAAACAAGAAATACAAATCATACATAGACTAAAGAGCAATGTCTCGGAATTAAAGCTAAGATCTCTTTTTTTTAAATATTTTATACTGAAGTCATATTAGACGTGAAACTAAGAGAGTGATTTGAAAATTTGATCTAGGGATAAAAAACAATAACTTAATGAAAAGTATTTTTAGTTAATACCTGGAAATATTAAAAAATGCATTTATTCATTCATTGCTACAGTTGACTATATTCCAATAGTTGTTAACATTTTAGAAACATAATATACATTTGAGCAGCTGTTACATTTGGATTAATTTAAATTTCTTTTCATGTTATTCTTATGGCCAAAAAACTTTCAGAGTAAAAATAAAAAAAAAAAAGGGAAAACCAAAAGCACAACTACCAAAAGGTGCTAATTTTTAATGAATAAGGGAAGAGTTGTCTTAGCAAAAAACCGCTTCACATACTATTTACAAGGATTGCACTAGGCAGGAAAGATTTCTTTACCGGATACCTTAATTTGTCTAAGTGCTCAACAGCTTGAGTTGTAGCAGCTATAAGATTAAATAACTTTAAACCATATGAAAATAAA
Source organism: Stictocephala bisonia (assembly GCA_035578905.1). NCBI lineage: Eukaryota > Metazoa > Arthropoda > Insecta > Hemiptera > Membracidae > Stictocephala > Stictocephala bisonia. Next base: position 178,654 of record JAQJVL010000257.1, on the reverse strand, counting down.
AAACTAAGTCATTTAAACTTGTTTATTGGATACCACAATTTTTCCAGAATGCTCAAAAGCGTTCAAGTTTAAACTATTAGATTATATGACTACCAGATGAGACTAAAAGTTTATCAGATAAATCAATTTAAACTTGAGACAAAAAAGTGTATCCACTAAACCTCACTATAACACAAATGAGTTTCTGCAAGTTGATTTTTTAAAATTAAATTTAGTCTGAATTTTGATGTATCCTTTCATACTGTATTTTATATTGTCTACTACTATTAGGCCTGGCTTGTATGTTTATTATTTTATATAGTTGATTAGGTTTTGATTGTTAGTGACATATATTTTTATTTATGCCTGTTAAATTTTAATTTTATTTATAGATCAGTTGAATTTTGCAAACTGAAGAGGTAGCATCCATATCGTCCCGAGAGGATAGTGAGGATCGTTTGTTGTTGCTCTACATTTTAGGTTATTAATAAGATTTTGTTTCGGAGGCCTTCCACGAAAGAGGCCTTTAGCCTCTTTCTGGAACTCGGCCTGTGGCCTCGTCAATACGCTCTGCTACAGGCCCCTTTGTAGAACTTGGCCTACGGCCTCGTGGGGAAAGTTCGGCCTTTAGACCTCACTGAGGCACTCTGCTACAGTCCCATTTGTGGATCTTTGCATGACGCCTCATTAGGAAGATCAACCTATGGCCTCGTCAAGATTCTTCAGCAGTGTGACATGAATTTTGGTTTTTGGGGCAGTGGAGCTCATAAACATTTTCTTTTCTACAATATGATAGAATATTGTAAGTAAGAGAACAATACATTTAATTTGATACTCCACTTGGGTGTATTAGTTTAACCTTCACCACGCCATAAGGTAAAACTCATGGGCAGTGACTCATGAGAGACACATTGTGCGACTCTCGACCTTTTGTTGGCCTTTCAATCACTACGAGACTGGTTTTTGTCTGGCAGTGTACATTTCCACTGCACCGCCTAACGCCACAAGCACATATACGCACAGCTACTGTCGAGCCGAGCGGTTGTCATTGTCCGTCGCCTTACAGCTTTGAAACTGTGTATTTAGTTGTTTTATCATTACTTTAATTTAATATATGTTAGTAATTTATTAGTTTCAAATGTCAATATAAATAATCCGGCCAATTTTGATTTTGTGGAATGTACTAAATACATTGTATAATCAAGTGCTATTTGTATTTACTTATTTTTTATTATATGTGTTATGTGCAGGCCCTGTCTTTATCAGTTTATGTACAAGTAAATGTACTTAATTATACATATTTTATTGATAGTAATAATATTTTGTATTGGTTCATACTGTATAAGTGATCTATGCCTGAGGCTTACTTTCAAGTAAAAGTTTGCTTATTTACATACTCATATAGAAGAAAAAAAGGTAAAGTAAGCTAATAAAAGTTTCAAAATGTTATCATATCTTTTATTTTCCTGTACACAACAATAAAAAAAGAGCGCAACTTAGCGTAGATTTAGTTACCAATATTTAATAGAATAAACAAATCAGCTGATTTTACCCATGTGACGTCATAGTCTACTGCGCAGCCTCATCTTCACGGGAAGTCTAAGAGCCTCTTGGGAATAAGAATTTTCCCAGGGTTGAGATCGGTGCCAATCGATTTCTCGTGGTCAAAAACCCCAACAAAAATTTAAAATGCTTAGAGCCAAAAAAGTTTGTCCAGACTTTGAATCTTGTTTTAGATTCACTATATTTATTTTCTGACTTATATACCTCAAATGACTCAAAAAATGCGACCTCTTTGCAACACACTTTGGCTCTGTTTTCTGTTTTCTCTCAATGTTCAAGTGACACTTCAACTACTATTGGAACTGATACTCTCAAAAATAATATAATACACATCACACTAACCAACAATAATACTTTTTTCTGCAAAGGGCTAGTATTTTTAAAGATTTTGGTAGAAAAATTATTTAAATATTTTACATATTACAATAGTTAAAAATTTTCTCTAGTTGTCTCAAAATTGCATATTTGACGTGGTCTATTTCACAAACAACTTTTCAAGTCATATAAATTTGGTAATTATGCAAATTCTTACCACCTCTGAAAATACAATTTCTTGTTGAAAAAGTGGTGAAATATGAGTTTAAATCTCTTGAGGAGGTTGATTTCATCCGCAGAAAACTCGTTTTTTACAGAAAAATTAGTTTTTTATCTGATAGTGAAACAACCAACTCTTTAAAAAAAAACATTACTTTTCGACATTTTTTTTATTTCACATATTTTTTATGCTGAATAGAAATACGAGTATATAATTGGTTTTGCAGTAAAATCATTTTTTTAGCCCCAAAAAAGCATTTTTTACTGACCTAACCAAACACTACCTAACTTATTCTATTTGTCTATTTCTCAACGAAAAATCCTAATTTTTGTTATTCGAGTGTTTGGCCTCCCTGACGGCCTGCCAGCCGCCATTCTGGCAGGAATATAGGTGAATATTCAGTTTTCGTGATTAATAGTGGTTTTATATAATGATTATGTATAGCCGCTAATCGTGATTCATCGCAAAAGTGGTTTTTCCATTATATCTCAAGAAATAATTGTAATAGACCAAAATAGTTTTAAAATTCGTATTCAGAGCAAAAAACACATAAAAATAATGAAAATATGATTAAAATACCATTAAAATTAAAGGAAATATAACAAAAATACTAAAGTGGTTACATTAGTTTTTTCGAATTATTCGGTAAAATATGTGGATTAATTAGTAATTTGCATTACATTTGTGTGTTTGGCCTTCGTGACATCCTGCCAGCCGTCACTCCGGCAGGAATGCAAGTTAATTCAATTTTTGAGATGAATAGTTGTATATAATTATTGCTTAGTGGTCGATAATCACGATTCGCCGCGAAAGTAGTTTTTCCATTCTGTCTCGAGAAATAATTGTAATAGACTAAAATAGTTTTCAAATTCGTATTCAGCGCAAAAAAACACATCAAAATAATAAAAAGAAGTAATTATGCACTTTCTTGCCACCTCTGAAAATACGATTTAATGTTGAAAAAGTGGTGAAAAATGAGTTTATATTTCTTGATGAGTTTGATTACATCTGTGGAAAACTTGTTTTTCACCGAAAAATCGGAAAACTACTTTTTTATCTGATAGTGAAAAACCAACTTTTTTTAAAATCTTTATTTTGTGACAAATTTTTATTCATTTCTTGTAATTTTTTGAGCTGAACACGAATATATGACTGGTTTTGTAGAAAAATTATTTTTTCAGCGCGAAAAATGCATATTTTACTGACATAACTAAACATAACCTAACTTATTCTAATTGTCCATTTTCTCAACGAAAATTCGTAATTTGCGTTAAAATTCGAGCGTTTAGCTTTCGTGACGGCCTGCCGGCCATCTCTCCGGCGGGAATATAGGTGAATTCGGTTTTTGAGATTAATAGTTGTTGTATATAATGATCGCGTAATAGCCACTAATCGCGATCCGCCGTTATAGTATTTTTTCCGTTATATCTCGAGAAATATTTGTAATAGACCAAAATAATTTTCAAGTTTGTAAATTCAGCGCCAAAAAAATATCAAAATAAAAAAAATATGATTAAAATACCATTTAAATTAACAGAAATATGACAAAAATACTAAAAGTTGTGACATTGGTTTTTTTGAATTTTTCGATAAAATATGTTATTTCCGCGGAATAAAAAGGCATATCTCGTGAAAATACAGCCAATTCTAGACCCATTTCAAAAGTATATGTTCCAAATTTGTTTGGTGGCAAGAAACTACATAAATATCTAAAAAGATTATTAAAATATCATATTAACATATAAAATTAACATAAATATGACAGAAATACTATAAGTAGTAATATTGGTTTTTCGATTTGTTCTGTAAAATATGTGATTTCCACTGAATAAAAAGCATATTTCTTGAAAATACAGCCAATTCTAGACCCATTTCAAGCAACATTTTCCAATTTTGTTTGGAGGTAAGAAACTGCATAAATATCACAAATTCTTTGCTCAAACCGAGAAATTTTCAAAAATTGTACGGACCTCAAAGGGTTATAAATAAATTACTAAGTTACCTCAATGGTTAGTGAATAAATTTTATGAAAATTAAATAGGCTTATATAACATAAAAGAACATTATAAAATGTTACTGTATTAGGCATATAGATTAAAATAAGTACAATCTATAATAATCACTAAGGTCAAGAGACTTTGATATGCCAAGTGACTCTTCTCTCCAGGATCCAGAGCTTTTACTAACTTGTCCAAATGAAAAAACAATTACCTAACTGTGTACTTTTAAATATACCAAACCTGGTGAAATAAACCAAGAAAGAATCAATGGTCCATCTCTTCAATATTTACCAAATAAAGTTGTTTAGTAAGAAAAATGAATACTTAAACTAAACATTTTCAATGAATCCACAATTATTAAAATTGTGGAATTGTTAAAAATATTTATTTAAATCCATCGAAATTCAACCAAGTACCAAATAAAGGAATGAATAACTTAAACTAGTTAACAAAAATTCATGACCACAATTCAGTTGCTAAAAAATTAAGGTTACAACTACTACTCATTTTAACAATCTAAGGCTTGATTCACTCTCTTTAAGAACAACTCCAATCTAGCAATTTTGTTTTAATGCTCCTTTTGAAGAAGGTCTCACCAATATTTTATTTTATTTAACCTTGAAGTAACCTAAGAATTTGTTGCAATTGGCCAAAAAGAAAAGATTTAACTCACCGATGATGAATCCAATCTTCTAAATTCCTTAAAGTCCGTTTGTATAGACTTTTAACTTTATCAGTAAATGTTAAATATCGATAAGGAATAGTAACTGCCATGATAGAAATCTTAAATTAAACTACAAGACTGCAAAATCCTCCAACCTTAACCTAGTAGGAGATATGTCTTAGGCTTTAGCCTAAAGCTAAGCTAAAGCTGTTTCGGTTTAGTTTCTGTTATTTATTACTACCCTAGGTTTTTTGTTTTGAAAAAAAGAAAAAAAACACAATAAAGTCATTCCTCTGAATGTCAAAAAGTCCAGCTGTTTTAACGAATCAACCTGTTTTATCCGAAATTATTTTTTTCTGAATCGAAAGTTTATTTATAAAAAAAACCTGAATTTATACTGTATTAAACTGTACAGTAAAGTATTTTTTCATGTGTGTTTTATATATTTACTGAAACATTGTGTGACCATATGGTAGTGCTAAGATAATCCACTACTGTTACCTTCTGTGTATAATAGAAGGTTTATGCTGTTACTATACACATTGAAAATATATAAGTATGTAATAACCTTGATTATATACACCATAATCAAACATAATCAACGGTAATAACAAACGTATAATTTTTACTTTCTCCCATATGCGTTAACTTAGAGAAAGTATTGTGATCGTTAAACAAAATTTGTTATAAGTTGGTCTAAAAATACATTTAACGAATTTGATAAAAAAACGGCTCTTGTTATGTTTTGGAAGTGTATATGCCTCCTCATGGTGATGCTGGGAGGCTGAACCTGCTTCTCGAATCATTGTAAAATTGCTTGACTACTCTTTATAAGAATAATCGGAAAGTTATAGTGACAGGTAACGGTTATCTCATCTTAAGTCATCTTTTGGTTTAAGAGACACAATAAAATCATACACGAGGGAATTCGCAGGATTTTCTGAACATCTTTGCTAATATAGGTTCAGACAAACTTAATACATTGGTTTTAATAACTGGAGTCTCTGACCATCATGCCCAAGTGGGTGACTTGAATATGAGTGTGTCCATGGGAGAGTTTCCCCGGTTCCTGATGAGGCGTCAATTTGACAAAACTAATATTAATTCACTGAAGAGTTTTCTTAATAGTGAATTGTGGGACGAAATGTTTTGCGCTCTTGATGTGAATTCTAAAGTTACATCGTTCTTATCAACCTTGTCACATTATATAAATGTAGTTTTCCCGGTGAAAAGGATAAAATATAAGCCTAAAAAATCTCCTACAAAAGTAGTTCTAAGCCTTGGTTGAGTTGCAGAATAGAATGTTGGCTATGTATTCTCTTACCAAATATCTAGATTCTGCTCATCCATTACGTCAGCACTATCGAGACATCTAGAAGGAATTTCGAGCTGGTGTCCACTCTACTAAGGCTTCCTCAGCTCTTAGACACGTGTCTGAGACTAACAATAAATCAAAGGCTGTTTGGAACGTCATCAGGGACATTCAACCCCACAGAATCCCAAAGACATTTTCTAAGCTATCTGTCGAAAATGGTGAGACTGGGGGACATATCTTCATCGCTCTTTTTGAAGAGTACTGATGAACGTGAGGTTATGTTGGCAATCAAATCTCAAAGGCTTAGCCATTCTGCAGGGGAAGATGAAATATCCTCTAGCCTCTTGAAAGATATTGATGAACAGCTCGCTGTTCCCTTGACCCACATTGTTAATTCGTCTTTTGAAGAGGGCAAATTTCCATCCGCTTTCAGAAGGGCCGTAATAAAACCACTGTTGAAAACCCTCAGATGTCCAGAACTACAGGATTATTTCTATCCTGTCTACTTTTTCCAAAGTATCAGAGAAACTGTTTTTGAATAAGCTGTTGTCATATCTTGCTATCCACAGTGTACTGTCTGCGAACCAGTTTGGATTCAGGAAAAATTCGTCTACTCTGGATGCCATGTTCAGCTTTGTTTCTAATGTGGTCGAAGCTCTGGATAAACAGGAGCACACTTTTGGCTTATTTTTAGACCTGAATAAGGCATTTGACATGGTAAACTATGTCATGCTATTGCACAAGCTTTAACGACTTGGTATAAGGGGTCTGGCATATCAGTGGTTATCGACTTATCTTATCGGCCGAAGCCATGTTGTTAAGATTCCTTTTATGGACGATTTGGGATGTCTGGGTAGTAGGGTGTCCTCTACGACAAGTGTGAGAACAGATGTCCCCAAGGTTCAGTATTGGGACCTATTTTGTTCTTATATATAAATGACATACCCCATATGATAAGAGGCGGAAATATTTGTCTACTTGCTGATGACACCTCATTCAATATTTCCCATAAAAACCTAGAACATCTTATTTATTTATTTATTTATTTATTTCAACGGCAATGCCATTACATACATAAATTTGATGACAGACAAAAACAATAACACAATAATACAAGAAATACAATGTGGTACAATTTAGTACAGTACAAAGAAATATAATAATTGAGTAATAGTATCAAAAGAAAAACAAGCCAAAAAGTGCTATGACTAAGAATATAATATCTTAAAGTAACAATTCCAACGTTTGCCTGTAGATAAGAAACCAAAAGTAATTAAACAAAAAGTAAACAGCCATAATAGGTAAGAATATGTAACAACAATAAATTAAGAGGAATGAAATAATATCAAATACAGTAATTTCTATTTAAAAAATAACAACAATAAAGTGTGATTAACAATAGTGATAAATTATATAATAAATAGATAAAATAATTAATAACACAACAACAAAATAGGTTGCTTAAAACTAAATTAACATGCGTAGCGTTTAAGTATTGTAGACAATGTGCGTATGTGTGCCAGCGTGCGTTTGTGTGTGTGTGTGGTAAAAGTGGGTAACAAGTGTGGAGGTAATTAGGGAGGTGTGCTAGGTAGGTTGCATTGTGGAAAGTCCTATGTTGTAGAGGCAATCCATTTCCGTTTTAGAGTGCTAAGACTGTCATTGAAGAAATCCACTTCAGCAGGGACGGAGTTTCCAAGTTGATGCAGTCTTGCCACAGTCTTGCCATCTATTTGTCCAAACTTCAGGTAGTTGGTACGGTGGTGTTTGTGGACGAAAAGCTCCGTTGACCTAGTGATGCGTGGAATCCTAAACTCAATCTTGGAGAGCAGAGCAGGACAGTCGATGTTCCCATTTATCAGCTTGAAAAGGAAGGAGAGGTCAGCAAGATCACGCCGAACTTCAAGAGGGCAAAGGTCAAGTTGCTTCATCAAATCTTCAACAGGAACATCGTAGAACGAAAACCCCAATCTTGAACCAACAAGTCTAATAAATCTTCTCTGTAGTCTTTCCAATCTGATGGTGTGATGAAGATAGAATGGTTTCCAAACAACAGAAGCATACTCAAGATTAGGACGCAGAAGAGATCTATACAGAGTTGTAATGGAGTGTATGGATAAACCACTTCTAGCAGCTCGTGATGGAAGCCCCAGTAGCCTACTAGCTCTGCCAGAGATTACATCAATATGACGTTCAGGAGAAAGAGTTTGACTTAAATGCACTCCCAAATCCTTGATAAACAGAACATGCTGCAAACTAGTGCTCTGGATACAATAATCAGCTTTGAGATTAGTATCACCTCTATGAAAGGACATCACCCAACATTTAGACTTATTAAGCTGCATAAGATTGTCTTCACACCACTTAGCAACACCATCCAGTGACCGCTGCAAAACATTGCTGTCCTCGACTCTGTCAATAACTCTGAAGAGCTTAATGTCATCAGCGAAGAGTAGAAAATTGCTCTCAATGACCTCACCAATGTCGTTTATAAACAGGTTGAAAAGGTAGGGACCTAATAGGGAGCCTTGAGGAACCCCTGATTTGACACTGAAGGGATTAGAAAAGCCACTACCAAACCTGACAATGGATGATCTCCCTGTCAGATAGCTGTTCAGCCAAGATAGTAGAGGGTCAAAAATGCCATAAGACTCAAGCTTAGATATAAGCAAGGAGTGGCTAACCTTGTCAAATGCCTTGCTACAATCTAGGTACACTGCATCTACTTGAGAGTATTTAGCAAAGGCAGCCAGAATATATTCCTCATACTGGACAAGATTAGTAACAGTCGAGCGGCCACTAGTAAAACCGTGTTGTTCCGGTATCAAAATTGAAGCAAAGGCGATCGAGGACTATTGATTCAAATATCTTGGCAATCGGTGACTGTATGGTAATGGGTCGATAGCAGGATACTGAATCTCTACTTCCATCTTTAAAAATTGGAACTACGTAACTTGTTTTCAGAGACGAAGGAAAGAAACCTTCTTGAAGACTAAGGTTGAAGAGCTTAGAGAGTGGGCTACACAGCAGGTCGCTGCATTGTCGCATGATGACCGGAGGGATGCAGTCAGGTCCAACACCTTTTGATACGTCAAGCGCATCGATCTTTTTTTTTTAACCTCCTCAGCGCTGCATTCAACCTTTGACATGAAAACATTGTTGTCTCTTAGGGGTAGAACCACAGTGCTTTGGACGGGTTCAGAGTAGACACTGGAGAAGTGACACGCAAATAAATTGCACATTTCAGTTGGATCAGAAGATTCCCTGTTGCCTAGAGTCATACTATTGGGAGTAGTGTCGCTGCGCCTAAGGTTCTTGATGTGACTCCAAAAAACCTTAGGATTTCCAGAGGAGATAGCACCATCAACATGTGAAATGTAAGAGTTGTAACATCCAACAGCAAGGGCCTTACATGCAGTTCTAGCTCTAGCAAATGCCATGTAGTCACTTCCCAAACCTGTGGTCTTATAAATTCTATGCAATGTTTTTTTGTTAATCACCATAGACTTTAGCTCATAGCTAAACCAACGAGGGAAAGGAGATCTTCCAACACGTTTCAGAGGAGAATTTCTTTTAATCATGCTGCTTAGCTCAGTAATGTATTTATTAAAGTTAGCTTCACTGCCACCCTCAGACCTCTCCAAATCCAAATCATTGATTTCAGCTCTCAGTTGCTGCATATCGCATTTGTAGTAATTAGGGGCGAAAGTAAATTGAGGATCAACGGCAGATAGAGGTACACTCAAGTCAATATCCAAGGCAGGGTGGTAGGTGTCTTCAGCCACTATAGGATCCCTAGTCCGTGAGACAGCGCAAGGGAGATCAGAGAAAATTAGATCGAGTTGGGAGCCATGATCATTAAAAATTCGATTATGCTGATTTAAACCAAGAGCGCTAGCCGTATCATACACCAAGCCAGAAACCACCCCAGTACTACTAGCGCTGTTCAGATTGAAGTCTCCAAGAATGACAAGACTGTGATCAAGACCAACCTGGAAATGTAACTCTTCCAGGGCATCACACAGAGAATGATAGACATTGATTGGCTGATTCGGGGGTATGTAACATGAGCACATGAGTAGTAGACTGTGACCCAATTTCAAAACCACACTGGTTGGCTTCGATTGAATCACAAGGAAATTTAATAGAAGTGGCGTTGAGATTCTTATGAACAGCTAGGAGTACACCCCCTCCACTCAACTTGGTGCTCGTGCTGGGGGATCTATCACAACGAAAGACAGAGTACTGAGTAAGGCCCAACTCAGCATCACTAATACTAGGATCCAGATTGGTTTCGGTTAGTGCAACAATATCAATTTGACTAAGATTAACATTTAACATAAATTCAGTTAGTTTGGAACGCACACCATTAATATTCTGATAATACAACCTACATGCATTGCCGTTGAAAGTTTCTAGTTTTTTTGAAGACTCTTGGATTTGACTATTTTTGGGACACCATTCCTATATTTTATTGTCAAATCACTTTCCCCATCCTTTTGACGAGACTCAAGCTCAAGGCGTAGCTTTTTCAGAGAAGAGAGTTCCAAAGGAGAGCGATCCCTAGATAGCTTCACGTCCTTTAGATTAGGGTTCTCCAAGACCAGCTTTTCAGGAGAGAAGTTATTTAATATCTGAAGAGCAATTTCCTCAGAGGTAAAAATCAACTTAATTGGCCTGTTCTTGTTATTGCTCCCAGTACCCAACCGGAATGACTTCAGGATTCTAGTGGTGTCGAAACCAGGCACTGAGCTATTAACAATCGCGGTGACAAGATTTATCTCATGAGTCTTGACAGAGTTAGGGTGACTGTTCTTTGATTCCGGAGCATTGAAAACGATGATATTTTTCTTCCTTATGTTACGTTCTTGAAGTTCCTCGAGAACATTATCAAAGCTAAGTTGATTTACATAATTTTCACGTTCCTCAAGAGTTGTCAACCTCCTATCAATTTCCTCAAGCCTGGGCTCGATCGTATTGAGTTTTTCCTGCATAGAATGGATTTCATTTTTAATAATTTTAACATCATTAGGGACATCACTTAATTTCATTACAGATGATGCCAGCTCATCAACTTTGGTATTCAGAGTATTTAAGGCGGAAGTTAAATCAGTTGCAGCAACTTTGGTGACACAGTCGGCTCTTGTACAGTGCCACTTTAAGGAATTATCTCCAGCAATCTTTGAATATTCAGCCTTAGGTACACCAGCACATGTTCTGTGAAACCATCTATCGCAAGAATCTTCACATTGCAGGCCATATTCATCGTCTCTAACCTTTTTGACACAGACGGGGCAAATATCCAAGCTAAAGGAATTCATGACAGGAACAGGAAAAACACTAGGAACGAGTAAATAAATGTGAGTTCATTTATGTTGTGTCTAAATGTTGAGTAATTAATAACAAATAATGTATGTCCAGTGTATGAAGATTTGATGCGTTTACATAATTTCATGTACAAAGTTTATAACAAACAACAATCAAACTATATCAAGAATAAGCAATATATATAAAATAATATAATCTAAAGGACACAAATAATTTAACACAAATAATACATTGATTGGATAAATAACATATAACAAGTAGTTTATATAGACATGATCATTAGCAAGTCGACGAGATTCAGAAGGCACTGGAAACGAAGAAACGTAGTGTCCTCTATGCAATGGCAAGAACAAGCTGTTGCAGACGATGTTAAGCGACTGCAATCGTTTGGAATGGTTAGCAGACGATGGAAAGATTAGCAGAACGGAAAGCTGGGTTAACAGATTTGAATCTATGGACGTATGAACAGTTAGTTACACACAGTTTCAACACACATCCATTTTGACTCACTGCACCATCGAGAAGAAGTTCAGGCAACACGGGAAGCGTCAGGTGTAGCGAAAAGCACTAATTTGATAAAAAATTATGCACAAGAATACAATCCAGAAAGGTCAGTCAGCCATCTTGAGGACCAAAAAAAAAACTTGAAGTCGAAACATTTATTCAATGCAGTGCCCTTTTGCTATGGTTGGATGATAATTGTCTCTCTGTTAACAGTGCCAAAACAAAAATGATTGACTTTCACCTAAAAAGACGCAAAAATAATGACAATAACGTAAATTCTCATGTATTTATAGGTGATTCTGAAATACAATCTTCTGGATTTACTAACTTTTTGGGTCTGTTGATTGACTACTACCTAAAGTATCACCATCACATTGATAAGGTATGTAGGAAAATAAGCAGTGGTATTTTTATTCTTCGTAGACTCTCTTATTATGCTAACAGAGATATACAATTAGCGGCTTACTATGCTTGTATTTATCCTTATATGGTATACAACCTTCCAATATGGGGTGCTGAATCCACTGGGACTAAGCGGGTGTTTCGTTTGTAGAAGAGGGACTTAAGGGTTATTCTGAGTTTTAAAAAATCCCAATCCTGCAGAGGCATATTTACTTTAGCTAACCTGTTAACTTTCCCTAGCCTGTACATCCTAGAAGTGTTGTACTTTTTTAAACAAAACATCCAGCTTCACGCGCATAAAACAGATTCTAATTATACAGTACATTGATTTCAACAAAATCCCAACTCCAAAACACCACACTACATTTTTTGAAAAACAAATTTCTGCATCTGCGGTACAAATATTTATTAATCTTTAATTTTTTTCATTATTCATTCATCTCTAAGACGCCGATCGTAGATATATGGGCGAATATGAGACATGAATGAGTGTGATGAGTGTAGATGAACGAGTGTAGTCATTGTTACTATCTGAGTTCGACTTAGCTCAGAAAGGACTATTTATTAATAGCCCAATAGCCAGGGCAATAATTAATCTTCCATCACGTCTTAGGTCTTAGTCCTCACTAAAAATGTTTAGAAAATGTTAAAGGACTTTCTGTTAACTAAGGAGTATTACTATATAAGTGCCTTCCTAGCTGATAAGGAAAAATCGTAGATTATATGACCGTTTGTAATTATTGAAACATTATATTATTTTTGACTGTTGTCATGTAATGTTACATTGTTAATCGACAATAAATATTCTGATTTGATAACGATTTTGATTGAATTTTCAATAAAGATTTGAATTATAATTTTAAATAATTTAGTAAAAACGGTATTTCTCTAACTTGACTAGTTTTTTAGTTATAGAAAACAAAAGAAAAAAAACATATTTATGAATCAAACTAGTAATTTTCAAAGTTTTAATTTTTTAATGTTTAATATGGGAGAAAGTTTGTGCCAATTCTTTGGAACCATTTACTTTAACTCAAATATCCTTATTACGAAATTATGATAGCAAAACTATGGTAGGCTGATTAGCAAAACTCTTTTATTCAATAAGTCACCAATTGGAAAATTGAAAAGCATTCAACGCAAATTCTAACAATACATTTTTTGCACTTTATTCTACCCACAGAGGCACATCTCCTGCGTAACTTCTCCTTTTTTTATTTAGAATAATAAAAACCAGATGATTCATGCCGTCACACTTCATCTCTTCTGATATCGGCTGCTGAGTGTTTAGATGTAATAGGTCTTTCAGGACCGTTGCTTTTTTCTTCATATCTTGTGGTGTATGTCATTACAAGTTCCTTTCGAAAGTCAATTTGTAGCTGCAGGGTTCCTTAAATTCTTTGCAATTTTTATACATTGTAGACAAATGTGAGTATCGAACAATACCACTTTTTACCTCAAATACTAATTTGATAATTAGCTATACATTCTGTCTGTTCCACCCATCCTCTCATTATATTTTCCAACAATAAATTCAACATGGCAACTAGAAAATGGATATATTATGACAATTGATTAGCTTAGACACGGATGGCATAATCACAATAACCTTGAGTATCTCCACTCAAAGGACGATCAAGATCCTTGGACGAAGTCCAGCTCAGCACAAACCTCAACACCAGTCAGGGCCCCAATACGGCTGGTGCTACGGCAACACGGCCCGTAGACCAAGGGGCTCGCGGGAACGGGAGAAACAAATTAAACATTTTTTAATAAGTCAAAGACAGAACAAAATAATTGAATCACTAGGACTAGATTTTAATGCGTTACGTACAAATCGTGTCTGAATCTACAACAGTTGTGAGTAACAAAACAACCTAACGAGTACTGACTCCTTATTGACTACACTCCGTGACACATTATTGACAGTACGAGTGTAGAAGCAGAACACTGCCCGTCGGGCCGCCCTGTGCGATTCCAATATTCATAAATATGTGTATAGTGTATTGAATTAAGAATCTTATGCACGATACCAGTTTCTGTTGGATATACAGAAAGGGCATTTAATCAGCTGGGCAGTGTATTGGAAACATGGCAACGTTCATCAATTGCTGAAGAACGTCTTAATTCAATTGTAGTATTAGCAATCGAATACAGTCTTTCATCAAGCTTTGACTTCAGAGATATAACTATAAAATTCTCAATCATCAGAGCCAGAAAAATGTAGTTTTCATTTTTTTCCCCAATAAATTATCAGAACTCGGAAACTACCATACAACTTCCATTTATGTGTACGTGGTTTTAGCTTTGAATTTAAGTTGATTTTAGTAAGCCATTAGTAAGACCAATTTTTATGAAATACTTATTACGTTTCCCTTTATTACATTTGTTTCTGTATAAACATGAATTTGCTTTGCTTACTTAATTTTTATCTAAAGGTTGTATCTTCTTCTTCGCAATATCTAAATGATTAAATTAGGATGTGTTCTCATAGTATCAGAACACAGATATAATAATAATTCAAATGAATCAATACATATTCAATATGCTTTAGCCTAGCCATTAACTCATAGTAATTCTTTTGTTTTGTAGTAAGAGGGGGTCCATCGTGACTTTTAGCAACCGGGGCCCGCGGTATGATGTGGGGGCCTGACCTCAATTCGCTGCATCTGCATCCTCACCAAGCCGCAGTTGCCGCATGACTAGTTGACGTTATACTCTTCCAAAGACTGCCTTAGATCTAGTTCCTCTTGGAATGCAAAAGTGTATCTGGCGAAGTTGGTTAATGGCAAGTCCAACTTGCCATTAACCAACTTTAAGTAATCAAATAGACAACTTTAAAAATGTTTCATATATTTTTAACTCACCAAAGGCTATTTATACAAAAAATACCAATCGTAAAAGTTTGTAGGGCTATCATCTCGAATAAAAAATTCAAAACATGACCAACATACTTTTTCTATTTAGGATACAAAGCTTGGCTTCAATCGTCCTATCTTATTGGAACCTAGTCAGTTATGCTGTGAGAAAGTGCTTTCTTATATATATATATATATATATATATATATATATATATATATATATATCTGTGTGTGTACGTAGAATATTATTTACATTTATATATATTATAAAACAATGAGAGCAACACCGTTTTTTCACTTAATTCAATAAGACACATTTTTGTAAATAAATACCATATCATAGGAATTATTATACTGTAGACAATTTATAAAATATGGAATTAGCAAGATATTTTCCTTTACATGTCTTGTTTCATATTTTCCTGGCATACAAAAGACTCGAATCATATTTTATTCCTATTTTGACATTTGACAACGTTCTTGCCGAACATGAAGGAAAGATTTTGCGTTATCAAAGTTCAAGAAATAGTCCCGTAGTAAGGTTTACTTTTACATAGTTAGGTCAAAAACCAAGAGCAAACAATACCATATTACATACATCCTTTTTCAATGGACATATTTATGGCCCTAGTTAAGTTGATCAATTTTATATTTATATAATTATTGTATTGATTTAGCAACTTGCCCAAGGATACTACATCTTTTGGACACTAACCAAACCAACACCTTAGATCAGCAGCTCTGCGATACCTCCTTTTGCCGTCTGTGTCGGAAACACAGAACGTTCTCCCCTCATTAGTTGGACATAGCATGGTGACAGTTCATTTTGTTAGGACTTACTGAAGTTGTGTGTTATTTCCTTATAATCGTGAATTTTTCTTCTGAAAGTGGCTAAATACCCACCATCATTCCGCAACTAATTAAAAGCCAGCCGAAAGGGTGGCTTTCATCCATTAAGGTGAGTTTCAGCATTTATTTGTTATTGAACTATAACCTTTTATTAAATGAGTTTCGGTGGTTCTACCTATATCTCACCACCTATATCAATTTAAACACATAGGCTATGTAGTTTATTTTGGTATTTATTATTAAATGTATAAGTAGGTAATTATAGAGAACAGATGCCCTAACTATAATACACATACTAAAAATAAAAGTATAACCTATTCAATGTAAAGTGGTTATTATTGCAGTTTCTAGATGCTTCTGTAATATGATTTATGTAGAAAGAGTGTAATTGAAATTTTCAATCCCAATTTAAAGTTTACATTCCTAGTGGAGTTTGTTTTGAACAGTGGAAAACTCATTTTTACTGTAAAATCGGAACATTTTATTTTAACCTTCGAACTGCAGCTTCTCAGATGATGGAATACTGATCATTTTGGGTGAAATACTTACAATCTTGCAGGTGTAGCTTTGGGATGCTTCAGGTACAGTAGACTAATCCAGGCACTAAGTCGAAGCATTCCCGTATAAGCAAACAAATGGTAACCGAAATTCTTGCGCCATTCACACATTTATTTTCTTCCCATAACATACTGCTTGTAATTAGGCAGTCAAGGATCTAATTTTCAGGAAGGCTAGTGGACTGAAGCTGAGCTATTGAACATTCATTAAATGTGATTACAAAATAACAGCTAGGCATATACCACAATGTTACATTGTTGTTGAGATGTTAAGCTATAGAGAGAATATGATGCTGACTTCTGCTTCATTGGGGATATTGAGAACTATTTTGCTCCTACTAAATGGTTACAGGTATCATGTGAAGAGGTGAACCATATGGTTGCAATTAAAATAATGTTTTTTCTTCGCCTGCATACCATTAATGTTGCTCCACAAGAAATAGATCGCTCTTATATATTACAAAATACTGTACGACTGAAATTTTAAACACTACTAAAAGTTGAGAAGTAGAACTGTAAAAACCTTTTTTCGTTTAACATGTTTTTAATGTTAAACATGAATATTTAATTAGTTTTACAGTCAAATTATTGTTTGGACCTCTTAAAAACTTAATTAACTTAACCTGCCTGAACAGCCTCTACTTATTCATGTTAACCAAGATTCATGTTAAATTGTGCTTCTCCCAGTTGTGGACTATGTCTACCGTTTGCAAAAATAGTATACACAAATTTGTGATTGGGGTGGGGGTTAGTTGTTGCTAATTACAAGCATAGTAGGCCTACTTAGCCTATGTATCCTACATGATTATCTGAAAAAAGTAGATTTTGGGTGTTTACTTTATATATAATTATTGTTGGGAAAAATATAATAAAAGTCAAACAATTTATTTTTTTCTGTTTTTTTAAACAATTTCTTTAAAAAATAGGCTATCTTTCTTAAAAAACACCCTTTTTTGACCCACTTCACAGTAATGTTCATATATATACTTTGGTGAGTATGGCAAGAAGATGTCACCAAAATCGGAATTTAGTAACACGGAACTAAGTTTTATATTAAACATTTTTGTCAAAGGTTTTTTTTTAATTTTATCATGATGTTATGCTGAATAAAAATTTAAAATAGCCATTGGAGATGGTAGATACGGTTGTATCACATTGTTGAATTGTGTCCTGTCTAGATTCTGTTTTGAGTCCCACACTATCACCAGTAACCAACTGTTCTCTAACAGTTGGCAATTTAATTTATGTCTCTTGGGGATGTTTAGTGTGATTAAATTAATCAATAAAAAAATTAAAGGAAATTTAATCAAAAAATTATTACTGTGTATTAGGTTTTAATCAGTTTAAAATTATTTATGATTGGTGGTTAAATTGCATTTACAATGGCGATTCTGTATAACGCAGACTGGAAACTATGACTTCTTTGTTATGATGCTTGGGGTAAAACGTATAAAACCGAATAAGAGACTTAGTAAGTAGACACCACTTCTTGTCTCTAGACATTGGATTTTCTGACTATTGCACAGGGTTATGTGGTAAAATCCCAGCATGTCCAAGTATATGTTGCTTGGGTAAATTATCAAATACATTGAAAGTTTACCAATACTTTAAGAAATCCCATACACTATATTTAAACCTATGGTATATGGCATGTGGACAGTGCATGTCTGACAGATTCTCCCACCATGTACCATGCCAGCATTCTTAATTCTCTTTGTATGTACAGCATTGTTAGATATGCTTTATAGTGCTGTTAAATAATTTTAATTTGTTGTTTTAATAATTAGAAAATTAAATACTTAAAAATCGGTTATCCATGTTTAATTAACCCTAATTTAAGCACTATGTTAAAACAGTATTTATTTTTTAATTTTATATTGAAGTAAAACAGCTAATATTATTTGTTATATATGGCATTGCAAACCATTTTAATGATATGATTTATTTTCAAAACTATTGATGATATTAATACATTGTGTACAAACATATATTGAACCCAAAACTACACATGATTTTTTAAAGCAATTAGAAATTTTGAAGGCAGCTAAATAATGAAGCAGTTTGTGTCCAACTTACAGACTTGACTGAACCTTGCTGTGGTAGAAGTTCTCTGCCTATCTCATACCACTTGGCCTCGGTGCTATTTAGTTTGGTTTTGTGTTCAGATATAATTAAAATTCTTAAAAAAAACATATTTAAATGATTTGTATTTTTTATGAAAAATGATTAATATATAATAATAATTTTCTACACTTGCAGAACTATAGTCCAGTGTCCTCTACCTCAAAAAATACTTTAGTTAATTGTATATGCGTTCACTCATTTTAACTTCTCATAATTTTCAGTTGAAGCTTAGGTCAATTGACAAGAAGCAAGTTTGAAGAGAATGAAATTTACTGTCGATTTCATAGAGGTATTAACATTCTGAGTGATGAAATATAGTGTCTTTAGCTCCGTCTGAGCAAGTACTGCATGCTCGATTAAAGAAATAACATATTTATTTGCATTGATAAGACTTATTGGAAAGCAAAGTTCAATTTTTGTCTCACTTTCAAAGCTCAGTCTGATTGACTTATGTGTAATGCCGTAGAGTTGGGTTTATCATTTGTAAAGTAAAGAACAACACGACTTAAGTACACGCTGATAACATTATCAACAGACCCTGTGTAAAAGACTGATAACTTATCCTCAACAAGTCAAATGTTACACTCACACTAGTCTTGAGACATCAGTAATGTAACAAGGAGCGCGTTTGAAGAAGAAAAGTAAAATACTAAATAATTAAATTTATGTTAATCATTTTGAATTAATATAAATTTATTGGATCAGCACAGTTTATTATTATGTTGTTTAAATTGTAGGCCTTTGCTTATATATATATATATATATATATATATATATATATATATATATATATATTGTACCGGGTCTTGGACCGGTACAGTTTCGTTTTTTTTCGTCGTTGTCTGCAAGGCTGCCTGAGATTCGCTTTTGCCTTGCGTTTTGCGTACTTTGGTAGCCGTTGGCCCAGTTCCGTTTCGTTCCGTGTTCCTGCAGCTTCAGTCCGGTTGGCCTGGCTGGTCAGTTGTCTTGTGCTGCCTGCAGAAATTGTCATGTTCAGATAGACACTCTAAAACTCCAGGGTCCTCGAGTGGGACATTTTCCCTCAGCCGGTCGTCCGGGCAAAGTTCTACCATCCACACTGCCAGCCTGGCCTGAGGACCATGTATAGAGGCCATTGGTGACCCTGCTGCCCCACCTACATCTTTGGGTATGAGTCTTCTGTCCTCAGGTCAGTGCTTTCCATGTTGTTTTCCCGGCGGCTGAGCTGGGGGTTTTGCTGTTCAATTATTTATAAAGAAAAAAAAATGGAAGTGCTATATAATATAAAAGCGGAAAAAAAAGTTTGTGGAACTATGTAATTGGTGACTAGGCCTAAAACTGTTTGGACAAAGTGAGAAAACAGCCATGGGGACTTATATATTTTTTTTATTTAAAAAAAAGAAAAAAAGGAAAAACTTGAAATACAAAAAGAACTTTTGGGTGTTAATATTTATTTATATTTATATTTCTTGTTATTAATTAATTAGTTTTTTT